>JAQFVV010012855.1:311272-537885 GCA_028023455.1 Epiperipatus broadwayi | reverse complement strand
TCTTGCCTATTAACCAAATGTTTTCCCATCATGCTCTTGAGGCAATTTGAGTTAATAGTGTAGCATTCTAATTTTAGCATTAAAACCATTAACAAATATTATGAATCAATAAATCGGATGGGATTTATTAGAAATATAAAGTTAAAGTGAAAAACATGCTTAAAATTTATATTTGAACTTTTCCAAAATAAAAATTAGACTTTATTGTTTAGAAATATAAATTTATAAGTGAAAAACATCCTTAAAAATTATATTTAAACTTTTTCAATATAGAAAAAAAGAGAAATGAAATATTTAATGAAAATACTTTTGTCCTAATTGATCAATTGCCACAATGCTATTAAAAATGTAAATTAATAAAATCTTTGTTAAATAAATTTCATTTTTTAAACATGAAAAAATAATAATAAAATCATCATAAAGCTATGGAATTCTATCCTAAAATTTAAAATAACATTTATATTCATTAAATTTTCACAGACATTCATTACTATGGTGTTTGATAGAACATAGTGAGATCATAATAATCACAAATTAAGAGTCATAGATCACATGACCCTAATCTCTCTGAGGAGTGCCAAAGCACAAAACCATGGTCAGGAGTTTGGGGGGGGTCCTGACAAAGATATTTTAAATGCTGGCTCTGGCTAAGCATTTATCATAAAGCTTGTTAAGGAATTGGAAATCCTCATTGTTCATAATAATCATAGTTTTTTTTATTATTATTTTAAATTTGCATTTTTATGAATGAAACATTTTTTTTTTTCTCAAAGTAACCTTTATTAATAAAAGATTACAAAAATTTTGGGTACACTTACCCATTGAGAATTACACAGTGATTCAATGTAACAAGGTAAAATGTACATATGTTCAAAAGTAATTCCATCCATAAAATTGCTGTAATATGATTAATGTGTGTCTGTGTGTGGATCCACATGACCCGGCCATCGAGAAATTAACCATCACCCAATGGTCCCACCCCTGGGGCCCCAAAGCAAAGACTCAAATGCTTCAGCTGAATGGATGAAGTCCAGCATTGTGCAGGCAGTGAGGTCCAAGGCCCAAGTTCACCAAGCAATAGATTCTCGAACCACAGCTGAGCCATGTCAAGACAATTCTAAATACCTCTGCCTCCCAGTTAGCAGTCCAAATGAGCAGGGACCACAATCGGTCTACCTGCCCAAAATTGGAAAGCCAACTTGGGTAAAAACTAAGAAGTAATAAGTAAAGAACCAGATCAATGTTGCCCAAAAACAGCCTATAAGAGACCCAGCAGCCAACCAGAGCAGGAATAGCACCAACCTTGACTGTGTATCCCCCCATCAGGTGTTCTGGGCAGTGGCAAAATTGTTAACAGCCCACACCATAAACCAGATACCTAATGTCTACAACCAGCCACCCCTGAAGAAAAGGGGAAAGTGCAGACCCATGCCCACAAAGCAGAACTCCATCCATGTTACAAAAAAAATGGTGGTGGCTCAAAACAGACCAACCACTTTACAAATGCACTAAATTTAAAGCTAACAAATGTAACCTAATGATAGTGAGTGCAAATAGACACTGACCTATCAAATGATCCATCAAGGGGTGCAGTAGCCCTTCGTGGAGAAGTCCATGTGAAGGTAGTGACTTTCACTCTCCCGGAAGGTATTCCCAGGCTAGAAAATGATCGTTGACCATCCCCCCAAATGAACCAAGCCCCTTATGACCACTATCACCACACTTGAGGAAAAGGAGTGCAAACTCACACCCACCAATTCAACATTTAATTCATGTAGTCTTGAAATCAAGCCGGATTTACTTGCACACCATGGGAATAAATCATTTGTCCATATCATCTTGCACACTGAGGTCAATGGGGCCAAACCTCTGCCCTTGATCATCATCAGACTCCTGTGTTTGCAAATATTCACAGCAGCTGCTAAACCCACCAACCAATGTCCTTCATGGCTCACAATGATTTTTCTTTGTTGATACTAGTTGGATTCTGCTTTTTTTGATTGAATTTTAGGTTTTGGTTAGTAATGAATGATACAAGTATAATCTGAAAGTTTGTTGTTAAACTTTGGAAAATTCTCAATAATTATTGCTTAAAAAGTATGATTAATTTGTAGCTTCAAAGTTTCTGTTTAGGTCTAAAACATCATTTATACTCATTTTTGTCTTTAGATCATTGTTTTTTAGCTCAGGAATCGCTTCATTGTAGTTCTGTGTTGATTTGAAAAATTTATATTTATTTGATTTTTTTAGGGGGGGTGGAGCAATCCACCGGAAGGGGAGTGATAACTTCTGTCCTGATCATCGGAGAAATCTGATTTTTGTGCAGGGCGATAGCTTAGGTTATTTTCTATAATGTTCACTTCCAAAATTGAAACATTTTTTTTTTTAAAAAAAGTGTAAACATGAATATATGTATATTTTTGATGATTACTATGCAAATGCAAATACTTAGTAAAAAATAATCATAAATATTTAAATAAACTATGAAATCATGCAATTTATTTTTGTTCATTCCTAAAAACAATCAAAGGGGAGGTTACAAGTTTGTTTATATGCCCAGGTTCAAAAAATATAACTTTTGTAGGCTCATTTATGATTTTTTTAACTATTGATATCACCAGCTTTTTTTAAATTAATAAATCAATATTTATTTTATTTTCAATTTTTATTATCAAATAAATGTGAAATTTTCAAATAATTCTAATAATTTTATCTTTCTTATTGCATTGTCAAATCTGTATATTTTTAATATCAGTTAAATTCTTTCGTATTTTTTACAATCCATGATGGTTTCAATTGCCCAGCAATCTTCTTCAGAATTTCTATTTCTAGTTCCAAATCTTAAGTAGAAGTTCTGAAGAAGATTGTTGGTGCAATCAAAACTGTCATGAGTTGTAAAAAAGCATTGTAAAAAGTAATAAAGAACATAAATGATATTAATATTAATTCTGATAATAATTACACAAAAGTGGTTTACAGTTGAAACACAGCAGTTCCACCACAATATCGATGCAGGACTATTCTGTGAGTTTATATCATCCAGATGCAAAATTATATTGCTGATCTTTCTAAAAAAAAAATCACGAATAATAATTGAGTCATTTGTGCTGCCCCTTACAGTCTGCTGAACTAGGTGCATTGCAACCCTTGCACCCCAGTACAAACAGGCTTAATTTCATGAAACACTGATTACAGTTATCACTGATTAATGATCATTTTGATATACTCATCAGACTTTACATTTATTCACAGAGGGCAGTGCTGAAATATTTTAACATCATGAGAAATGCAAAATGAAAATGTTCAGAAGATTGTAATTTATGGATAGTAAGAGAATAGCCAAAATAATATTTAATTGGGGTTGAGTAAAGAACAGGCAACATGATAAGTGAGAAAGGTAGTATGATATGCACAAGATTTGGATAAAGACTTTATGTTGTCATACTTGTACAAAAGGTGGGATGATTGTGTTAAGAAGATTGTTGAGTGAAATAGTGGCAAAGAATGGGATAGAAGAATAGATGAATTAATAAAAAAGTAGGGAGTTGTAGAAATGGAGAACAGTAAAAAGTGTTTAAATATATAATAGCAAGGAAAGTAGTTTGGTGTTTAAGGCTTGAACAGGATCCCTAGCAACAAGAGTATACAAATAAATTAAGAAATGTGGGTGATTTAGTCTGCAAGTTATTTAAGGAAGGCATGGAAAATATTAGGCATGTGCTAATTAAATGTAAATGCTAACAAGCAGAAAACGTACAAATAATGAAGGTGTGGGTGAATAAATATAAACAAAGTGATTATCCAGAAAGTGGATTCTCGGTTTATATGCTGGGTTTGAAAAAAGACAAGGCGGATCTAGATATAAAAGCCATAGAGTGAACAAAGATGATGTTGTGGAAATGTGATAGATCAGGATAGAGAAGAATATCGGAAAATTTGGAATTGGGAAAGCAAAGGGAAGTAAGGTGGCTAACAGGTTGAGGGATTCCTGACTTTGACAAAAGAGAAGCCATAGCACATCACATTGTAGTGGGTGATTTGAGTGTTTTCTATTTATTTTTGGCTAGCAGTATGCATTATGATATTTTCTTTTATATATATAAGACATATTTTGCGGGTTCATCCGTGTTAAAAAATTTTAAATATTGATATACCAACGCAAAATATGTCTTTTATATATGCAACCCGTGAAAATCTTTATATCAACATATATATATACAATTTTAATTGGTTTTTTTTTCTCACTATATTCTTATATACGGTATTATAATTATCCGAAATAAAAAAAATCTATGTTTTATTTTATTAGAACCTGTTACAATATTTGCTCCTTCTAATTCCGCATTTTCGGCTATGGATTTTCGAGAAAAAAATTCATTTCGACAATCACAAGGTCCTCAATCGTATGTCGAAATGGTTCTAAATAATCATATAGCGAAAGGACTTGGACTTAAAACAATTGACATGAAAAATGACCAACTTTTAGAAACATTGAATGGCACAAATAAAATTAGAATTAATATATACAAAGATAAGGTAATTTTTTTATTTTATTAATATATTTTTGAATTATATCTTTATTTTTTTTTAATATGCTAATCTAGAGCTTTATAATAAAATATATATGTGTACACATACTATAAAGTTTATTAACTTACTGCGTTGTGAGTCTTAACACTGTATATTTTTAAATCCATTTATTTTTTATTAGACGGGGTTTGAACCCAGACTTTCACGCTCCCTTCAATTATCCACTCCATCTGGGTTCAAATCCTCTCTAATTACGTTTATTTTAAGTACTATATTTGTATTTAAATATTATTTATTGTTAATATTAGTAATATATCACAATTAGGTAAGGTATGTCAGCTATTATCCAGGTAATAAAACTCCTTCAAGGATATTGCAACACACATCTACAAAACTTTTTTGAATTTTTTGTAAAATTCTTGTTGACATTTACTACCTAAAAGATGGCTACTCTAGTCCAATTGTTATAATGTTGATATTAATAATAGGTAATGATATACATAGATCAAATTCAATGTTGATATTAGTGGGATTCATATGATCTATTATATGCTCGCTCTAATGTACATGAATTTACACACTGGGGTTAATGGGTGCTAGGATTCATGAAGCTTATTTAGTCTGAATGTTCCAACTGATTATCATGATGTGGTTGGATCTTTTTAAATTTATTTACAACCCTAATATCAATTATATTTTCTGACCACCATACATGTATAAAGAGAGGGTTTATCCCTGGTCACTATAGAAATTTTTACTTATAATAGATCTGCCATACTTCAGACTGGGATGCAACCTTTATCATGAAGAATATCTACATAATGGGTTCAAACCCTTCCTTCACTTCTTTGGTGTTAAACCTCGCCAATTATCGCTAATCACCTCAAGTGAAAATGACAATTTACAGGGCCATCCATTCCATTGACACAACGATCATGAATAATTACTTATTTCCAATCAAATAAAAACAAAACAAAAACCAACATCTATTATAATATTATGGCAATATAGATATTTGCACGAAAACATCATAGAATAAGAATTGTTGACCATTTGCCATGAATTAATAAATTAAATTTATTTTACTCTCATAATTTGATCAGTCCTGAATATTTACATAATACTTATATATTATCATTATCCTCTGAAGGAAATTGATGTATCCAGTGTTCATATAGTATTCCCTCTTTTTGATAGTGTTGCTATATTTGAACTACAAAAACTTGCTGTCAAGCGTTGGTGGCCGAGTAGTCAGCACAGCAGCCTTACAAGCAGTTCCAGGTTTGCGGGTTCGCTTCCTGGCCAATGGTTTGACATATAAAAAAAAAACAACTAACATGTTGAATCCATAGTATATCATCTCATCTATGACATATTAGAATAATATTAATTATAAAATACATCAAAGTTGATGCACATTTGTAAATTGTTGGGGAAAAGTTTGAATATTTATAGAACTATAAGATGATTCCAACTTTAGTTAATTATAATATTTTACATATATATATATTTCAGTCATAATATTATTATTTTAGGTTTAATAATAAAATAGAATAAGAAAGTCTTATCCATATCTTAATTATTTTGTGACCATATATGTGAATGCTGTTTTCGAGTATTAAATCATGCGATTAGGCTAGTTTCCTGGTTAACGTAAATTCACAAGTATTAGAAAATGAATAATTATAACAGACTCTTGATTTCACATGAATTCAAACTGCTGTCATTCAGTTTGGTTGGTATCTTGATACACTTTCAGTTTTATCCTTTAGAAGATTGAATGGATAAGACTGGATTGATTTTATATACTTCAATGTTAGTTTATTATTTTTTTGCATCAAAGTTACTCTTTTATTACTCTTATTCTACAAATATTTTTTTAATTATATTATTTTTAGCAGATATTAGTCTGTTAGCTAATTGTTGTGAATAATTTTAACAGTGATGGGTGTACTTTTACATTTTATTACATTTACAGCCATATTTAGGTTACTCTCTTGCTATTTGATCCCTACATTCTTATATTTTAACTTTTGCAATTTTGCTTCTGCAATGCTTGTTTCTAAAAGCTTTTCTGGAGTTTCATTTTTGATTTAAGGAGAAGATAGAAAAGATGTTCAAAAGATTTTTAGCTCTTTTATACTTTTTCTCATCACTATTTTTGAAAGGTATTTCCTAATGCAACATCTGTCCAATACCTAAACTCTTGGCTAATGTGTTTTTTTTTTATTGATTGATCTCTTTTTCCAAAAAAAAATTACAGCTATCTATCCATCCTACTAAATTTCCTTGTTCTGGAAAATGATTTCATTATGGTTAAGCTATGCCATATTTAAAGTTTGACAGCTCTTTTGCCACTATTCCTATCTATTATTCTTGTCTTAAAATGTTTATATCAGATATAATTGGCACTTTTCATATATTTATACTTAGAAAATAATTATAATAGTTATATTTAATACCACCATTGCTTTCTGTTTGATTCCTGCAGTTGATTTTTATCACTTTAATGAGAAATGCATTTTTAGATTATATTTTAAATTTCATTTCATTTATGTGGTATGCTAGGTAATGCTTAAACATATAATTTTTGCATAGCTGAAACCCCTAGATCAAATCCAGTTCCAATCACATTGAATAGTGATTATACTTCCTCAAGCAAAAATCACATCTCAGAATTGTAAGCTTATTGAGCATGTTCACATCATTGCTTTCTTAATTCTTGAGAGTTAGAGCTAAACAATTGAAAAAAGAGGATTGGATCCGGAATGGTTTCAGAAACATATTCATAATCACAATTAGAAAAAAAAACACAATTGCGTGAGATGTTAATGAGACCCACATTAACTTAAGTCACTGAAGAGAGTGAAAAAAGAGGGAAACGGAAAAGACAGCTTACATTGTAAATAGTGTCTAACCTCAAATAAAGCAATACCTGTTATTCACAGGCACAATCATTTCAAAGTTAAACTATCCGCCATCTAATTAGCAATTTAATATTAATAACCCCCTCAAAAATCAAAGATCACTACGATACTTCTCTGCTGAAAATCACCAAGATAATTTAAATAATGAGTATTTAAAATTGGTAAATAGCTATTTAACAATCGGCATTTAAAGGGCAAGGAGATAGTTTTCGAATATGTCCTAGAAAAAAAAAATTAAGTTTGTTTAGAATCTTTCAAATTGCAACTAGGTTTAAATCGAGATAGTGCACATGGAAACAATTTTTTCTAAGCACTCAATGCTGTGATGCCCTTTCTATATATATATATATGTAACACATAATATCCATTTGAGGGGAGAATCCTTGAACTAAAAGTTTTATTAAATATGCAATTCTTTTAAATACTAATTTGTGCAGTTATCTTTACCTCTGGCATGTTTTAATATACCTGAAGGATTAATATGTCAAGGTAAAAAAAAAAAAAAAAGGTCGAATTTAAATACGTTAACTTTGCCTATGCAATTACAAGGTCATTTTGTGAAAGATCGTCTTTTTAACTAAAACGGAAAGAAAAAAGAAAATAGAAATATTAAATTTATAAAATTAGATTTGATAACTAGTATGATAAATTATTTACTTATATATTATTTCTACATTAGAGTGATTGATGAAAACATTATGGAATTTTTTTAAAAACAAAAACTCAGATAGATGGTATAATAAATTAAAAATTAAATTAAAACAAATATTAACGGAAAGGTTTATTTGTTCCCTTTTTTTAGTACTAATTGACTCTTTTACAGGGTAATAAACACGTCCATGAAAGAGTGAATAAATTACCGCTCTAAATATTGGAATAAATAATTGTAGAGTTGAAGTGTGAAATAATTATAAAAAAAAACCTGTTGAGTGGTAATATTATAAAGAAAAATAATCAGGTAGTAGTTAGAATTTGAAAAGTATACGAAGACATCGAATGACGTAAGAATAATGACCTGCTGTGGTGCGTGGGAATTGCGTTTGAGAGAAGAAAAAAATCTCTACATTTATTTCCCTAATTACATAACTATCTAATTAATAATATAACCAACTATTTTTTTTATATCTATCTATCTATCTATCTATCTATCTATCTATCTATCTATCTATCTATCTATCTATCTATCTATCTATCTATCTATCTATCTATCTACCTCCCTCCCTTCCTTCTTACGTGCCTGCCTACCCACCTAACAACCCACCCACCCACCTACCTGCCTGCTTACCTGCTTACTTATCTCCCTACCTCTCTCTCTACCTACCTACCTACCCAGCTACCTTCCTACCTACCTATCTATCTATCTATAGCATATGATGTCATAAATAGGCTTAGAAAGCTCTAAGCTTGAATCAAGACTCATTTGTTCTAAGCTTTTCCTAGCATAGGGTTCTAGCACTTGAAAATTGTATCTCTCTCTCTCTATATATATATATAATATAAAGAGCCTGCTAATATATATATATATATCAGTTAGTCAGTCTTTCTATTTATCTACTTATCTGCTTACTTAGGAAATATACTTTT
This sequence comes from Epiperipatus broadwayi, assembly GCA_028023455.1. Lineage (NCBI taxonomy): Eukaryota > Metazoa > Onychophora > Udeonychophora > Euonychophora > Peripatidae > Epiperipatus > Epiperipatus broadwayi. Next base: position 528,844 of record JAQFVV010012855.1, on the reverse strand, counting down.
ATAATTTGATAATAGCTAGTCTGTTATATATAATTATTTATTGATTGTCATTTGAGAAAATTTATTGGTGCAAGAGTTGAAATCATGGTTGGAAGATAATTTTAGTATAAATTTATTATTTACTACTATTTAAATATTATCTAACTTTCTAATTTATTTTTATTTATCTACCATCTATCTATATATCTATCTATCTATCTATCTATCTATCTATCTATCTATCTATCTATCTATCTATCTATCTATCTATCTATCTATCTATCTATCTATCTATCTATCTATCTATCTATCTATCTATCTATCTATCTATCTATCTATATATATATATATATATATTTCATCTTTGATTGCCTTATAGCTCTTTGTCTTTTTTAATCTATCACTATCTATCTACTAAACTGCTGGCCTGCTTATCTGTTTACCTATTCATCTGCATTTTTATAATTATTTATTTACCTACCCATTTACTTACTTATCTGTCTGTCTGCCTATCTAATTTCATCCATCTATCTATTAGACAGACTGTCTGTTTGTCAGCTTTTTTTCTATATGCTTACATATCTGTCCGTTTATTTGTTGGTCTATCTATTTCGGATTTATCAGTTGGTCTATCTAGTTAGAATTTTATTTGTTTAATTATTTACCTATTTACTCATTGATATACCTATCTAGCATTCTATCTGTTTGTCTATCAATTGATCCATTTCTCTACACATCTATCTATTTCTGAGCCTATCTATTTTAACTATATATTCATCTATTTATTTACTTATTAACTTATCTGCATATCTGAATATCTATTAATCAATCTATTTTTCTATATATGTTTATCTCTCAATCAATATATTTATCTATCTAAATATCTATCTGTCTATCTATCAGCATATCTTCTTATCTACTGTTTACCTTTCTATTTACATATTTATATATTTATGTACACACTTTTTACTTATCTATTTACATACACATCCATCTTTCTATTTAAATATCTATCTATCTGTCTATCTCTGTCTGCTTGCTTTTTTGTTATGTTGCCTGTTTATCTATCTCTCTACCCTGTTTCTTTAATTATATGTCTGACTAAATATCTATCTATCTGTTTGCCTACTTGTTTGTTTGTCAATTTATTATTTATTTATATATGTGTACATTTAAAATGGCTATCTATCAATCTATAGATTCTATCTGCCTGATATCTATATATTTATCTATCTATTCATTCATTCATCTAATTAAATATATCTTCTACTTTTTTATTTATCTATCTGTTTACTTATCAAATATCTATTTATATATTTATAAACCCATTATATTTCTATCAATTATATATATTATGATTCATCATCATTTTTTTCAACAATTATTAATCCACTACAGGATGAAGATTTAGTTTATTTCTCTGATCAGTTAGGGTCTCATCTTTACACTATACTAACAAACTTCTTTATTTTATCCATCTATCTCACATGTGGTTTTTTTGTCTTTTACACTCTCTTGGAACTCATTTTAGGATTTCAGTTATCCATCTACTATTATCCCTTTAGCAATATGCTGAACGCAACTCCATTTTAGTCTTTTAATTTTTTTGATGATTCAGTAATACCTGTTTGTTATATCACCCATATATTTTATTTTTAATCCTTTTTTGTTACTGTGATATCCATCTTTCCATAGTTTGGTGAGTGATCTGAACTCTCTGCATTTCTCTTCTGTTAAGTGCTCAAATCTCTTATCCATAAAAACTCATAAAACATTATTTATTAAAATTTTCTTTTCCAAAAACATAGGTATATTTCCTATTAATATTAATTTATTTCTGTAAAATATACTCAATATAAATTAGTATATTAATAATCTGACCAAGATATTTGTAGCTGTTCAACTTCTAATTTATTGTTATCTTTATTTTCTTTTTTTGAGAAAATCAAAATTGATTAAAAAGATATTAGAAATTTGGAGATGTATCAGTTTTTTGTTAGTTGTATATATTTTAAAACAGGAAAAACTCTCCATACAGTAGTGCCACTCAGTGCCAACCAGAGTAATCAATGGATGCCAGAAGGCTTGTGCATAAAATCCCTATCTAGTGCCTACTCATCCAATATCCCCAGACTAGTTTCTGGTTTGTGGCATTCATCAGTGAGGAGCCTTGGATCTGAAAGCACTGCACCTAGATCTTAGGATCTAATGCAACCCTCCAGCAACAACCTTTTATCTCTTCTTAACTACAAAACTGAGAATGAAATTGAAAACACAATATTTTCCATCTAAGCTCAATAGCCTATATAGTCATATGGGTTTGTCAGTTCATTACTCATACATTTTGGTGCCTTTGGCTCTTTAACAACCATAGCCACCACTATCCTATTAGGTTATGTGATAGCATAAGAAATGGTGATCATATTTTGTTTTAATCTTTTTACCATTTACCTTTATTCCCACTTTCTTACTTTCATCTGATATCTCTTGCAATATTTTCAGAAGCTCTGAAGATTTATTTGCATAAAATAATCATATCAATTGCAACATTTTGATGACTTAAGTAATTTCAATTTACTTTTACTTTCTAATTTTTCCAATTAAATGCACAAATCACTTCTTATAAAACTTTTATAAAAAGTTTGGGTATATGAAGTCATCCTCCTATACCCCTTTCTTAATATTAATTTTTTTTAACATTACTATGTAATCTAATCTTTATTGCTCCATATTGATATATGTTCCCTTCAAAATATAATAATATTCTGGATCTAAATTTGGATGATCTAATGCTTTACCATTGTAGAAATGCTTATAGAATCAAATGCCTTTTCATAATCTACAAATCCAAAGCATACATTATTGGTCATTACTATAGTATTATCTATTATGCTACAACCACTTTTATGTCCAGTTTGATCTTTTAGTTGGCTAAATCCAAAATTTGGTGAGGACAATTTGTAATTATTTTGGATTTTTTTTATATAGAACTGAAAAAGATTAATACATCTGCAAATCTTTTAATATCTTGTTTACCATGTTTTTAAATATCAATATGATATTGCATTCTTCCATATATCTGGTATGTGAGTATCATTTAGACATTTGAGATATAATCATTTTATTTATTTCTTCCTATTATTACCTGGAGTTTTCCTTCTTCATAGGTATAATTACATGATTCACTTCATTTAAAATGCTGAGCAATTCAGATCTAGTCATTGTAGAGAATAGTCTTTTTGTTTTTAACCCTTTATATAACTCTTCTACAAACATCAAATTGCCATCTCCGTTTAAGCAAAAGTTTCATCTCTTCTTCTTATTGCAGAAATAAGCTTTAATGTTGTCTTATTCTTTTGATACTTTCATTTTTTACTACAACTTGTCTTGCTCATTCACTTATATATTTTCTTATTTTATTATCAATTTTTTTAAATATTATTTAAAATATTTTTATATATTTTTTTTCATACATTGTCTTACCCCAGTAAAAATTTGCTAGTAAATTGTTGCTTTTTTATACTAACTATATGTGTTGATGTTCATAATAGTCTATCAGTTATCTTTTTATTGATTTTATTTAAATCTAAAACATGATCTCTCTCACACACATATATAATCAACCATTATCAATCACTGCAAGATGAAGGTCTCTCCAAGTTCAATCCACCTTCTCTTTTCCACATCACCCCTGCACACTTTCTTATTTCATCCATTTCACATGTCTCTTTCTGGGTCTTTTACAATCTCTTGGAATACAGTTTAAGATTTCAATTGTTTATCTATTATCAACGCTTCTAGCAATATGTCCAGCCCAACTCCACTTCAGTCTTCTAATTTTTTCAATGAGGTCAGTGTTCTCTTACCCATATATTGTTTTCGATCTCTTTTGGTTACTCCCAACATGCATCTCTCCATACTTTCTTGAGTGGTCTGAAGTCTCTGTATTGCTCTTCTTTTAAGTGTCCAAGTCTCAGATCCATAAGTAAAAACCAGTAAAATACATTTATTAGAAATCTTTCTTTCACATAGGCATATTTCTTTTAGTATCAAGTTATTTCTACCAAAAGCACTCCAAACAAGTTTAATTCTATGATTAATTTTATCCATTATGTTTCCATCTCTATTAATAATCTGACCAAGGTATTTGTAGCTGTTAATGTCTTCTAACTCATCATAATCAATCTTTATTTTAATATTTTGAGAAAATCCATTAAACATTACTTTAGTCTTTTTAACATTTATCTTTAGTCCTACTTTTCTACTTTTATCTGATGACTCGTGCAACATTTCCTGCTGCTCTAAAGCATTATTTTCAATAACAACTACATCATCTGCAAAATCTAAATAACTTAAATAATGTCCATTTACTTTCACTCCTTTAGCTTCCCATTTTAATCCACAAAATACTTCTTGCAGTACTGCTATAAAAAGTTTTGGAGATATGGAGTCACCCGTCTTACACTCTTTTCAATGTTGACTTGCCTAGTATCATTATGTAATCTAATTGTTGCTGTTATATATAATAATTCAATGTCTATATTTCTTTAAAGCAATATATGTAATTATATAATTGAATATTTATAAATACAATAATCAGATATAATTTTAAAATTTTATCCATTTAAGAGTCTTTGTCAGCTAACACTTTGAAAGGCTAACCTTCCCACAATTCTGTGATCTTAAAGTTTACTGTCTTCCTGTTAATTAAGCCATGTTTGTATTTGTATATTAGCATAGCATCTTTTATTTTTCTTTTGTTGTTATTTTTGTCAATTTGCAATATTTTAATGTTATTGTAATTGAAGTTAAAACCATGAATACATGAATTATTATTGTTATTATTATTATTATTATTATGAATTATTATGGTTGTTTTTTTTCCTAAGTGGATAAAATCTTTAAAATATATCTGATTACTGTATTTATAAATATTCAATTATATAATTATGTATATATATGTGTAGCATAAATAAATTTATTAAAATGTTGGGCATCAAATGTAATAGTAATTTAAGAAATGAAACATGGAAAATGCTTACATAATGTTTTAGCTATGTGATATAATAGTACATGAATATAATATCATATAGAGGATCTCAAAAAGTTTAGATTAATGTGGAATAAAATATAGATAACTAAATCTTTAGAATATTAAAATATAGTTTAAATTATAAAGAAATTTTATTTGAACTTAAACCGTGTTTTTAAATAGGTAATAAATATTTAAACATTTCTACATTATTCATATGATTTATTCCACCAATATTTTATTAATTTATAATATTATTTAACTTTTAGGAACTTCCTCACAGAATTCATTACCAGTTATATCAAGATACCAATAAATAATAAATAAATGAGTGTAATAATTTAACTACTAATGATCACCGGAAATCAGTTTAATTAATAAAATGAAAATTCATTAACATAAACAATAATAGCAATAAAAAATATATAAAATTAAGAACCCAAAAAATTCTTTGTGAATAGTTTACACTTGAATTGATTATGCACCCATTATGTGATGTATACAATACACAAAGAAAACGAAAAAAACGAGAGGTTATTTTAGCATAAATATTGTCAAATAAATACATAAACATATATGTTGCAAAAGTTAATTAATGTTTAATTTGTTTACTGTTTATATTTTTAAAAATAAACATAAGCTTATTTATTAACATTTCTAAAATATTATGTTATAAATGTTTATTAAATACACAAACTTTCATTGACATCACACATAAATATTTATACATAAAAAAATATCTTTAGTTTAAGTGTAATATGAATGAAGAAACAAAACAAACACACACCTGGGTCTCATTTTATGCGGATTATTTTAATGTGATTTTGAAGTTATGCGATTCATATTTCTTCTTAATATCTTTCATATTTCACTATATTTATTAGATATCAATTAATTTAAATTATTAATAACTTATTTTGATTTGAAATACTTTTTTTTTTTCAAAAGTATAATGGCCTGAAGCTGTATTTAGAACTTAGTTTCTATGTAAATAACCTATTTATACTAATGAATAAATAATAATAATAGATTTATACTTACATATAAAAATATCGCAATAAATATTCAAAAATTTTAAACTTTTAAAACGTATTTTGTTAGGTATTAACAGAAATAAATATTTTTTTAGATTTTTAAAATAAATAATAATGAAGATTTATAAACTGAAAATAATCTTTCTAATGATAATGTATAATCTTTTTGTTTTGATTACGATCTCATTTTTTTAAATATAAAAACAGAAAATCATTAACACAGCTCAAGACTGAAAGTGGCGCTAGTTGTACATCACATTACGAATAAAAATAAAATGGCTAACAGGTTTCTCTGGGCATAATTTCTGAGAGATTCTTGACTTTGTTTTAGGAGAAGCCACAATACATCACATCACATCACATTGAATCTGATTTCTTACCAATTTACAAATGAACGCTAGCAGTAATGATTAAAATATGTATGAAAAATGTAAAATTAAATACTGTATATTAATTTTTTTTCAAATATTTGATTTTTTTTATTAGTCATATTTTATTTCCTTATTTTTTTAATGTGAATTTTAAAGTATTTTTTCCTTGTTGCTTTGCTTTTATGCGACTTCTGAAAATTACTGGAACATATCCCTCATTTTTCAAGGTATGTTACATTTATTTTTGTGTGATTTCTTTTGTGCGCACTTTCTGAGGAACCTATCTACTGCATAAAATGAGACCCAGGTGTACTTTTATTTAAACAAATTAGAATTATAGTTAATAAATATATTGTTTTTATTTTTAGTTACAATTTACTTTAACCTTTTCTTTTTAATGATATATTTTTCTTGTATACTAATCAAACACATTCGTTGTCAAAATAAAGGAATTTATAAAATATGTATATTACCTAGTAACCTTTTATTTTCTACTCACAAGGAATTCCCATAAAATTGTAACTCCAAGAATACTCAATATTTATTTTGTACAACAAAATTTTATGATCCTTACACGTTTTATATAAACACACACACGCAAAAAAATCATGATTAGTAGTTCAAAATAGTCTATATATTCTGTTTAAAACCCACAACATATTCTGTTAGGAAGATAGATATTATATTTAGTTCATATTTATAACAAATTATTAGTATTCCATTAAAATTGTCCATTTTGATGACCCATTTTATGTTGAATGAAGTATTACATAATTAACATTTTACAGCATTTAACAGTTGTTGTTAATTTATTCAAAATATCTTTACATAAAGTATATCACATCACATAACTCTGATATTTATCACAATGAGATGATTTTTATCCAATGTTATTATATTTAGATTCTCAAAGGGCTTAAGTCTTTTGAACAGACATTTTATGAATTTAGATCATTATATTCCTTTCAAACTATAAATAAAATTGATATATATATATGCACAAACTTTTGTGTGGTTTAGCTATTGAGACAAAAAGTGAAACTCTGAATTAAAATCAAGTGCTTAAATAATTTTTTCCTGATATCATACTTATGTCATTATCCTACCTATTGTTTTTACGGCATTTCATATTATAAACTCAATTATCACTCATTTCAATGGGTTTTTTTAATTAAGAGTCAAATTTATCTATTTGTTAGCAATATAAAAGATTTTTTAAAATATACCAACATTTCATGATATTAATATATTTTTAAAACTTCATATAAATAAATATGTCAATATGTTTTGAAAATAATAAAAAGGAATATAATTTTACAAATCAAAGCATAAAATATATTTTAAAAGACTATATAAAATAGACTTTCCTTTCTATTCATCTATCTTATATAATATAATCAATATTGAAATATCTATTTTAAATCAAACAGGCAAAACTCTCCTTACAGTAGTGCCACTCAGTGCAAGCCAGAGTAATCAATGGATGCCAGAAGGCTTGTGCATAAAATCCCTATCTAGTGCCTCCTCATCCAATATCCCCAGACCAGTTTAGTGGCCTGTTTTAAATAAATGAAACATTTGAAAATAGTATATGGAATATATATAATTTAATGCTTTTTGAATGATCCAAACCATGTAAAACATATATACATGCATATTATACTTTAAAGTTTAACCAATAATTTAATATTATATTTGTTTATGTTTAAATCTTACTTTTGAAATGTATGCAATAAATAAAATGTCAACAAATAAATTTATCAACACATACTTATTTTATTGTTGCCATCATATATTAATATATCCCTAAATTAATATATATATATATATATATCATTAACTTTTTATATTATACTAAGAATAAAAAATATTAATTTTAAAGTTTTGCCATGAGATAAAATAAAATAACAAATTTTGATACATCACTTGTTAAAAATATGTATAGCCATTTTATATTATATTTTACATTAGCTTGAAAAGCTGATCTTTAGTTTATTACAATTTATAAACATAGCGCTATATAAAATAAATGCCTCATTTACATTATGATGTATTATAAAAACACTTTAATAACAAAGTAAACTATTTTAATTACAATTATAATTTGTGATGTTATAATAGACTATTTATTAGTCTACATTCAGAACAGGTTATATTTCTCTGTGGTCAACTTACAATGTTTAATGTCTACATAAATATATTGGATCATTAATAAAGAAGGGATTCCACCTTTATTGTTAAAAAGAGGTTGCCTTGACAACAGTTTGAGATTGTTGAATGTTATCAATATTGGGATTGTCTATATTTTGACTGGTTTCTAATGGTTATATATAAATATATATGTAAATTAAAGCAGAATAAAGAGGAAAATTATATATAATATAAAAATGTGTATGCAAATCACGTGAATAGATTATAAAGATGGATATAAAAATGTTTCCAACACAAAAACAAAGCTGTAAAAGCAAAAGAAGAATCCACAGAAATTCATGATTCAAGATTGATTTTATGTTTGGAGAATCCAGAAACATAGAGAAGAAAGAATGAGTTCATGCAAGAAATTGATGTATGCAAAGCATTATTTAATGATCAAATAAAAAACATTACAATCAATACAATAAGTGGCAACAAGATAAAGAGTCAATAAACAACAAACCTAAGAAAAAATGAAGAACCAAGTCCAGAAAATCAATCCCAAGAAGTGGCAGAAGATCAAACAGGCATGTGCAATAAACCTGGAATGATCATGACAAGAAAAACAAACACTGTATATAAAACAATTAATTATATGACTGTAAGAATAGAAAATATATATAAAAAAAGAGATGACTGAAAAATATATAAAAAACTGATTCAATGATATAAAAGTGATAATTATTCAATAAATTGTTGAGATTAAAAAAATAAGAAAAGATTAGTTAATTATGAGAAGAAATAGAATATAGCAAATAATGAACCTGAAAAATTATGATACTTGTCCGAAGCAGCAATCTCTTTTTTCAGGAGAAAGATAATCCAGGAGAGGTTGAATAAATATTAATGTACCATATTGACAGTCTTGAAAACTATATAGAAGAGAATCACAGAAACTATAAAAAGCTTCTAGTCATTAATGAAGCTTTCTCATTTATAAGCCAGATTATTATGAAAGATAAAGAAGTAGCCTTAAAAACCTATTCAGCAAAAAAATTTGCAAGATGGCATTTTATCAGTCATCACTAAACAATATTAATTGGAATCTAGAAAAGGTACACACAGTTTTTCATAGCAGATAGCCTGACAACAGAAGTCACTGAAAACTAGTGCTTTATCAGGTAGAGAAATCACCAGAATCAATTTTTATAACATCCTGTATAAAATAATGCATGCAAACAGGTTAAATATTAACTGGTTGATGAGTTCTTCAACTTTATGCATATTAATACTTATATTCAAAAATGGAGAAAAAAGTCTTCAGACCTCAATTAATAATAGTTAAGTATTGTAAAAGATAAACATAACATCACATTAGCAACATAAAAGCGAACAGCAATAGCATTAAAATGTACAATGCAAAAAACAAAAGGTATACAGTAAAGAAAAACCAGAATGAAATAGAATAATCAATTAAATAAAGAGAATGTGGCTAAACACAAATGAAATATACCCCAAATGCCAAATATTTGCTTTATATAAATAAAAATAAATTATGATAGGATCTAATGGACAATAAGAGTAAAATAAGAAAAGATCTGATTAAAATGTTTTTGCTTCAAGGTCTTATAACTGGTTGAGAAAATAATGAGCAGGATTATGGTAAAATTACTGCACCACAATTTCACCTCAACGTCACACAATATTTTGATTGAAATGAAAGAGATTTTAGTAAAGGCTGTTATAGACTCAGACAGTTAAATTTTTGAGATTTACAAGAATCTCTAGTAGCTATCCAACAGTGTCCATCTTTAATTAAACATATATTTATAACTTTAACCAATAAAAAACATGTAATCTAAAAAAAATATCTGTGTATCTATATAACTGAGCAAAAAATGGTTCCTACTTGTCAGATTTATAAAATATAAAGATGTTTTTTTTTCTTCTGATAAGTAAAGGATTATTAAAAGTTATGTACATAAAATATAGATGAACCATCTCTATCAAGCTAGATCATACCATCTGCCTGACAATATAAAATTATAATGGAAATAATAATGCATAGTTGTTCATTCCCCTATACTGATGATAAAGTTGTTCTATTGAGAAAGGAAGATGGGTATGTTTACATATGCTAAAATCCGTGGCAGTTAAATAAAATAACTATCCAATAGAAATATATTTTCAGATTACTATGAATTGTTTATCAAATTTAATCTAAAGCAAATATTTTTGATGTTGATTCAACAGCTAATTGCAGTAGAATGGCACTTCAACTTGTGAATACCAGGAATGGTCTATTAAAATGGTTCAAGTCATTTTATTAAAATTTAAAAGTCTAATAGAAATGTATATTGAAAATGTAATGGTGGCTTCTCAAATCCAAGAATGCTTAAGTCATTTGAAATTGTCTTCAAAGGGTAATCTCAAGAAAAACACTATTGTTACAGAAAAGTATGATTCCTCTTGAGACATGAGACCAAAAGAGATAAGACCACATTTTAATAAAATAATGTTTAAAAAAACTTAATTGTCACAAATCAAATGATGTTATTTTTGAGTTTGTGGAATTTCAATCATAGGTTCCACAAAGTCATTGGATAGAAAGAAAAACTCCAAACATGGCCAAAATCAATGAGAATTCTCTTTGGATTGTGATGCTATTTTTTGCTGATTTGCAGGACTCCTTCAACATTTTGTCAGATAATAACAGATATACATTGAGACTATCTAGAAGGATGGCCATTAGAAAATTCTCTATTTCTTCAACAAATAATTAAAGAGCCTAGAGATAAGCTGCATTGTCCCCAGAAAGAAAATTCTATCCTTAATTTGTGCATACCAAAATTTCTTAGAAACAGAAATAATTGTGATTATTAACCACAGGATCATTGAATCCTTGAAGTACAGCTACATAATCAATAGTTGTCTAATTAGATAGAGCTTTATATTTTAAAACTTCAGATGCTCTATGAAATATTTTGCAAGAAAGAAAAATATTATAGTATATATTCTGAACCGCAATCATACAAGAATGAATATCTATGACAAACTCCCACCATGCATCTGAACATAGACAAATTGTGAAAATATAAATGATCAACCATCTTCAAAGATAAAATTCTGAATATCAGAATACAATATAAAAAAAAGAGATTGAGATATCCAGTCATCAATAAGCACTTTTAAAATCAAGATATTTTCAAATTTCAGCTTCAAAATAGTTTTTTGATGTGTCAAATACAAAAAGAAAAAATATATAAAAAGCATCATACTAGAAAACATGAAAAAAATTATACATAGTGTTTGCATGAGCCTTTGAATCCAGAGTGGTAATGTGCCATTGGCAAATAGTTCTATTAGCCTGGGATACCATATATTTAGATGTAACAACCATAGTCAAGAATCATGAAGTGTACCTATTAACCAAGACAATTAACAAAGTACTTTCAGATCTGATGTACTCTATTTTCTCCAATGAACCATATGACCCTTTAGCCATATATTACTATGAATCACTATCAACCTTTAGGAATATGGAATATCTTAGCCATCATTTATTATTTCTATATCAACTTTACATATGCTTATGGTTCTAACAAAATAGCAATGACTTTTCAGTGAAAAATCATCAGCCAAATTGATTGATCTTGGTATTTTTTATGGCCATTTCTCATATGGGAATAAGACAATTTTTTAAACCCCAGTTGAATCTATATAAATGGGTTATGAAAAAGTTCATAAACTTTTTAGAATATATATTCATTTGAATCTTAAAAAATAGTTGGATTAAATTAAATAAGTTATGTAAATCAATCAACAGGTTTCTCTCTTGTTAATAAGATATTAGTTGGTTACAAATTTTCATTGATGACATCATTATATGTTATTCACTATAACATAGATAAGAAAATGTTGACCAGTTATACTATTTTTTTGACTGTTATAGTCTTTTCACCAGCATGAACAACAATTACTCTCCCTCAAATAACATAACATTTCAGCTCAAATCTAAACTTTTTATTTCAACTTATTTCTTGTTCAGCTTTTTAAGTTGTAGTATTCTTTTTCAGGAATAAGTTTATCAAAACTTTTTTAAGCATCTTAAAAACTATTAATTAATATTCTATTTTTATCTATTGTTTTAACTTTAGATTTGTTTAGCACAAAGCTTTTATTTTTGTTTCCTATTTTCCAACTTTTACTTGCAATGTAATGCTTATTTACATAAATGTCTTAGATATATGTACATATAACTCATTGAATAATATAACTAAGTATTAGATCAATTAACTTTAAAATATTAATTATATATTTCTAATTGGGCATTACTATTTTTTTAGGTCACATCCAAAAATTTCTATACAGTTACTGGTGCCAAAATTTCAAATTCTGATAAAGGTGCATCACAATGTGTGCTTCATGTGATTGATAAGGTTTTAACAAAATTTCCTACAAATACCATTTTAGAAACATTAGAGAAAATTTCAAAATTTAAATCTTTTTTAAAAGCTTTAAAAGATAATGGTGTGGATAAAGACATCTCAGGAGGTAAGTGTTTGTTTTAAGATGCTAACTTGTATCTATATCTTATCATATCCACCAATGACACATTATTAGCAACATTATGATTTATTTTTAACATAAAGATGTGTATTTGTATAAAAGGGTAAAAATAAAATAAAATAATTGAATCACTTCGTTTTTTGGATTTAGTTTGAACACTGTCTGTGATAGTTAGATTTGATCTGAAACCTTAAGTTCCAATATCTGCTATTCTACTATACCAATCACAAGTCATAAATTATATATATATATATATATATATATATATATATATATATATATATGTATTATATATATATATATATATATATATATATATAATTGCAAAAAAAACCAGTCATATATCACATGACCTAATTTAACAATCTTGTACTACAAATGTTATCTAATGAGCTTGCCAGAAGTAGAAACCAGTCTGGGGTTAGGGATATTTTGAAAAGCTTGTTAAGAGCTATTGAAAAGCTCATTATATATATATATATATATGTGTAATAAATAAAGTTTGATAGCTGTATTCGTTTCACAATATATGTAATATACAAATCAATATATATACTAAAATACAGTACAATTTATATAAATTATATTCTTTTAGAAGTACTTTCGACTATACACTTTGTAGTCTTTATCAACTATATAATGTTGAATAAACAAAACGAGACAACCCTTAACAATACCCATAGTTCAATTTGACAAATCAAATTTTAATGAATCGCCAGTCATCAAATGTTAAGATAACAGAATTGTGGGAAATCTGAATTGAACTATGGGTATTGTTAAGGGTTGTCTCGTTTTGATTATTCAACGTTATATAGTTGATAAAGACTACAAAGTGTATAGTCGAAAGTACTTCTAAAAGAATATAATTTATATAAATTGTACTGTATTTTAATATATATATATTGATTTGTGTATATATATATATATATATATATATATATATATATATATTTATGTATATATATATATATAAATTATTAATCAATGTCTGTATTCCAATTATAATAAGATATATATAATTATTCAAACCAATACAATAATTAATACAGTAAACAATATTTTAAAAAACAAATATCTACCACAATTTAATAGAAGTACTTTAACTATCTATGTAGTCGTTATCAACTAGATTCAAATTGTATTAGAAAAAACCGTTACAAATGTAAACAAAAAGTAATACATCATATATCAATTTTCCCACAATTCATTAATTTTTATATTGGCAGCCTGTCTATTTATCAAATGTTGCTTTTCACTTTTTATTAGCAAAGCTTCTTTAATTTTGTGTTTAATATTATTTCTTTCAATACACAAAATCTTAACTCTATTAAAATCAAAACCATAATTACATGTTACATTATGATCAAAATATATATATAGGTGAATCTCAATGTACATTGGAGAAAAGATCAAAGGAGCATTTGTTGTTATATAAACGAGTACAAAAATCAAGACAAGAGAATGTTAGAAATGATGATGTATCACCATCAGTATTTTTTGATCATAATGTAACATGTAATTATGGTTTTGATTTTAATAAAGTTAAGATTTTGTGTATTGAAAGAAATAATAATAAACACAAAATTAAAGAAGCTTTGTTAATAAAAAGTGAAAAGCAACATTTGATAAAGAGACAGGCTGCCAATATAAAAATTAATGAATTGTGGCAAAATTGATGTATGACGTATTACTTTTTGTTTAAATTTGTAACGGTTTTTTCCTAATACAATTTAAATCTAGTTGATAATGACTACATAGATAGTTGAAAGTACTTCTATTAAATTATGGTAGATATTTGTTGTATTTTAAAATATTGTTTACTATATTAATTATTGTATTGGTTTGAATAATTATATATATATATGACATATTTTGCGGGTTCATCCATGTTAAAAAATTTAAATATTGATATACCGACATTTTGACTTGATCACACAAGTCATCTACTAGGTAATAAAAGGTAAAAAGACAGTTGTAGAGGCGCTACAATCATGGATTTGAAAAAAGGTTAAAGTTCCACCAATAGCAAAAAAATTAAAATTAGAATGTTTTTTAAAAAAAAATTTCCAAATAGGAGGAAGCTTGCATGTATCATCTCACTTATTGATTAAATTTGGCCTTTTAAGTATCACAATGGCTTCTCTAATTTTGCACTGGTAGAGATTATCACATCTGGATTTAATCCTGGTACTAGAAAAATCAATTTTATGACCTGAATCTATAGTATTAAGTGAGAGTGCTGATGATAATGAGTGTTGTTTAACTGCATTAGCATGTTCATCTCTCCCAACACTGATGCGACAATTACTCATACCTATGTAAGAAGCTATACAATTTTTCATGAGATTTGATAAACACCATGAGATTCAAGAGGGATTGAATCCTTAGGCTTGGTTATTATATTGCTGATCTTTTGATGAGTAGAAAATGCTCTATTTATATTATAGCATTTTAATATATGTCCAATACTGTCTGTAGTTTCTTTTACATATGGAACACAAATCCTAATAGCGGATTTATCGTCTTTTTGTTTCCTATTTTATCCATTTTGAACTTGAAATAAGTCTTTTTTAATAAACTTATAATTATAACTATTTGCTAATAAAACACTATTAATATGATTTATTTCTTTTTTCAGATGTGACATCTTAAAGGTTAATTGCTCTGTTTAAAAGAGTTTTAGCTATGAAAACTATCTGAGTTTAGTGATGATGAGAATGAGCAATAGAGCAATTAACCTTTCAGATGAGACACATCTGAAATAAGAAATAAATCATATTAATAGTCTTTTATTAGCAAATAGTTATAATTATAAATTTATTAAAAAAGCCTTATTTCAAGTCCAAAATGGACAAAATAAAAGATGATAAATCAGCTATTAGGATTTGTGTTCCATATGTAAAAGGAACTACAGACAGTATTGGACATATATTAAAACACTATAACATAAATACAGCATTTTCTACTCATCAAAAGATCAGCAATATAATAACCAAGCCTAAGGATTCAATCCCTCTTGAATCTCATTGTGTTTATCAAATCTCATGTAAAAATTGTAAAGCTTCTTACATAGGTATGAGTAATCATCACATCAGTGTTAGGAGAGATGAGCATGCTAATGCAGTTAAACAACACTCATCATCATCAGCACTCTCACTCCATACTATAGATTCAGGACATAAAATTGATTTTTCTAGTATCAGGATCATATCTAGATATAATAATCTGTACCAGTGCAAAATTAGAGAAGCCATTGTGATACTTAAAAGGCCAGATGGTATCAATAAGTGAGGTGATACATGCAAACTTCCTCCTATTTGGAAAGATTATTAAAAAAAAAACATTCTTAATTTAACATTTTTTCAAATCAGTGATTGTAACACCTCTATAACCATCTTTGTACATGTTATCACCCAGTAGATGACTTGCATGATCAAGTCGAAATGTCAGTATATCAATATTTAAATTTTTTAACACAGATGAACCTGCAAAATATGTCTTATATATGCAACCCGTAAAAATCTTCATATCAATATATATATATTATAATAAACACTTTTATTTATTGTGTACTAAAAAGCCAATAAATAATTGTTTTTTTTTCAACAAGTGATTGGGGATTTTATTTTAACTTGGAATAAAAGCATGGGATGTCCAGAAATTAATTCAATCACATGTAAAAGTTTGTGATTGATTTTATTAATTTCCTGACAGTCCACAGTTTAACTGAAATATAAAAACTCCAACTGTGGTTGGAGAAACAATTATTTTTTGGCATTTTAGTGCACAGCAATAAAAGCATTTATTATAAACTATTTATATATGTATATATTAATTTTTGGTATATGAATACTTTTTGTAATTATTCCAATTCAAAATTTAAAATGGAGATTATAAACTATGCTACAGCCTACATAATATTTGAAAAAAATTTGTGCACACTATATTTACAATTTTGTTTTGTTTCTGAAGAAAGCTTTTAATGAAAATCAACTTTTACAATCAAATCCAATTAAAATTTTATATATTCCTTTTTAAAGAGGAACTTTTACAGTCAAGAGAAATGAAGATCTAGTTTTTATTTCTATTTTAATTGATTTTTAATAAATTTTGATCTAAGTGTTTTTTTTTTAAATATTAATTGCATTTTTATCCACATGAATTGATGTCAATATATCTGAAATTTGGTCAGTTAACACTACTAAAATAAATAAAATAGACAATCTACTGAAATATTTTTCTGTCATGTACAAAATTTAAAGAAAATCCATTTGATAGAAGTCTCTTAAAACCAGATTACAAAATTTATTTAAAACAAACAAACAGAGTTTTTAAGTTAAATATAATCATATAGTCAAGCATTGGTGGTCAAGTGGTCAGCACAGCTACAAGCAGTTGTTCCGGGTTAGCAGATTCACTTCCCAGCCAATGCTATGACACATAATATATATATATTATATAACGATCAAAATGAAAGTGAAGATCGAATCTAACTGCAAAAACAATATCTGCTCTACAACGCGCCATCTAGGCATTTAAACCTAGAAAAATTTATAGAGTAGGCAGATACGCGCTGTTAAGATTCCACTTTATTTAAATATTCCGTTCGTTAGCCCAAGTCACTAGCTCAGTGGAGACACAGAGATAAAAATCTATATCTTAATTTATATCTTAAATATAAATAAATAAAAGCCACTGCCAGAAATTAACACATAAAAATATTTATTTACGCACATATAAAATCATTCTAAACTCGAGGAATAGGTTTAACATTTTGTAGATTTTTATATTACTCTTTAATTGTACATTTATATAAATTTCAATGAGTTTAATATTTTATTTAGATGGTCAAGTATGAATAGACTACATAGATTTGCATTTGAAAATAAAACATTCTATCCCTATTTAACCTTAGGCTAAAATTCGCAGTCAAACTGGCATCAATCCATCTGATACATTTATGTATTCAATGTAGCATGAAAATACAACAGCACAAATATACTATACTGTCAGGAATGGAAATCTGAACAGTATAGTTAGAGAAAACATTGACTCTTGTCCAATACAGGAATATGACGTCTGTATAGCAAGAAGAACAATAAAATAAAAACTCCATAGGAAGGGACCGCGATCCTTTTTGCCGACTTACAATCCCATCCATAGGCAAAGGGTTGGTGCGGTGTATTCAGCGATTCTGCACGTAGTGAAACTTATACTACATCTACTAATTACACAAATATATCCAATCCATTGACCCAATTCAACAACGACACAAATAACCTAAGATTACCCTCCCCTAATATAACTTTAGAAATCTATATAGCCATTCACGCCCGACTTAAATTTAACATTTAAATACGTTCGCACAAAAGCATTTTATAAAATTTGTTTTAAAATGTTGAGTACAGATCAGCTGCACAGATTCCATGGTCAAAAACATTCCAAATTAAACACAACCGATCAAAATACAAAATCATCGATAAACGTCACTTGCATCGGGAATATACAAATCCCATTAGAATTCATCGTAAGATGCTTGCAGTGATATCATTGACATATATTCTAATCGAATGTGAAAACCACAACATTATCAACCGCTAACGAATCTATGCAATGTCTATACCCAACCTTAAATTTCATCAATTAAAATTTAAACAATAAACAATTTATACAATAAGAAAGAAAAAAAAATGGAAATGATTTTTATCAATCGGAAAACATGTAAAATTAAACATTATTAATTTGATTTAAAAACTTACGAAAGTCAGATAAGAGTCCGTTTTAACTTTAAGTTGGCTTGTTTATTAATTTGTAAAACTTGACAAAAGTTCGTAATTGATTTTAATAATTGTTCATTTCATATAGCTTATGGTAGAAGAGTCCAGGTTTCTGCTTTTAATTCCCACGATGCCTCCATTGGAAGATAATGTTCTGGAGGTAGCATTAGCTGGTTCCATTCTTGTATCACAGTCTTTTCATTTTATATATTTTTTTTAAAACAAACAAAAAAAAAAAATGAGAGAGAACGGCAAGTGCGTCCTACCGTTCTCATCAAATCAAGTCTGAAAAAACTGTCTGGAACTCAATATTTCTCTTTTTATAGTAAATCTCCAGATTGAATGAACAAAGACGTCACTAATCCAAATTTTCATTCGGGTCCGGGCTGAGGCTTGGTGCTTCCATTGGTCAAGCTAATTTCTTTTTATTTTCTTATCTATCTTTCATCAGATCATTTTAATTATACAAGAGCCCGAAGCTAGCTTGCTTTTCAAACAATTTATAAACAATCATTTCCATTTACAGATTACAAGAATTAATTAATACCTGTTTTTATTTTTAAATCTTATACTTTTTTTTTTTATAAAAAAAGTACGTTCAAATACTTATTTATTTGATTTTTTTTAAAAAAAATATTTTTAAAGTTTGGCATCTGTGCGAATGTATATACGTTTAACAAACATTTTAATTTTAGCGTTTAGTTTTTTACTTTTATTTGCGAACTTTTAAGTTTTTATTTTAAATTAATGTAACGACATATTTATATATTGTTACAATATATATATATACAAACTCCATGTGAATGTTTGTCTGTAAAGTGGTGATGTGTTTCTAGTGAATGTATTTTTCTGTAATGCTGACACATGTCAAATTAATAACCAATTAAAAAATCTATTACGTGAAGAATATTTTATGCAAAAAAAGTAATTCTGTCACTTACAGTTCTTCAGAATGCTGTTAAATTCACATGTCAAATATAACAGGTATATTAAAAAAATATTTTTAAATTTAGAGGCTTAATTTGCTTATAAGAATTTGATTCAAAGTAAAGAATTCTGCAAAGTGAAAAAAATTATTAAAGCAACCAATTAAAAAAAACTATTAGAAATATTGTATTTAATAATCTGCAATTTTTATTATAAACCATACTTTATGAGAAGGAAGTAATTCCAATATTAATAAAATAGAATTTTTATAGTTTGTAACATTTTCAAATTTACATATCAAAATGAAGGTCTTCTTTTTATTTACCATATACTAAAAAGACAAAAAATCATTACTTTGTTCAACCACAATTGGGATTTTTATATTTAATTTGAAATAAAAGTGTTGGGAATCAAGAAATTAATAAATGGAATCACTAGTTGTAAAAATCGGTGACACCCCACTTTTTTTACTTCCATCACAATTAGGTGTTTTATTTTTGGATCTAATACAATCTTCCAACACCAACTTTCTAACTTAATGGTTAACTATAAAACTACAACTCAAACTTAAAAATACAATAATTTTTTCAATCCAAGCTAATTTTCTTATATTATGATACAGATCTGAATCCAGTTCTGTATGTATATATTTTGGTGTTTTTAAGTTTATAAACCATAGTCACAATTATCCTTTGGTTAGAATTGGTTTTAAACCACTAAAACATTACCTGATCATATTTTTAGGGATTATAATGCACAACCTTCTAGCATGTATTGATTACTAGGGCTTGCACTAGGTGACACTACTATGTGGAAAAAGTTGCTCCTATTTTAATAGCTTGTGTAAGCATAAAAAAGTGATCATGTGATGTTTGAATGGTTTGATCATGTTTTGTGGTATTATATCATTATGTGCATAATTTGTTTTAAAATTTTACTATTAGAAAATTTCAATATCAACAAACCTTTTATATTACAAAAACAGTTCTAAGATAATAAAAATATAAAATGAACACTTGTGAGTCTATGTTTTAAACTTATTGAGAGTTTTGCTGGTTTTAATAACAGATGTGAGCAAGCATAAGAAATGGTGATCATGTGATGCAATTCCAATATTATTTTATTTATATAAGAAGCATTTTTGTATAGACATTTATCACTTGCAGGCTTCTTGGTTGTTCTGCAGCATCATCTGGTGGCCATAGTCTGCATAAGCAAACACTACCAAAAAGAATACTGTTTTTTTATGCACATCACTGAAAACGTACTAAATTAATGCCAATATATTCTAAATTCATTCTGCCACCACACCCATTAAAATACTAGGAACCAATCTGAAATATTCTATTGACATAATACCTTGCTATTGATTTCTAAGATATGTACAAAATTTTAAAGAAATCCATCTGATATAAGATTGTTCAATCTCTATTACAAAACATATCCTAAGCAAACAAATAAACAGTTTTTAAGTTAAATAAAAGTATTTACAAATATTTATAAATAGAAATTGTATTCACACTGAGTATAAATCTTAAAATTGTTGTATGAATTCAAACATACTTAATATTGAATTACTGTATTTGATTAGTCAAAGAATGAATAGAACAAACTATGAATAAACAAAGAAATAATATAACAAAGAAATAATCATTAAAAATATTTTTTTTAAATTTCATTATTATTCATATCATAAAATATTAGCAAAAATAAATTCCAAGTTGCAAACAAAGTTTCATTAGTCATAGAAAAAAAGTTATTAATTGCTAAGAAAGTCACATGATACTCAGTTATTCGAATGACAGCAATAATCCATTCAAACTGAAATTATTACTTTTTACTTTTCTCAGTTTAAAATCTTTTGACTGCTTGATTCATTAAAAAATGAGAAGATTTGATGTCACTCTAAATCGGCTACTTTTTATCCCACGTATACATATTATACGTCATTCGAAAGAAAATCAAAAGTTCTGTAAGATGGTGCCCTCTTCAGAATTATTTTACAAGTAAAAAATCAATAAAAATGACCATATATGTCAAACAAAACCAAAGCACCACCTCCTCACCACCTTTTCTTGAATCTTATTGGCTGTCCAACTTCTGTCAGAAAGGGAAATGGCTGCCAAAAAGTAAAAAGTTACATTTGTTTTGATTTTTATTATGAAAATGATAAACAAATGTTTACAACATTTTAAACAATATTTGAATTGAATTACAAATTATTATTGATAAAATAATACTAAAAATCAAATTATTTTAGAAAAATAGTTAAGATATTACCAAGAATTATATATTTATTGCTACATATTTATCATAACGTTAAATTGAAAAAAAAATTATTACGTCAGCAATCTTTTTGGTTGGTCAAATAGTGGTTACTTTTATTTCACCGCAATTGAATATTTTTTAAATTATAAATCAAATTTTATTTTTGAAAAGACTTTCATTTACTTTCATAATCTGACAAATTAGTAATATACTTTTTACAAATGAAACTAATTATATTTATATTATTAAAAGTGATCTATTTTAACAATAGATTTTGTTAAAGTTGTGAGTTGGCCAATTAAAAGTTTTGATTTTTAACTCATTCAGCCAATTAAATAATAATTGTTGAAAGGGTTAATATTAGAATATAAAGGGAAGTAAAAAAGAATGCATTTTAGTGATGTAAATACTTCCATTATTTTATAATATTAATTCTTATTAAGTGCAATGTCAGCATGTAATACTTATATAAGGCCAAAACCTTAGTACATGCACCTTGAGTGCTTAATTTTAGCAAGAGAGACCTCTACAAATCATAATGCAATATTCGACTTTATATAATTAAGAAAAACAGGTTAGAGAAAGAGGGTCTTTCTTGTCTTTATAAAATCAAATCTTGCATTATGATTTGTAGAGGTCTCTCTTGCTAAAATTAAGCACTCAATGCACATGTACTAAGGTTTTAGCCTTATATAAGTATTACATGCTGACATCACACTTAATAAGAATTAATATTTACAACTTTAAATTGATTCAAAATATTTCTAAATTTAATATCTGAATATTGACTCATTGTAAATTGAAAGATTTCATGAACGTTAATGTTTAACAGAAATAGTGGACTTAATCAGTGAAGAATTTATTAGCTTCACTCTCCCAAATCAAAATCCTTTAGATTTGCCTATATAATTAAGAAAAATAGGTTAGAGATAAGAGGGTTCCTCTTATCTTTATAAGTTGACTCTTGTGTTATGATTTGTAGAGGTCTCTCTTGTTAAAATTAAGCACTCAAGGTCCATGTACTAAGGTTTTAGCCTTATATAAGTATTTTATAATATAGAAATATAATTCATAGCTTTATTACAGTTTATAACAAAATTTTCATTATAAACCACAAACTCAACATCTTTTAATGTGAAACATTTATATAGCTGGTGATGGCCATTGCAGTACATTGGACTTACCTTTGTCTAATAGAGTTAGTATGTCATTAGACATTCATTTGATTACTCAAATTAGTCTAAATCTTTAATCTCCAGCAGAAAAAAAGTTTAGTAACTATTTATTAACCAACACTAGTTGACCAACAAAGTTGGTTTAGCTATAGTCTTGCTATTTGAACAAAACATACTTGAAAATAAATTGCTAAACATTATTTTAAATTTGAATCTTAATTTATGAACATTTCTAATTATTATAATATTAAAATACTGTGTCACAACTATTAATGAATTAGTATAGATGACAATGAAATGTTATTGTTTAAATTAAATTATATAAGTGTTGGGAATGCTAAATAAAAACAGTTTAAATGTAAATATTTATTAAAATCATATGCTAAGCCACTTTCAATATTTTGGTCTTAATGTTATATCCACAGCAATGACTATTGTACAGGAGGTTGTTAAATATAACTTGATTGTAAATTTATATAAATGTATGCAAATGAGTTAAGTAACCCAGCTTTTTAGAAAGGGGGTGCAGGACTCATTTTTATTTATAGAGTTTGGATTATTAGCAATGTGTCATGCCTCCTTTATTTTGGGCTTAGAATCATTTCTCTCAATGCTCACAACACTGATTGATGTAGGTTCTAATGTATAGCCAAGTTTATAACTAATTCTCCAAAAATATAGATTTGTGTTATAGATTGTTTTTAGCCCTTCTACAGATATATTGATGTTGGAACAATCTTGTTGCTATGCCGATGTGTGATTCTCCAGAATAGACCACACTGCAGCCAGTTTGAATGCAAGAAATATTGTAAACAGAGTGGGAGATATGTTCTGAGAGAAGTTTATCTTTTGAATTATTGATAAACCTGTTTACAGATTATGTAGTGCTAATGCTGGTTCTGTATAAATGTGAGCATATTTTATTTATATTTCTGGAGAGTTTAGGGATATAGGAAAATGATAACCAAAACTTGCTATCAGATGGTATAGGTATAGTTCTGATCTTGTTGTTGAATATGATATAGAGATCAACATATCAAAAGTGGCTTAGCATAAGATTATAATAAATTTTATGCTTAAACTTTTGTATTTAATGTTCCCAATACTTTTAACTTAATTCCAATTTGTCTAAGAAAAAGCTTACCATCTTATATATACTGTTTAAATTGATTTTAGACAGAAAACTTCACATACACATACGAGAAGGAAGATGAAAAACCATGTATGTGTGTGTAAAAAATCAGATATAATAATCGTTAACTTGGATTAAAGTTTATATATATGCTAGAAAAAATTCTAATTTAATAAATGATTAATGATAAAGGTAGTTAGGTTTATCAAAAAATGTACAAGTCGAGGTTGTGAGTGGAGCAAGTTTGGCAGTTGTAAATAGAGATGTGACAATTTGCCATAGATAAATACTCTTCAAGATATACAGTATATGAGAGCTAGTAACCTGGGCCAACTGATGAGTGCTGGTTCAGCATGAAATGCATCTTGGGGGTCATTTGTGTTTTATTGTATCTTTATTTATATAAAGTGTAAAAAAGAAAGAGGAAGTATGGAGATTATTAAAATAAGTAAGAATATTAATTATCGAAAAATCTAAATAAAATTCCTGTAAATATTTGATATATTTTTTCTTTTTTTTTTCCATGTGTCAAAGCATCAGCCAGGAAGCAAACCCGGGAAGAACTGCTTGTAAGGCAGCTGTGATGACCGCCCGGCCACCAACGCTTGACAATATTTGATATTTAAAGGATATTTTTAATTTATTGTTTGAATACAAAAGTTAAAAAGCATGTTTTATCATTTTTTTACAATTATAATTTAAGTTTTAATTGTGCACCATTCCCGAATATAATTATTAGTAATTTCAAGAATGGATTAATGAAACAGGATAACTCTCAAGTTACCTGTATTACAGCATGCAAAAACTGCCTTGCTTTATACTATAGAAATTAAAGACTCGTATAAAAAGTAGATTGTCATATCATTTATATATGTATAATGAGGCAAAAAAGCATAAAACAGTGATATCAATTTTTTTATGAATAAAAAAAGATATAGGCCAATTATTAGGAATTAAAATCGGTCAACGTCATTTCTAAAGCGAAAAATAATTGGAAACACAAAATTAAATAATTTTGGATTACAAGATATTTTAATCGTGCCATTACTGTTAAAATTTATTATTCGCTTTTATTAGCCTTGGCAAGATATGCGGCACCGAAAACCGGTTTAGCTTATAATTTTTAAAATTGATTATTGCATAACCTACCTTTAAGTCTGAAAATTCAGTCAGATAATTATTATATTCCAATTTATTTTTAGGTTATTGTTTTGATCTATTTTCAATTTAAAAATACAGTAAATAACGTTAGATGTCAGCGTTTTGTTACATAGAATGTAATAAATTAAATATATCGACTGAATTTATCTTTTAGTAGATTCATTGACAATTAAGAAATATAATACTGTTTTTTTTTTTGCTTTATTTTAACTATATATATATATATTTTTGACATAATTATTAATTACAATTTTTTTCTACTATAATTTTTCAGCAAATATAATTTATAATGCTTAGTGTTGTTGGTAATGAAACCGCTTCTCATAAAGTGTTTATGAAAAAGAATTACTCCTCTATCATCTAATGTAGTAAATTAGATACAAAATTGTCAAGAAAATACAGACATAATGTTTAACATAACTAGTTTTGAACTTAGACTTTCACACGACCCACAACTCTCAGTGTCATCTTATATTGCTGACCCACCTGATCACACACATGTTGAAAAGATAAATGATCATCAATATACGCTGATGAGTGCGGGTTTAGCACAAAATACATGTATTGGTGATTATTTATCTTTTCAACATGTGTGTGATTAGGTGGGTCAGCAATATAAGATGGCATTGAGAGTTGTGGGTCATGTGAAGTCTGAGTTAGAATCCTGCATATATTACATATATAAATGAGATGTTAAATCTGTACACTGTATTAACTAGTTTATCTTAATTAGAACAATAAACAAAAGTATCAGCATCGTGACAGTATATGAAACCTGAATTGCCTAAAGATTTCTGTGCCACCTCTATTGCTAGTTTAGTATTATTTTGAACTGTTATAACTACAAGCCTATAATTGTGTGTGTGTGGTGAATCACAACAATATGTATTAAGGTGGAAGAGTAATATGTTATTTAGAATTAGATGGTGTAATGAAACTGTTGCAATCAGCTACCTAATAATCCCAAAACCATAAATTGCTAAAAAAATATAATGATAATGAAAATTCCCACAACAAAATGATCATTAAGTGAATGAATAGAGACAACCAGAGTTCAGGGAAAGCACAGCATAGCTGTATGATAACAAGTCAATTTGAATATAACTGTTGTATAGTTATTATTTGTAGGTGAATTTACTGCTAATTATAATATCCTTTACTAAACATTTACACTATTAAATATTTTTGTAGTTCATCATTTTAAAATGAAGTCATTATTACTTTGAGTATATAATAATATATGGATAACCTTGTATTGCTACTACCTTTAACTAATATAGACTGGAGTTATTTTGATGCCAAAATATTGTTGATCATACTGTGCAATTATTTTCAAATAACATTCTTAATATTACTATCTGCTTCTTCTCTTAATTTTTATAGTAAAACACACATAAACACTTCTCAGGAAATGCCTCATGGTTTCTTTTTTAAATGCCATGCACAATTTAAAATTTTGGCACTTTGTAAACATATATTCTAAAATACAACTAAAAATTTTGGTAATGTTTTCATTATCCCTTGTTACTTTCATATCAAGTATTTGTCTCATTTAATATAATTGTTTTATGGATACACTAATGTATTAGTTTAAATCTTTAAAGCATCCAAAAAATTTTATATGTCTCTATTAAACTTTTACATAATTAAATTAATGAAAGGATAAAAATTCTTAATAATAATATCTAAAAAAAAGGAAAAAATAAAAAATTAGTGGCAGGTTATGTAGCAAATACCTAAATCAGTAACTAAGTTTTCTATTACAAATTGTTTGATGGTTTTAATTTTTATTTTAAAAGTTGTTTTTAAAAAAATGCTAAAGAAGAAAATTTGTGAACATCATTTTAAATAATTATTGTGACTTTTCTTTTTTTAACTTTTCACAATCATTTTAATTAATGTGAGTTCTCTAGTTTATTTTTTTTAAAAAAAAAAAACAATTGTTTTAAAATTAAAATAAAACTATTAAACAATTTTAAATAGCAAACTTAGTTACTAATTTATTATACATATATAAATATGCACACATATTAAATAGGATATATACATTAAGAGTTTAAAATTATTAAAATAATGTTATTAAATCAAAAGAAAAATATTTATACTGCCCTCTCAGAATATTTATTTAAAGTAAATCAAAGTTAAAAGAATAATTGTTAACTGAGATATATGAAGTTATTGAATATTTTAAACATTTTCACAGCCTCTGTTCTATATTTATGAAAGTACATGATATGTATTTCAAATGGATTAGGCTGATATAACTTAGCTATAAGCTAATTTTCAAACAATTCTATTAAATTTAAATATATTAAACTTGATTTCAAAATTTCATTCTAACTTGAAAAAGATCAAAAGTTAATAAACTGATTTTCAAACATCAATATAAGCATTTAAAACATCTTTATCAATTGAAACGTCTACATGACTTAACTAATCTCTATGCATTTTTAGACTTTTAATTTTCCATTTTATTTCACTAAATACTTTTTGTAAAATTATACAATTTTTGAAGATATTGAATGACTTGTTGTACATCTTAACAATGTTAAGATTGTTAGTGTCATCATCTAATGCTATTGCATTTGAGTAAATATTCTTTAAAATATTACATCATGGATCTATATCTTAATGTTCCTCTGGTTTAACACTGTAGAAATGCTTAATGCATCAAATACCTTTCCATAATCTATAAATTGAAAACATAATTGCAATTCAAATTTGTTCATCCTTCCTATAACTTCTTTCAATACTTTGACATGATCCTCTGTCTTGAAACTACTTTTAAATACATTGTATTCTTTTAGTTAATCCAAAGTTTATTGTAGATGAATTATAATTATCTTGAAAAGGAAAGTTGTTTTATAGAACAGATAAGAAGATTGGTAGATTAACAATTTCTATCTTGTTTACTTATTTGTAAATATCAATATCACTCTTGCAGTCTTCCAATCATCTATTACATTTTTATTATTTAGGTATTTGCTACACAACCCTGCCACCAATTTTTATTTTTTCCTTTTTTTTAGATATTATTACTAAGAATTTTCGCCCTTTCATTAATTTAATTATGTAATTCACTTTTTTACTTCAAATACTTGGTAATTCACAAAATATTGTAACAGTAGTGGTTAGTAAATAAAGTCATACATCGTGTGACTTATTTGATGAGCTTGTAATTATAACTTAAAACAAAGAGTATACTAATATCTCAAAAAAGCTTTATCAATAAATCTCACAATGGAAAGTTTAAATCTCTATCTAGAAATTATCCTTAGCCCCAGACTGGTTTTTAGCTATTGACTTTCTTCAGTGAGACTTTAGGATATTTCAGACACTAGATCCAAAATACAAACTTAAAGCCAGCACTTATCTGATAATTAACTTTTAAGTAGAAAATCTGAAATTTTCAGACACCTATATGTCTTCAAATCCAGCCATCTTCTATATGGGGGGAGAAATCCTCAGGGCCATACTATATTTTAATAGCCTTAGCAATATAACATTGCTTAAGACATAAAAGCAAAACTATAATAGCATATAAAATAAAGTCATGCATCATGTGACTTAATTTGATAAGCTTGTAATCAAAAACTAAAATAAAGAGCATGCTAATAGCTCTAACAAGCTTTATTGATAAATGCTGCAAGAGAAACCCTCTACTCACTTCTTTTGTTTATTTGTTACTATACATTTCTTTGTAGAAATTTTCCATACATTTCATGTATGAGCCCAATTTTTAGTAATAATTTATCCTTTATTTTTAGCGATAAAATATATTTTTTTTCAATACCAAGAAATTATTTTATATTTATGTAATTTTTATTCTCTTTTGTATTTTTTTTGCTTATTCTCAGGTATATTTTCTTATATCATTTTTAACTCTTTTTTATACCATTTTACAAAACCCCAGATATTTAACTGATTATTTTGAAATCGTTTTATATTTCATTTTTTCTTCATACATTATATTGTTTCAGTCAAAAATTTACTGGTCAATTACTATCTTATTGTACTAGATATCCTTGCTATAGTTCTTAGTAAATTATTAGTTATCTTTTTATTAATCTCAGTTATTTTTGAATCAATTTCAAAGTCTATAAATATTTTAAACTGATTAGCACAATCTAATTTCAATTCAGTATATCAAAATTAAATCTTTAAATAAATATTAATTATAGATAGAATATTGGTTGTATGATAATTAAAATTTAAATTCAGATTATGCAAATTATAAAATGTTAAATTTTAATATGATTAGCCATTTTCCCATAATTTCTACATATTTACACATGAAATCATCTGACAGCTTAGATAAAATGTGCTTAGTTGATTTCTTTTGATAAATTATTCATCACATATAAAATAAAAAATATTTAAAAAAATTTTTTCTTAAAAATATAAGCATATTCTGCAAAAGAATTCTTGCTCATTTTTGGAAATTAACACATTTATACAATTTTCCATAGAATAATTATTTTTATTTATAGATTATATTTTAATGGACATTTAGATTCTTCCACATAAGAGCATCCACATTCATTACTTTATATATAATATTCCATTAATTATTTTGCTAATAAAATCTTTCTTTAATAATTAAACTAATAGTGTTCAGTATTGCATTGAATTCTATACTAAACTGCACATGTTCTTATTTATATAATTTAATAAAATCCACTTTTTCAATTTTTTAAAATGCCTCTATAAAATTAGTTATTTAATACACTGCACAGGCTCCCACACACTTGCATATATAATGTAATATATAAGAGATTTGAACTCAAACTTTCACACAACCCTCACTTCTCCATGCATCTTATATTGCTGACCCACTTGACCACACACATGTTGAAAAGATAAATAATCACCAATGTACATATTTGATGCTAAACCAGCTCTCATCAGTTGGTCCAGATTACCATCTCCACACATATATACAGTCAGTACTCAGCTTCATATTAAGATAGCCAATCTTTATACTTTAATAGACAGGTTTCAAACTACTCCAAACTACAATTCTTCAGATGTTCATTTCATTAAAAATCTGATGATGGAACGTTCCAACTGATGATTGCTGGTTTAGCATAAAATACATATATTGGTGATTATTTATTTTTTCAACATGTGAGTGATCAGGTGGGTCAGCAATATGAGATGGCATGGAGAGTATGAAATATTAAACACATTATTTTTTTGTGTTTTAATATAGCATTTAGCCTAGCATTTATTAATTATTTCTATTATATGCAAAGTAGTATATGGGCATCTAAAATCTTATGTGAAAAAAGTTAAGTGTGCGGTTAAAAAATGAAATTCTGTTAATGACAAATAAGGAACTAATGTTTTTATGTTCTTCACGGAAAATGAATTCAGAAAAAGATAACTCAAAAATGCATATTTTATAAACATGTTAGATAATTTGATGAAGAAAAAATAGGTTCTGGTATTGTAATTTTAGTAAATATTCACAATAATATTTATTTATTTAGACATTAATTAATTTAAGTTAAAATTGTAAAACGTTCTTGAGGATAGCGTATGTACTTTAAGCTAAATATAATTAATAGTCATTTACAGATTGTATATTTGGCATGCTGAATTTTACAAGGTCAATTTCTGTTTTTGATTTTAGTATATATATATATTTAGTTTTTTTAAAATAGTAAATTCAGTCTACTTTGAAAATATTTACTCTAACTACATATATAATTCTTCAGATTAAAAGTATATGCTAGATAATACATCACATGATCACCATTGCCTGTGTTAATATATGCTAAATATATACAAAATAAAACTTACTATTAAAATGATTGAAATGTTCATCAAGTCTACTTACTAAGTATAATATTAAACGATCCTTACTAACTATGATTATCGGTAGCAGCAAAATTTTCCAACAATAATTATAATACTTAAAAAAGTCCGGAAATTTTATAATCTTATATTTTATATTACCAATTACACTTGATATTTTGTAAAATGTGATGCATTATGTAAATTTTTGCTGTTAGATAATATATATTTAGTGAAAGAAAAAGGAAATTATTTAAAAAGAATTTTAAATTAAATACACAAATTAGACTCAATTTTGTTTATAAAGATTTTTTTTTAACATATTTCGAAATATATATATATTTAAAAATTATCATTATTATTATATTTTATCTTTATACTTTCTAGGCATTATGAAAATCATAAAAAAGAAAAGTTTTGAATTACAGTAAATTTTTGTCTGTCTGTCTCTTCCTCTTTATATATATAAGATCAATAGATGACGTTTTACCAAAACCACCGAACAAGCGTATATTTGTTTCATAAACGTCAAAAGAGTCAGAATTCACTATCTCTTTTGACGTTTATGTAAACAAATATACGCTTGTTTGGTGGTTTTGGTAAATCGCCATCTATTGATCATAAATACAAGCGATAGCAAGTTATGTGATTATAACTTGTTTTTGTTTTTCATATATATATATATTTGTTGACTTATCTGTGCTTGCTTAATTTTGAATGACTTAGTAAATTATTCTATAGAGCCAAAAAGTTGAGTTTGAAATTAAAAGATATGAGATCACGAACATAAACACACGGGTGCATACATTAACCATTTACATACAAAATAAATTACAATTGTTAAATAAGTTAATTCGAGTTTGAATAAAAAGTAAAAGTACTATTTTATAAACGTAAATGAATTACATCTTAATCATAGTTAAAATCAGTGGTTTTACTGTCCTGAATGATTTAGGTCAAATTCAAAACTAAACATTTTAGATCAATTCTTAACTCAATAAAAAAATCTCATGGTCAAATGAATAGAACTTAAACTATTACAACATCTCATGACTACCATTCCTTATGCTTTTATAATGTGTTAACACATTAGTGATGTGGTGCACTATGGCTTCTCCTTTCTCAGAGTCAGGAATCTCTCAGCAGCCGAGAAACCTAATAGCCACCATCCCTTTTTTTTCCATTCCCCACCCTATATTTTTACTGTATTCTTCTCTATGCTGCTCCATTCCAATTCCATAACGTTATCTTTGTCCACTCTCTGGCCATTATATCTAAACCCTCTTAGCTTTTTTCAAACTTAGCATAAAAATCAAGAATCCATTTTCTGTATAATCACTTTGTTTATATTTATTCTCTCACAACTTCATTATCTGTATCCTTTCTGCTTGTAAGCATTTACATTCAATTAACAGATGCCTAATATTTCTCATGCCTTAACAACATTCTCCTTACAATATTGCCACCTAGTATAAACCATAGTAATCATTAGATTCTAGAAGGTTAGTGCATTAAAATTCCCATTTAGTGCCTAGATATGTATGACTATAAAAGTGAATTAGCTTAGATTGAAAACATTGCATTTTCATTTGGATCTCATAAATTTATAAAGCTGATTGTTGGAGGGATGCATTAGCTTGAAACCTGTAAGTGCAATACTCTTAGATCCAAGACTGCTCAATGATAAAAGCCATATGCCAGAATCTAGTCAGGGGATATTGGATGAGTAGAATACTAATCATCTGTCATTCATTGATTACTATGGCTTGCACTAGGTGGCGATATTATAAAGAGAAAGCTGCTACTGTGTTAAGTTGAATTTCATATGACTTATCAAGCCACTAATATTTTTAAAGAATTAATAAACACAATTTATATTTAAATCAATTTCTATGATTAAGTTAAATTTAAATATCGATTAAGTTTTCATAATTTCTGATATGTAAGAAAGTAAAGATAAGCTAAAGTAATTGATGATGTCATGATGTCACATGAGTGATGCAAATTAAAATCTATTTATAGATTATGCATAGTAAACATAAAGCTCTTCTCTCTAACTGTACAATGTTTTGAGCATAAGTGATTGAGCCCAATGAAGTTCATAGAATGTCAGTAAAACTATATGATAATTTTAAATGTATGAATTAACAGAATTACCTTCAAGAATATAGATGAACTGATAACATGATCCAATATTCAGATCAATCTCCTAAGCAACTTGAAACATATATATTGCCATAAAAGGAATTGTTATTAAACATATTTATTATAAATAACATTTGTTATAAGCATACACATTGTTGGTTACATAGTATACGTAAATTGTTTGTCTGTAATTGCATTTTAAAGTTTTACATATACATATTAATTTATAATTAAAATATAGGAACAAATAAATAAGCCTCGCATTGGATATAGAAGCACATCATTATATCAATTTCAATTCTGAAATTTCTGCCTCTCAACGTTCTTATGAATTCCACCAAAATAAAGCCATTCCGTTATTTTATTTTTACTTTACAAATAAATATCATGTCAATGTCCAACTATTGCTGAGAAGTTCTGATCAGAAGATGGGAAACTTGCATGCTAGATTTCATTCATCATGTGCTAAATAATTTTATAGATGGATTCAAAATTTAAATTAAGATAGTACAAAAAAAATCTTATTGTTAATAAAGTAATTGTTGGTAAGACAGAAAATTATATATTGAGAATTCATTAATCATATAACACTGATGTTAAGAACATTACATTTTTGAAAGACATATTTTCTGTTAGATAAAATATAATCCATTTCCTGTATCGTTATTTAGATATTTTAATGTTTATTTTTGTTTACTCCCCCCCCCCCCAATCATAATATACATATATTTTTAGAAGATATGATAATAGATGGATAATGGAAATTTTAACTGAATTCCAAGAAACAGTGAAAAACTAAAAAGAAACCATATGTGAGATGGATGGATGAAATAAGGAGATGTATTGGAGTGATGTGAAGAAAAGAGGCTAGAGATTGGGGAAGATAAATTGAACTTGGAGAGACCTTTATCCTGCAGTGTGTCAATAATGGTTGAAAATGAAGACGATATATATGAAACAAGACACAAAATGTGTAACTTGTTTTTAAGCTTGTCCTAAAATGTTTACTAGGTGGAGCTTACCACTAGCTCCTAACAAGATTTAATTGTAAGTGCCGAAAGAGAAAGAATTTAAAATCTCTACTGGAAAATCCTCATCCCCAGACCAATTGTTTATGGCTCACCTCAGTGAGGAGTTAGTATTTCAGACACCATATCTAAAACTTCAACTCAAGTGTCAGAAATTATTTAATACATTACTATCAATTTGAAAACTTGAAATTTTCAGACATGTAAATGTCTTCAAATCCAGCCTTACAAACAGATAGCTATATGGGTCTGTACTCAGTTCAGTTTCATCATATATTAATAGCTAAAGCAATATAACATCACAATATAACATTGAAATATAACATTGCAATGTTATATTTCTTTAGCTATTACTATATGGTGAAACTGAACTGAGTTCAGACCCATATAGCTATCTGGTTTGTATGGCTGAATTTGAAGACATTTATGTGTCTGAAAAATTCAAGTTTTCAACTTAATAATAATGTATTAAATAAGTGCTGACACTTGAGTTGGAGTATTAGATATAGTGTCTGAAATCCTAACTCCTCACTGAGGTGAACCATAAGCTTGAAACCAATTGGTATGGGAATGAGAACTTTCCAGTAGAGATTTTGAATTTTTTCTCTTTTGGCACTTATAATTAAAGCTTGTTAGGAGCTAGTGGTAAGCTACACACACACACACACATATATATATATATATATATATATTGGTCTATTTCCACCATCTAATATATGTATTGAATATCTTTAGAAAAATTTAACTTTTTATTTAAATATTCCAAATACATTCAACTGTTAGTAATGGCACATTAAACAGATTAGTATATGCACAATGTTTCGAGAGATATTATTCTTTCCTCTTCTTCAGGTGCTGTGGGCCTGACCAGTGACAGTACTAGCATGGGATTCGAATCTGAATTCTTAGATTCTTGAGTTTTGAATTTTAAGGTAATGCTCTAACCAATTCAGCCATCCTGCCAAAGGCATCAGTCTGTAGTAATTTCATATACTTATCTATGAGGTTTTGATTTCTCCACTTTTTGCTAAGAACAATGCTGACTAGTGGTTTCAATACATTATGTATAGTTACCCTGGGTTGGCTTATGGAATTTTTTGCCAGTGTCATTCAGCTTTTTTAAATTTTCTTCTTTGTATCTTGTCTTCTTTATCCAATATTTTTATATTTTCCCAATTGAACATATGTTCATTGGCAGCAGAACATGTATGTGTCAATGAACATATATGTTTAATTGGGAAAATTCAAAAATATTGGATAGAGAAGAAAAGTTACAAAGAAGAACATTTAAGAAGCTGCTCACATGACAATGGCAAAAAATTCCATAACCCAACCTAGTAGTGACTATACATAATGTATGAAAACTATTAATCAACTTTCCTCTTAGGAAAAAGTGGAGAAATCAGGAGGAACCTCATAGATAAGTATATGAAATTTCTACAGACTGTTGCCTTTGGCAGGATGGCTCAGTTGGTTAGAGCATTATTTTAAAATTCAAAACTCAAGAATCTAAGGATCCAGGTTCGAATCCCATGATAGTAATGTCACTGGTCAGACCAGCAATACCTGAAGAAGAGGAGAGACTAATACCTCTCAAAACATTGTGCATATACTGACCTGTTTGATGTGCCATTTCTAACAGTTGAATGTATTTGGAATATTTAAATAAGAAGTTAAATTTTTCTAAAGATATTCAATTCATATATTAGATGATGGAAATAGTCCAATATAAAAATACAACTAGAATACCATCATCACAAACCTTCAAGAAAACATTATATATATATATATATATATATATATATATACGATCTGAAAAATTTACAAATCTCTAACATCTCTCATTTCCATAGCTGTATTTACCTACAACAGCTTCATCTTTCAATTATTTGCAACTGCTAAAGTCTTCAATGATAATTCAACAATGTTAATGGTGTGACAAAAAGCATTTTGTATATCTATAAAAAATTCTTCATATTTTCATCACAATAAGAACTTGTTGGAAGCATATATCATGTCTTTCATTAGACTGAATAATTAATCTTGCCATTGTGTCTGATATATCATCGACTCCTCAAAATACATTTTCCCACTTTTTATTCATAATAAATTTTAGTTCATTTGTGTTTTCAGCACTTGTAGATTTATAGTCATGCCCACTTTTCAAATTAATTGTCTTTTCATATTTTCTTTTAACTTCACAAAGTTTAACAATGTCCATTTTAATATTATACAATTATGTTTCAGTTAAGTAATCTACTTTCATGTAACAATGATCGTATGTTATATACAGCTAAATAAAAGATCATCATTAAATGAGAGCATGGGTTTGCAATCAGGGGATTCTTAGCTTTCATTGTCTTTAACTACCAACTGCTTGTTTGTCTGGGGACTGTACCTCTTCCTATGAATAAAGAACATGATTTAATTTGGTCAGTCAAGTGATTTTAAAAATCTCTAAAAAAATGTTGTTCTCTGACTTCAAGAAATCTAAAGTAATGTTTCAGTTAAGAACTGTAAGGTGACTGAGAAAAAAAAGACTATGCTGTTTTTTTTATTTTAAACTTCAAGATAAAAATCCAATATACTCATTATGCTGGGTGATAAATGCTGGCAAGGTTGAGCAGTCTGTCCATGTTTGTTTACCATATGTATAATCACATAATAATTGCTGTGGCAATGACAAGAATATATGAGGTGAGTATTAGGAATTTACATTGCTTGGCTCCTTTAAGGCCTTAAAGATGAATCAATGGGTCTCCTTTTAGCTTACAAATGCTTCTTTTTGTACAATATGTATAATATCAAATATAAATTACATGTTATAAAAAATCAAGTTTGTTGTTTTATAAATTTATAAATAATTTATAAAAATTTAAATCAATGAATGTCTCCTCTATGGAGTTATCTCTTTACTACTATTTACTAATTCTTGTTAGACTGTTTGTTTTGTTGCTTTCCATTTCTCAACTATATATTATGTTATTTTATTAGCTATTATTATTGCTGCAACTAATTTTCTTATCATATAACATCATTTGATGTGGTTATTTTTGCCGTTAAGAAAATTGATTGCGGGATGAAGGCCTCTTCTAGGTACTTTTAATGAAAAGAGCAATGTTATCCACATATCTCACTGGAACAGGTGGGATGAATAAGGTTTTTGTAGTTCACTATCAAAATATTCACTGAAAGCTAGAAAAAAAATAAATCTAACATTTATCTCTAGACTCTGTTTTTGAATTAAGATGATTTTAAAATTCAGTTCTTTTTAGAACAATATTCTTCTATTAAACAAGGCAAAACTCTCCATACAGGTATGTGCTAGTATAAGAGATGGTGATCATGTGATTCATCCTATTAGATAGAGGTCTCTACCTAATGGTTTAAGAAGAAAACGGTAAAAAATAATTGGTCTCTTATCAAAATATTTATTTTTTATAAAAAAAAAAATTTAAACTAATGCATGCTTTTTGGAATAAAATCTGAATGATATTTAAACATTTTATATTCTACAGTGGGCTTGGCCTATGTTTTATAATAAAGCACCAATTTTTCTCTGCATGAAGTCATAGCATCATAAAAATTTTATGTTACTATTCTATTTTTATGCAAAATGCATTATGTTATAAATAAATATTTTGCATTTTTTTAATAATATAGTAATGTACTATAGAAAAAATATGGTTTTAATATTTTTTATATTAATAAGACTTCTTGTTGCAATTTCATCACAGTTTTAATATGTAGAGTTAAGTTTGTAAATAAAAGCTGCAGAATATTTAACAAATTTGAACCAATCATAATGACCTTGTTTTTATCAATTTCACATTGAAAATAATTTTCACAAAGAAACACTGCAAGACCTACAAAGGACAAACAATTAGCAAATAAAGAATAAAAGCTATTATGGACATGTTCTGGATTAGTCACACCAAACACGAAATAAGTATGAAGTATGAATTTATAGAATGAACACAAAACATTTTCTATTTGATTCACTGAATTTTTGTTATGAAAAATTTTTAAAAGTATTTATAAAAATATGTTTACTTTTTAATTCCATAATTGGGATTTAATGTGTCCCATTTAGTGCCACAATGCATTATGTTTAGCACAACACCCATAAGTTGTTCATCCTTATTCTATATCAACAATGAATCTCATATTGATTAAATTATTCAGCTTGTTTTTATTTATATTTTTAGATGGCCCATATACAGTTTTTGCTCCTATTGAACAAGCAATGATTAAAGCGAGTGCAAATCCAGCTAAAACTTCTAAAGGTATGTATTATTATTAATTTTAAAAGGTTAAAACATTTGATGCACAATATATATAATAACAGTATCACCAAATATTCTGTTTTAATCTCAGCAGCTCTCTCTTGAAAAAAAAAAAAAAAAAACGTTTGAATAAAATGTCACAAGAGGGCGATGCTGCAATTAAAAAGTAAAGTTTAATGATAATGATATTTAATAATTGAATTTCAGGTAAATATACACAGCTAGTTCTATTTCGAATATATATTAAAAAGATTTTCACAAGAAAAAAAAATTATAATCCGTAATAGTTTGTGAACAACAATGTAATATATTAAAATAAATAAAAATATGATATTTTGGCAGATTAATATTTTTGCTCTTACCTGGCAAAAAATATTATTATGTGGTTATTGCTAAGACATGATAAGATTTTAAAGAATTATTTAACAGTTGTAAAAAAAAAAAAAAGAAGAAAAAATAGAATATGTTATATAACTAGGTAAAGCTTGCTTTAAATTTTGTCCAATCAAAACCGCAATAAGAACAGAAACAGTGTCATTTCGATTAAATTATTGCCGATGGTACATAGAAATTTAACATAATTTAAAATTACTTCAATAACTTACATATATACGCCATTGATAAATTATTTAGTGTTTAAGTTCATTCACAAATCCTGTAAGACAAAAACTTGAAACTGTTTTTTAGATTGTAATCAGACTTAATTTTGTTTGTCAGATATCTAATTCAGAGTCAATCCAGTTAACTATCTAATATTGATTGGTAAATGAGTGTTTAACTACCTTTAACTAAAGACTAAAA
The DNA here is from genome assembly GCA_028023455.1 of Epiperipatus broadwayi. Lineage (NCBI taxonomy): Eukaryota > Metazoa > Onychophora > Udeonychophora > Euonychophora > Peripatidae > Epiperipatus > Epiperipatus broadwayi. The sequence goes on along the minus strand of JAQFVV010012855.1, from coordinate 489,227 downwards.
CAAGGTGAAAAATGTTCAAGTACTTACAATTAAGCATTTGACAAATCTGGGGAAAATATATTCTTTATTGTTTGTTTATGAGGGATTGTTGAAGAAAGTGGGCTACTAAAGTCCCATTATTTTATGTGCATATTCTTTTAATCTCTCTCCTCCCATTCTCTTTCTGCCTTCTCTCTCTTTCTCTTGTTTGAGAAACCTTTGTCCTAAAGTGGGCTATAAAAGGCTCATTATTTTATGTGCAATACTCTTTTTCCCTTCCTCCTTCCTCATCTCTACCTTCCTTTCTCTCTCCACCTTGCTCCATTTTCCCTATCTTACTCTCTCTTTCCATCATTTTTCTTTTCTCTCTTGCTTTTTCTTTCTCCCACTGTCTGTCTGTCTGTCTGTCTGTCTGTCTGTCTGTCTGTCTATCCGTCCATCCGTCCCTCCATCCATCCATCCATCCATCCATCCATCCATCCATCCATCCATCCATCCATCCATCCATCCATCCATCCATCCATCCATCCATCCATCCATCCATCCATCCATCCATCCATCCATCCATCCATCCATCCATCTATCTATCTATCTATCTATCTATCTATCTATCTATCTATCTATCTATCTATCTATCTATCTATCTATCTATCTATCTATCTATCTATCTATCTATCTATCTATCTATCTATCTGTCTATCTATCTGTCTATCTATCTATCTATCTATCTATCTATCTGTCTGTCTATCTATCTATCTATCTATCTATCTATCTATCTATCTATCTATCTATCTATCTATCTATCTATCTATCTATCTATCTATCTATCTATCTATCTATCTATCTATCTATCTATCTATCTATCTATCTATCTATCTATCTATCTATTCATCTATCTATATACACATTCACACAAATGCAAATGTTGTATAAAATAATGTGAACAACTATAGTTTTTTATTAACATGACATAAAACTGCTACTTGTCTCAAATACTTTTTTTTTCTACTTAGCATGGTATTATATAATCTTATTACTGAATAAAAAATATTTAACAATTTATTCCAGGAAAATTTTATAGTTGTCTAAGAAATAGCAGGAAAAAAATAATGATATTAATCAAAGTTTGTGAGTGACCCATAGAAGCCTAATATTATTTAAATCAGATTATTGTGAAAATTATAGAAGATATGTAATTCCATCTTCGTGTTTATTAAACTAATTCATGATATAATTAGAATATTGGAACATAATATTCAAATCATGATTATAGTATTTATGAGAAAATAACAGTGTTGGATTAACATAGCTCTCTAAATTATTAAAATTGTATGCATTTCCTGTACCCTGCAGGGCAATTATTGAATCAAGTGACCATTGTTTTCAAAAGAAAACTATTTTTATAAGTATATATCCCAGTTGAAAGATAGCATTCATATTGATGATGTTTTTTGATTTTCTTTTGGATGATCGCGAGAAATTAATATAATTAAAGCTTATATATAGGCTAAGATGCATAAATATATTATGCTTTTATGTTATGTGATGAGCTCAAATTATCTTGGGGCCTTTATCCTTTTGCCATGAATAACCAGAGATGCATTCACTGACTGAATATAAATCATTTAGTTTACAAAACAAGGGTTTCCCTAATATTTCAAAAATAACTCAAAGTTTTATTTCAGATAAATCATAAGCATAGTTAGTATTGAAAGATCACAATGAGATCATATGGAAATATTTCCGGATATATGTTATGCTCTGATTTTCATCTTCTTTTCATCCTTTTAAAATCAAGCAATCGTCTATATTTAATATCACCTAATAATAATTTTGCTGTTCTGTATATATTTTACTTATCAAAAAATGTTTATGTTTACCTTATATAATATGGCTTTCTCAATTTACTTATGCTTTCAAGAGGATTTTTTTTTATTCCAGAACTGTTTACTATAATCAATAAACTATCATCCCTTACCCCCAGACCAGTTTCTGAATTTATCTTTAGTAGTGACAATTTAAGATACAAATCTGGAACTAAGACATTAATAAATCTAATAGAGATCTTTAATTTCTTTATACAGCCTGAAATTAAAAAAAAAGTTATGGTTTTGAATCCAGGCTCTCTTATATAGTTACATAAAAATACTATCCATATTTATAATACATACACAAGTACAAAACGCACACACACATATATATGTTGGATAAATATAATATGCAAAATTTATATATATATATATTCTGACCTAATGCATGTGTAGTCTCACTTCCGGGCAATATAATGTTAAATATAGAGTAAGTTAAAAACAAACTTTTATGAAGCTTCAAAAATACCCTCAAACTCAGACCGCGGTTTCTGCCTCTAGCGTCATCAGTGAGGTGCTAGGGAATAAAAATACTAGAACTAGTCCAGCATTTTATCAATGCCTAACTATTGAGAAGAAAATCTGAAACTTTCAGACATTTAAATGTCCAAAAATCCAGCTATCTAACTCAAATAGCCATATGGGACTGAACTAAGTTCAGATACACCATATATTAATAGCTCTAGCAATATAAAATCTCCAAAGCATTAATAGCAAAAAACTAAAATTAAATTGATAAAAAATCAAGTCATATGACCTAATTTTAATAAAGCTCCTATTTACAAATGTTATATATAGAGTAAGTTAAAAACAAACTCTTATGAAGCTTCAAAAATACCCTCAACCTCAGACCGCGGTTTCAGATTTTCTTCTCAATAGTTAGGCATTGATAAAATGCTGGACTAGTTCTAGTATTTTTATTCCCTAGCACCTCACTGATGACGCTAGAGGCAGAAACCACGGTCTGAGGTTGAGGGTATTTTTGAAGCTTCATAAGAGTTTGTTTTTAACTTACTCTATATATAACATTTGTAAATAGGAGGTTTATTAAAATTAGGTCATATGACTTGATTTTTTATCAATATAATGTTAAGTAAATGGGTCTAGTTCAGTTAATGATTGCGTTTGGTTAAACGCAAATAATTGATAAATAAAATATTCTGCATTAATATTAAATATTCTACTAGCTCAAATTAATAAAAATAATAATAAGGTTCAGTTTATAAAATAAATAAATAAATAAATATTTATTAAATCATGAGACTTTGAAGTGAGATACAGATGACAAGAAAGATTACATTGAGCCAATATCCCACAGGATATTACCTCAATGGCATAAGAACACTATCCCCCCTATTACTATCTCAAATAAATAAATTTATAACATTCTTACAACTTTAATAATAATTAATCATTAAGATTAACATAATAATTAAATCTTAATCTTTTATCTATAATAATTCAGCTAAATAAAATCTCAGGTTCATAAAACTACTTTAAGTTAATCAAAATCACTTTAGTAAAGTATGATAAGGGATTTAATGTCATACTCTACCACACCTAACTAATAATAATAATAATAATAATAATAATAATAATATTCTTCATTGTATGATCTAATTTTATATATCGTTTCTTAATTCTTATTCACCATAATAATAAGAAAAGAATATAATATAATCTTTTACCTTTCATATAATAATATGTGGTAGCATCTTATAATCTAAAAAATATATGTGTGGCAAAGGATAGCATTTATAATTCGATGTACTATTATAATAATAAACTTATGGCCATAAAGATAATGTAAAATGTAATTTCTTAAATAAATAAATTCCAAGAAAATATTAGAATTCTTAAAAATAATACATTATTTATTTCTGTGCAAATGTTATGTTTGATTCAAATCTTCCGTGTTTATTATGCATTGTAATGGGAAAGAAAAATAATCTGAACACAAATTTTGAAAAACAAATTTAACAAAGTTTTTATTATAACAAATAAAATAAACAACGATATATTTACACTATTTACAATTGGTATAACAAATTTTGCACCATTATACATCTAATATTCATTGTAACTCCTAATACAATAGAAAATCAATTTAAGTCTTTACTCTGACTTAAAAAAATAATAATACAATGTTATATCTCTTTATTATCAAATTTTATGATAAACTTATAAATCACTTTATATTTACTCTAAATATTATCTCTTTAAATATTATTACAATATGCCTCCTTCAACATACATTGAAGCATAGAATGGAAAACACAAAAAATAACAATTTCAAATGTGGGTCTTTTTACTAAATAATCTCCCGTTTTGCAATGTTATCAATTTCATACACAAAATATCCAATGTTGATTTATTAATACAAGACATGGACATTGTTGTTAACCATACTATGATTATTATACCCAATATCTCCTACTTAATATTACTTTAATACAGAATAGTTGCAATTATTGATATACTTTTTACTATTTAAATAAATACAAAATTGTACCTATGCTTATCTTGTACCGTTTTGTGTTACTACATTATCTATCTTGAAAAATATGCAAGACTTATAAAATAAAAATGTGGATTTATTTAATATTTCAAAGCAGTTTTGCTTCATTTATTTTATTCATGAAATTTATTTTATTTCCAAAATAAATATAGAACATATTCTATGAATCTTTACCATCTAGTTCAGTTGGATTCTTAATTCCATTTTGCATTAATTCTATTCCTCCTTATAAGTAAATGAACCTATCTTATTCATCCAATGACAGATCTTAAATTCTACAATTATTTATTATTTCTTTTCGAAATACAATACTGTTTGATGTAATTACTTTGGAAAATTGTGATAGCGAATAGATGTGAAGGCATTGGGAAGAAAACTAGAGTCCTACTCAATAGTACATATTAGATAAAATACCATGGCACAGTGTATCTATAAAATAGAGGCATGACCTATTTGTCTAATGTCCTCCATTACCAACAATGATGTCAAAGCTATTACTCCAGCTTTATTGAAGCATCAGTATTCAAAAATATAGACACTGCCCACAAACAAAATATACCAGCTACAGGGCTTTGTTAACTGTACTGTATACTCAATAAGATTACAAAATGTTATTCCTATTCCCATAATAAATTCTACATTAGTAACATCTCATTGGGTTCATGTTTTTAAAATTACTACCAAGTCACTATCTTATAAAATTTCCCTTTAGATTTATCAAAATCTACACCGACAAATAAAACTAACTCACATAATCAAAATAATAAACAAAATTCAATCATAATTAGAACGATCTCACTAATCTACAAGAAAAGTTTACTTTACTTTCCTATCCAATATTCTTGAACAAAATACATAATAATCATTATCCATATTTTAAATATCCAAAATATTAAAGTTTTTTGTAAAAGAATCATATAATTATTCATCATTATGTTGCATTATACAATTGTATACAGACGCTATAAAAAATAAATGCTGATTTATATATTAATAATATGAAATTAAAATATGCATATTCCTAGAATAAATAAATTCCAATCTTATAATTTAAATGTGTTGTATAACTGCATTAACATACACCTAACATTCACACTTCAATATAATATAGTTCATTGATAATCTGCAAAAGAAAAAAATATATACATCATAAAATATCAATATCCACAACTATTACTTAAGTGATATCAACTTGTTAATCACTTATGACGTCTTCGTGTCCATCCATCAAAATAAACATTGCATAATATAATATACATCCATGCTTCCACACTTAGAAATATTAACTTATTTAAATTATCAAACTATTTACTATAAAATTGTAATATCATTAGAACTAAATTAATATTCATGTACCTATTCTACTAATTAAATAATATTACACTTAAAAACTAAAGTTAATAAAATAAATCGAGACATAATTATGTATACAAATGTTCTTTACAAAATTCAAATGTTTTTTTTATTTTCCTAGAGAGTTTTCTTTTTTAAAAAATTTTCTTTTAAAGAGCAATTAAATCCCCCAACCATTGTTAAGTAAGTTCTCTTGTTCTAGTGCTTGATGACAAAGACTTCCCCCGAATGTGGCACATACACTGTAAACTCCTTCCTGCAAGATGAACAAAGTTTAAAATGAATGATTAAAAATTATAAAGTACGACGTCTAACAATCTTGGAAAAGTTTATAGAATAATAGTTTATAGATTCTATTATCCAGAACAATGATTATTAAAATAATAATAAACTATAATGTTGAAAAATAATATTTTCAAAGCTTCTTTTCCTTAGGATCCTTTATCGGCTTGTGATGCATCTTATCCCGGCAACTTGACTATGGACAATCCAGATATGACTTTTTGCGCAATTTTAAAAATATTGTTTCCATAAATTCCGTAATTACTTATTTATAATTCATCATATATCAGGTTTATTTGTCAGGATAATTTTATCATTTATTATCCAATTATAGCTATTTTCCATTATGATACAAATTATCATTTTTTAAAAAATAAATTCTAGCAAACACGTATAACCTTATATAATTCAGGTTTTATTACATACACTTTAATTCATTTAGATACCATTTCTGACAGTTTTTCTTAAAATTATTCACAATGTTTTCCTTAAAAGATAAAATATTTATTACTTTCATGGCTTTATTTTTCCATAAAATTTATTATAAGTTTGTCATATTATTTATCAATTTTGAATACAACTGTATCGCTACTAGAAAAATACGTTGTTCACTTTAATTTACAAGTAGCTTTCCCGTTAAGCTTTCTGCATAATGCCCTAGATAAATCCTTATTTAATGAGATAGTTCTCCTCATTAAAATCACTAATATTACATTAATAATTATCATTCTTATTTTTAAAATATTCTTAATTAAGCACGTATTACTGGTTGGCATTTCCATATTTTTTACCGTGAAGTCATATTAAGTTTTGATGAAAATTCTGGTAAAGGGAACATTAAATTTAGCACTGCATCCTTTTAATAAAAACTTATTATAATTTATTTACAGTAAGCTCTCTTTGCAAATACTTAAAAATTAATATCCTATCAGTTTGCAAATAAATTATATGAGAGCACTAAAATTGACTAAAAATAAAAATTTTAAAAGAAGTATAAATTTAGAAATTACTAGCACCAATCTAGAATTAATCGTGCAGCAGTATTTATACCCTACAAAATACTTCATCTTATTGGTGGATTTTTGCTTTTCATCTGATACTTAATTTGCATATTACTATAGTATCATACAATTAAATTTAAAAAATAAAATATGACTCATTATATTTTAAAATATTACTGAAAATATTAATCTTAAATCAATTACTATATTAAAATTAATTAAACATTTCAAAATAACTTTTAAGAATGATATTTTATCAATTTATTCCACCCTTTATATTTAATTTATCTATTTTATTTTAAAACAAACTATTTAATTTCTTATTAACTGCATTCATTTTATAATACTATTTAAAACACTTTATAATGACTGATTTAATATTTTCTTTTGTGATAGGTAACTAAATATATTCAATTCTATAATGTAATTTTTAAAATATTTTGAACTTTGTTAACACAAATACTAGCAAGCATCTGTGCATGACTGTATTATACAGGTCAAATGACTTACAACTGAGACAGATTGTATCAAATTTCTGCCTGAAAATATTAAATGTTAATTGCAACAATTATTATATTAAATAAATAATATAATAATATAAAATTTGGAATAATAATTTGGTAACATAGAATTAAATATAACTTTTCTACCACAAAGATTACTTTTAAAACATATAATATTATATATAATTATTAAATATAAATACTTTAAAATATAGCATTTATTTAATTACCAGTTTTAACTATTAAATTCAACTTTTAAAACATATTTTAAACATTTATTGGTGCATTATTTATTATGGCCAGCTTTTCCAACCACATGTAATTAATATTTTTAGCTCGATTTAACTATTTTAAGATTATATATCATAATTTTAGGCATTACATATTTTTATTTAACTTTAAATTGTACTTTTAAAATATTGTCAATACAATATAATTATTACACAAAGAGAGCATATCCTAAATTTAAATTTTTTTAGTAAATGACTATGATGAACTAATTCTGACCTATAAAAAAGGGCACTATATATATATATATTAAGTCAGAGCTAAAAAATAATTTAAATTTATTGTACCAGGTATACTTTCAAGCTTTTGTGTCATATTCAGGATTAGTATGCTGAGAATAATATTTTTTGCTGATTTGAATGCTATTTGACTTTTAGTTTATCACATATTCATTTTGTATAATGAATCACACATTCTTTATTTTACATTTGTGATCTCGTTCTTTACACATAATTTTGACAATACTTGGATCACAACTATGGCCATGCTTTATTTCAAGATTATGGAAGACAAATGAATTAATAACTTTGGATTTAATCTTAGATTTTTTTATACATTAATGAGTGTTGAGTCATTCTAGTTCTAAAATTTTCTCTGGTCTCACCATAATATGCATATGGGAAGTCTTTTTGACTGCAGAGTACAACATAGATCACATTGGATTGATTCAAAGTTAAAATTTTGGCCTGAATGTTGTCAATAAATTATATGCAAAGAAAGAAATAATCACAAATGTAAAGTAAAAAAATATGGTTCATTACCCAAAATGAATATGTAATGACACAAAAACCAAATAGCATTCAAATCAACAAAAAATTAATGTTCTCAGTAGACTAACAATGAATATGATGTGATTGAAAGTATACTTGATACAATCTTATCTAATGATCTTGCCAATAGCTCTTAACAAGCTTTTCAGAATATCTCCAACCCCAGACCAGTTTCTGCTTCTGACTTTCTCATTGAGTTGCTAGGATATTCAAACCTTAAATTTAAAATACCAGGTCAAAAACAACACTTTATCTAATGGTTGATTATTAAATAGAAAATATGAAAAATTCAGACATCCATGTCTTCAAATCCAACTATCTAACTTAAACAACCAGATGAGATTGAACTAAGTTCAGATACGCCATACATTAATAGCTTTAGCAATGTAAAATCACCAAATTTTTAATAGCAAAAAATATAATTGCAAAGAAATCAAGCCATATATCACATGACCTAATTTAACAAGCTTGTATTACAAATTATTTAATGAGCTTACGGATAGCTCTTAACAAGTTTATCAGAATACCCCCAACTCTAGACTGGTTTATGCTTTTGGTTTCCTCAGTGAGGTGCTAAGATATTCAAGTATTAGATTAAAGTACCAGGTCAATCCCAGAACTTTATCTAATGATTAACTATTAAGTATAAAATATGAAATTTTCAGACATCCATATGTTAAGAGTTATTAGCAAGCTCATTAGTTAACATTTGTAATACAAGCTTATTTAATTATGTTATTTAATATATGACATGATTTCTTTGCAAATTGATACAATCTTTTTAAATGCCAGAGTATCAGTGGCCTCAGTTATATGCTTTCTAAAATATATAGTTACTATTATGGAGTCAGGTATGCCCAATTATGCCAGAAAATTGGATAGGCTTTAAAATTCTGGGTTTTTGAATTTCAGGTTATTATCTTGAATAATATAATTATTACTAGATGCCATAATTCCAGATTTGAATCCAAATCTTCATTAATGTAAGCAAAAGACAGAAAGCAGTTTGGGAATATTTAACAGCATTACCATTTATGCAGTGATTAATTTTATAAAACTATTCAATAAATCTTCCTTTACTATATTTTATTTTTTACTTGATCAATTTTATAGTTTTAACTGAAGAGTAGACTTCTTCAGAACTAAAGTATATAAATATATATGAATATATAAACATGGATTTTTTGTCAGAAAAAGAATGAATATTGGAAAAAATTAACAATTACAAAAATCTTGGTCAGATTATTAATACGGTAGCTTGCATAAGATATATGAAATGGTGATCATGTGACATTTTAGTGGTTTTATTATTAATACAAATAGGAATATAATGGATGAAAATAATAACAGAATTAAATTTGGGCGACTGCTTTTGGTAGAATTAACATTAAAAGATAAAATAAATATTTATCATTGACATCATTGTCAAAATCAAGAGACTGAACTGAAACTGGACTAAATATATTGTTAAAAAGATATGATAACAGATGAAAAATTGAAGTTTTAAAGTCAATTATAAGAGTTATAAAAGATATAGAAAGACTACATGTGAGATAGATAAAAGAAATAAAGAAGTTTGCTTGTTTGTTAGAGATTGAAAAAAACTAGATTGAATTTGCATAATGTTTTATTGCAGTGGATTGATAATAGTTGACAATAATGACTCATTAATTAATGCAAGCTTATATAAATATCTCTATAATAACTGAAATATAGGCTAATTATATACCTGTATCATTATATGTAATATATAGGGCATATGAGCACAGATTTTCACACCACTACCACTCTCGACTCTATCTCATAACACTGATACACTTAAACACATATATGTTGACAAGATAAATAATCACAAATATATGCATTTCATGCTAAACCAGCAATCATCAGTTGGTTCAGATTATTATCTCTTCATATATATGCAATAATGCTCAGATATATTAAGATAGCCAATCTTCATACTTCAATGGACAGGCTTCAATCCACTCCCCACTCAGTGTTATAAGGTAGAATGGAGAGTGGTGGGTAATGTGAAAATCTGTGCTCATATATCCTCTATATAAATATCTTTATATAAGTTGGAGATTAATTGCTTGTGGAATAATATAAATATAGCAATTTTATAATTGTAATGCTAGGGTATTTTTTAAAAAAACAAAATAAGTAAATTCTTAACAAATGCTGTCAATTAATAATTTTTATTAGTCTTTCATTAGATTAGATATTATCCACTTAATGAATAATACTTCTGCAGTGTAATTTTCCTACATCCCTCACATGCAAAGTAGAAATGATTTTTACCTACTTTTAGCACCTCATGGAAGGATATAATCATAAACATACCAACATCATTTGAAAAAGATGTATGATTTCCAAGATCCACATTTTGTGATAAACCTGACTCATTCCGAGTTAATAAGTTCTGGGCCAATTGATGAAGACTAGTTCAATATAAAATGTGCATCTTGGAAATTATATATCTTTTTCAAATGATTTTGATATGTTTATGATTAAACCCCCTCTACAAGATGTTAAAAGCAGGTAAAAATCAGTCTCTACCTTGTGTGACCTTAGTGTAATGAAAATTACACTACAGAAATATTAATTAGATGATTAATTAAGGTTTTAAAAATTTTATGCTACAAAATTAATTTTTATTCACTATATAAATCAATGAATTAAATTATAACTGTTGTCTACTTTAGGTCATGTTATGCAACAACAATAATACACATTTTTAAATTTAAACGTGATTTATAATTTTGAAGATGATGAATCCATTATTCAATTTTTTTTATTATATTAAACATTAAAAAAATGTTAGATCAATATTGTATGAACTGCAAATATTTTTTTTTTTTGTGAGAATGTTTTAAAACATAAAATGTCTTGTCTACACTTTGTTGAATTTGTTAATCTTAGGGTCAGATTTGTGCCATCATGTTTAAAAAATAACTACACCACACCATAATTTTTTAATATCATGAAACAGCTTCATGCTAAAGTCATCATAATTGTCTTTATTTAAATGATATATATATATATTATTTTATAGTAGCCACTAGAATACCTTTAATTAAATTAAATCCAACATAAATGCAGCACATTATAAATGATTTCAAATAATAAATGTTACTTATACCACATGTACTCTAATGCAATTTTTTTTATATAATTCCTTTTATTTTCTAACAGTTTTGACTGTTCTGCAGACTTCATCAGAGCTAAAACATTTAAACAATATCATCATGTAACCACTATTCTAAAATACATATTTTACATTATTATTATTAATCATATTTTATTTTTAACTCTATACTTTTACCTCTTTTTTCCTAATTATTTTCTCATTATTTCTTTACAATTTGTACTTTTTTCTTTTTTTTTCTTTTCTTCCTATCTATCATTCTACATTACTCTCTAATATATTTTTATCACCTTTTTATTTTACTTTTAATACTTATAAGTTTAATTCCTTTTGTTCCTTTTTATTATTTATTTATTTTTTATTAATAATTTTTATTCCTATTTTTATCTTTATTCTCTTTTGTAATTTTATTTATTTTACTCACTTTTTGCATAACTTCATTTTTTTTTAAAATTTATAACTGACATTTTTTTCAGAATCCTTAACCTCTTTTTTATATACTCCTTTAATACAACTCCCTCTATTATCAATTTCTTTAACTTTTTATCATATTTTAAAACTTTTTATTTTACAAAACTTTATATATATACTTTTTCTTTTATTATTAATATTTCTAAAAAATAATGTCTTTAACCCCCCTCCTCATCTGTATTTAAATTTCGTTTTATCTTCTTAATTAAAATAGCTTATTTAATTTTTCTATCTCTTCTTTTATTAGTATCTCCAATCATTTTTATGCTATCTCTCTTAAATATAAAAGATTGATTCATCATATGTAAAATAAAAAATCACCAATTTATATGCATGCTATGGAAACAGAACATATATTTGAGAGAGATGGAATAAGAATGATTGGATATACTAATAAAAGAAGAGATAAAAAATAAAAGAAGCTATATTTAATTAAGAAGATAAAACCAAATTTAAAAAGAGTAGGGGGGAAAGACATTATTTTTATAGGAATATTAATAGTAATAAAGTGTGGTACTATTCTATTAGCTCGTGTCAGCCACTTGATGTTATTGTTTATATGCAAAACACATAAATATGCTGTTTACGTGACTGCCAGCCTTATTTCTATGCAAAAGCACAGGAAGAGGCCATTTGGATACTGTATTCTGGTGCCTGACCTGCTGCTTTATGTTACACACTTTCTCCCACTATCCACAGTTCAAAGTTTGCTACACTATCATGTAAGGGTGTCTGGACTTCATCCTCCACAACTCTCAAACATGCATGACAAAGTAATTAGCTTACAAGTCATCTGGCCTACTATTACCTCCTAACAATTGTAAACCCATCACCACACTTCCCTAGTCAACATGGAACTTTCAAAAAATTCAAAAAGGGTACATCTTAGCAAGATGTCAACCAGCTCATGTTTGCATGAGAACATGTCCATGATAAATAAAATGGCTGACTGCAAAACCAACTCATTCAAACTTGTGACAGCTGCCATCCACAGAAGCTGATACAGTGGCATTTTGCAGGACAACATACTCCTATATACCAAGGGATGTGTGTGTGTGGTGAACTAATGAGACTGAAGATATCCAAAACCATCTTGCAATTCAGATGAAAATCCTGTTTCTGTCAGCAAAAGTGTTCTCATTGAAGAGACTAGCTCCAGAATCCCATTCATTTTGGAAAGCCTTAGTGTGAAGCCAGGTTCAGGAATGAAGCATGTTTTAGTAGCTTGTGTCCATTTCTTTGGTTTGTCCATTTAGGAGGAGTTCACTCTGGGCATGTCTGGTATTTAAGGATTGGCTGATGAAATATTTCAGAAAGCAATGAAAGAACATAGACACACAATATCAAGTTCTACACATTATTGCATATACTGTCAAACAACTTTACTAATATTAATATATGGGCATACCATCCCATATGTTACTATGCTACAAAAATCCCCCCACTATGAAATGAATAAAAAACCCTTTTTCCTTAAAGACATTTAATTAATTTAGATGCGGGGTATTATACCAGCATTTTATTCTTAGCATGAGTAATTATTAATAGCTATCGTCATTGAACTATTTATGCACATAGATCTTATTCTTATTGAATATTTAAATTTATGAGAAAAATCACACAGTACTTCTCTATTCCAAAGATTAAATTAGCAGTTGTGTAAATAACTATTGCATTCTAATACATAATTAATTAATATATATCTGGTTTGATTAAATATACATATATAATAAATATAACTTGTCTAATTTGTTTACAAACTAGTTCTGCCGTACATATCAGGATGAGAGTCAAATTTTTAAGAAAAAATTGTCTTGCCAAGTTATTTTAATTTCTATTATCCATTTTTTTCTCATCATATACATATATTCCACATCATCAACTAAATAATAAATAAACAAACTTGTTGATTTTGTAGATATGCTAACATACATGAATATATAAAGATATTAAAAATTAATTTTTATGACAGTGTTCCAGTAATGTTATATTTCTGTATTTTTGCATAGCATCTCTGCCATCATGAGGGTGACACTAGCTAATAGAACAGTATCAAAAATGTATATATATATATATGAAGTTTTGTAAAATAAAAAGTTTAAAATAGGATAAAAAGTTAAAGAAATTGATAATAAAGGAAGTTGTATTAAAGAGGTATATGAAAAAGAGGCTAAGAATTTTGAAAAAAGAGTCAATTATAAATTTTTAAAAAAGAGGAAGGTTATGCAAAAGGTAAGAGTAAATTATAAAAGAGAATAAAGAATAAAGATAGGAATAAGAATAAAAAGTATTAATAAAAAAATAAGTATAGATACATAATAAAAATAAAGAAAGAAATTAGACTTATAAGTATTAAAAGCAAAATAAAAAGTTGATAAAAAATATATTAGAGAATAATGTAGAATGATAAATAGGAAGAAAAGGTAAAAAATAAAAAGAAAGTACAAATAGTAAAGAAATAATGAGAAAATAATAATTAGAAAAAAAAGGGAAGTATAGGTATAGGGTTAAAAATGAAATATGAATAATAGTGTAAAATATGTGTTTTTATATGTATGTTTATATGTATATAGAATAATGGTTATATGATTGTATGTTTAAATGGTGTAGCTCTGATGAAGGCTGCAGGACAGTCAAAACTGTTAGAAAATTAGAGGAATTATATAAAAAAAATTGTGTTAGAATGTATATGTGATGATTTACAAAAAGTAATATATATATATGAATATATGAAGGAATGCAAAAAAAGTAAAGGAGAAGATATTCAAATTATAAACAAGTTAAATCAAAATCCATATTATTAGAAAATGAAGATTTACTAAATTTATTTAATAGATGGACTTATTTATAAAACAATATGTCCTTAATGTTCATATTCTTAAAAAAACAAATAAAATTTAAAATGGTCAAATTATAAAATAATTTTTGTTTTAAAAAATACTATAATAAAATATAAAAGTTATATAAAGATGGACAAATTAATGGAAATAAGAAATAAAAAAATATTTTAGCAAATATTTACATGCTTGCTGTATTTTTTTTTCCATAGTTTTATTTTCAAAAATAATACTGAATGATATTTATTAGGTATCTAATGAGAGGAACTAATTAATTTGAGTAGACCTATCATGATATAGTTGTTATCATATTTGACTTTTCACTACTTCAAAGTAAAACGAAATCACACTTTCTTTGCAAGTGCTAGGTGGCACCACTGCAGATAGATGATTTTTGCTTCTGTTAATGAAGTGAACAATTTTTTTTATTTTATTTCAGAAAGCAGATTTCAAGCATCCTTGAATTTAAACTGCCTTAGAAAATAATTATTGTAATTGCATTAGAAATTATTGTAAAAAAGTTTAACTTTATTTACTTTATATTATCACTTCAAAATGATGTTTATGAATGACATTTTATTGAGAATCAATCAATTAAAGAGATATTTGATTAAACAATAAATTCCTTTGATAGGCACTCATCATGTCTTTAACATTGATCTTTTATCGATTGAGTCTAAAGTGATTGTAAATGATTTAATATAAAATAGTAGCAAACAGAATAACACATTTCATGACTTTAAATTTCATTAATTTGTTATTATGAATAATAATAATAATAATAATAATAATAATAATAATAATAATAATAATAATAATAATAATAATAATAATAATAATAATAATAATAATAATAATAATAATAATAATAATAATAATAATAATAATAATAATAATAATAATAATAATAATAATAATAATAATAATAATAATAATAATAATAATAATAATAATAATAATAATAATAATAATGGAATGGCAGAGACTGAATCACCATATACTGTAGATGATTTTATAATGAAAATGAATAAAATGGACAACAACTGTCACCCAGGAAGCCCCGGAATTCCACTGTTCATATTAAAACACCTTGACAAGCTGACTAGCAAATGCCTGTGTCAGCTGGCAAATTATTTATCACAGGGAATAATAACAATGGAGGGAGTTAATACAATCGCGATCGTGCCATTTAATAAAAAAAAGAAGCCCATTCCTTTGTTATCAGAGATAAGGCCAATATCAATGGGTCCATTGCCCATAAAAATTTTAGAGAAAGTAATTAAAGATAAAATAGAACCATTTATTTTACCGATGATTTCACCAGCTCAATTTGCTAAAAAACATTCATCTACCACACAAGCTGCTATGTTATTTAAGGCTATTTTGACATCAGTTAGAGAAAAGAAAAGATATGGCCCGATTGTGGTACAGCTGGATATTGCTTCGGCTTTTGACAATGTTGATATATCTATACTGTTGAGATTATTGAATGACACTGAAATGCCAAAATCACATATATATATGTTATAACAAATTTACTTTTAAATCGTGAGTGTCACATTACTCTAAATGGCAGAAATTCACCAGCTTTCACACCAACTAAATCACTTTCACAAAGGTCTCCACTTAGTGCCATCTTATTTATTTTATATATAAATCCCCTTCTTGTTCGATTACAACAGGCATTTGAGGGAATGGAGATCCCAGGAACAGGTCAAAAATTGACCTGCATTGCATACATGGATGATATTACAGTTTTCCTGAAATCAAAAAGGCAGATACCAAAACTACAGATGATTTTAGAAGAATACTCAAAGGAATTTAAATTACGTTTCAATCTGGAAAAAAACAGCAGCATGGACTATATTCATGGGAAAGCCATGTACATCCATTTTCCAGGCAAAGACAGGCTCATTCCTTGGATTTCCATTCCATCTAGGGACTACTGGAATGAGATGTCATTTGCAAAACAAATTGAAAAATGAAATACAGAAAATAGAAGACTCTCTAGACAATACCTATATGTCAGTATATTCTAAGATTCAATTGATTAATAGTTTGATGATGACTAACATAGTTTACTTTATGCCAGTGGTTGCTTTCTCAAAAGCTTTTATCTCTAAAATTAAGACCATTTGCAATCAACTACTATGGTCAAGGAAAGTCGTGGCAATATCAATGGCAAAACTATGTCAGCCACTGAATAAAAATGGTTTGGGGTTACATGATATTGGTATTTTTGCAAAACAGAGAATGAGAAACAATATAATAGATATTGTTAAACAATTTCCAAAAATTAAGCAGCTCATAGAGGTCATTCCAACTGATAAACCACCACCTAAAAAATTATCATATTTTGAACAATTAATACATCTTAGTAAAACAGAATCAAAAATCCCAGAGCAATTTATTAATAAATACAAATACTGGGAAATTTATGAACTAATACATAAAGATAATAACACAATTACTTTAGAACCAATACTGGGAATTAATAATAAGCAACTGGTTAAAAGGTATAAACGATGGGCCTTAGAACCAAAGTTTTTCAATTTTCTAATAAAACTTAATCTATCTGCATTACCTACCACATATTTTCTTTGCCATAAAAGACTGTATACGTCAATTGATCCCTTTTGTGGGTTATGCCATCGAGCTGAGGAAACCCTATCACATCTGCTATATCACTAAGAGGGACTTAGGCAGATAAGAAATCTCATAACTACCAGTTACAGGAAGTCTAATGTAACAATGCATCAATTAATTTCTGCATTTAGAGAAGGATTAACACCAAGTGTCAGGGCAGCAACCTTTGTGTTATATGCATACTGGTGTACTAGATGCACTTTCCTAATTGGTAACAATTCCAGGAGACATCCAGCTACTTTTTCAAATAAACTTGAAATAATACAGAAAAGGGATAAGTCACTGGCCAGACCTGACATTTATGCAGCAACCTGGTCATTACTTAAGATTAGATCTATGTTATAGTGAATTGAGGAAACTAAACATTATAAAAAAACTTAGAAGGATATGCATGTCAAATTAGCAACAAGGACAATTTAGCAACAATTTTTTCCCTTCTGTTATAAGTAATTAATTTGCTAATGGCATTCAAATGATAATGGACAATCTAGGATACTATATGTAGACGTACTATGTAAATGCAAAATTTATAATTCTTTTGAGACAATAAAGGCGTTTTGAAACAATAATAATAATAATAATAATAATAATAATAATAATAATAATAATAATAATAATAATAATAATAATAATAATAATAATAATAATAATAATAATAATAATAATAATAATAATAATAATAATAATAATTCAATTCAATTCAATTCAATTCAATATCAATTTATTATGTGCATTTCAACATTTACACTTTAACAGAAATACACAATAAAGAAAACAAAAACAAAAAAAAAAAATAATAATAATAATAATAATGATAATAAAAAAAAACTATAAGCAAATACAAACTACATAAATAAGATTAAATACACATACATGTTAATAACTATAAATTTAGTTGTTTTCTAACATTCATAACAAATTGATCACAAAAAATATCAATATTATTAAAGGTTACATTATATACCATTTGCAATCTATTAATAACTGACTTACTAAAGAAATTATTTTTACATATACTAACCTAGAAAGTTTGCATTTCTCTTAATAAATGACTAGGTACTTTCAATTCTATTTTTGATATACAGTTAGTGACATCAATTTCCCCATCAATCAACTTTTTCAACAATAACATATCTTTCAATATTCTTCTTTCTTTTAATACTGTTTTAACAATTTGACCTTCTCCCATTATTAATTTATTAAATCTTTTTTCAACATTATATATTCTTGATTGAATATTAATCAGATTGAAGTTCCATATACAAGAATTATATTCTAAAAGTATAACAACAAGAGAAAAAAATAACCTATATTTTATGGAAATAGATAAATCTCTCCCATATCTCAAAATACAGCCCATCTTTATGTATGCTTTATTAATAATATATTTAATATGTGCATTAAAAGTAAAATTATTACAAAATATAACTCCCAAATCAGATACCATCTATTTATATTTAATAACCCTATTCTCAATTTTATATTGATAAACAGATTTTTCAGTTTTATTAGTATAGGAAACAATGCATGTTTTATTAATATTAATCTCCATATTGTTATACTTACACCATATAATAAAACTATCTATATCCTTTTGAAGCTCAATATGATCACTATAAGTAATAATTCTTTTAAAAAACTTACAATCATCAGCATAAGTAAGTATCATACTATTTTTTATGCTATGATCAAGATCACACATAAATATTAAAAAGTAATGGTGCTAATATTCCACCCTGAGGAACACCTATCATATTATCAAAAAAAGAGAATTGGTTTTTTCCATATGCACATAAGATTTACGACCCCTCAAATAATTGGAAAACCACTCAACTAAATGAGGACTAACACCCAACATTTTAAGTTTATACAATAGTCTAATATAAGAAACTTTGTCAAATGCCTGAGTCATATCAAAATTTACAACATCTAACTGCTGCTGATCAATTAAGGCATGAGCCATATGATCAGATATTACCATTAAATTAGTTTCAACAGATCTATCAGGTAAAAAAACCATGCTGATAACTTAGTAATACCCTAATCATATCTACAATAATATTACTATAAATACACCGTTCATAAATCCTAGCAAAAGGTGATAGAATTGAAATAGATCTATAATTACCAGAATCAGATCTATCCCCTTTCTTAAAAATTGGTATAATCTTAGCTATCTTAAATATATCAGGAATAATAGTTTTCTCAATTGATAAATTAATGATATAATGCAATGGTGCTACCAAACATTCAGCACAACCCTTGATAATAAAATTAGGAATGTTATCATATCCCATAGAAGATTTTGATTTAAGTTTAGAAATTGCACTAAACACTTCAGGAATTACAATTTTATTAACATCTATATTCCAAAAACTCTCTTTATTAAATTTAATATCAACCATATTATCATTATCTGAAGTATCTAAATACATATTCATCAAATGATTGACTAGATCATCCATAGAAGGCCTAATTACATTATATCTGCAACTCTTACCACCAACAATATTAAGATCTTTTATATAATTCCAAAGCAATTGTGGATTATTCCTAAAATTTTCTTCAACTCTATTTAAATTATTATTATAATCTCTTTTCATAAGAATCTTAGTATAAGCATGCAAACCACTAAATATCTTATATAATTCTTTATCATTAGTTAACTTATATAACCTGTGATATTTATGCTTTCTGTTCAAACCCTTACACAATTCCTTAGAAAACCATTTAGGATATTTATTATTAGTATTAAAATAATGCCTAACAGGAATATATTGATTTAGACAATTTTGAACTATACCAACAAAATTATTTGCAGCTATATTTGGATCATTTTCCATCAAAACTACATTCCAATCAATATCCCCAAAAGCTTTATAAAGGCCATAATAGTCACCATGTTTATAATCTCTCTTACTATTTATTATAGGCTTTATATGTTCATGAGAACCATCTATTACAAATTCCAAAGGTGGATGATAAGGATCAGGGTGCAAAAGAGCTTGATCAGCCTCTTTGCACTTTAAATCACCCTTAGTGCTAAACAATAAATCCAACAAACCACCCCTAAAATTAATAATACTATTAAGTTGAATCAATCTAACCAACTCAACAAAAATTTTTAATCTATAAAGTTTACTATTATCAGCAGTCTTATTGCTATGTACTGAATAATCAGCTTCATTAAAATCCCCAACTATAATAAATATCATATTTATATTTGACCAATATATCCTCAACCTTAAATAATAATAATAATAATAATAATAATAATAATAATAATAATAATAATAATAATAATAATAATAATAATAATAATAATAATAATAATAATAATAATAATAATAATAATAATAATAATAATAATAATAATAATAATAATAATAATAATAATAATAATAATAATAATAATAATAATAATAATAATAATAATAATAATAATAATAATAATAATAATAATAATAATAAGCTACATTTAGCAACAAACTGCTACACATTCAAAATAGAGATAAAATAATAGCCAACTCCCACTTATATGCAGCAACATGGTCATTGTTAAAACAACCATCAATGCTGTGAATGCTGCAAAGAAAACCATCATACAACTAACATTCAAAGTGACATGTGAACAAAACTAAATAAGCTCCTCAAACTTTAGAACTCTGATTATTTTTGCTTTTTTTTTATTGTTATAGTCCACTAACCACAAAGTGTAACCACTAAATTCATTTATATGTGTTTAGCCTAATATTCATTGTATGTTAAATTTCAAATTTTCTAGATGTAAACTTATGTAAACCATTGAGATCAATAAAGCCTTTATTGAAACGTAATAATAATAATAATAATAATAATAATAATAATAATAATAATAATAATAATAATAATAATAATAATAATAATAATAATAATAATACCAACAACAACAACAACAATAATAATAATCATCTTCTCATTCTTCATCTCTTCTTCTTCAATTGATTTGTTGCTCATAAGAAATCCAAATTGTTAAGATAACAGAGCTACATCATAATTTCTGGATCTTGGAACACAGAATCTTCCAATTTATCACAGCACAAAACAACCCAGGGTGTTAATTATATCTGTATATTGTAATAAAATGAAATGCAAGTTATTCTAAAAAAGAGTAAATAGCTTTTTTGAGTTTATTTCTCTTAGTTTCTGATATGAATTAAAAATAAGAATAAATACTATAATTGAAATCGATAAAACAGTTCTTTCAACACCATAATTTTAATACACCATCTAGAGTTTTGACTAAATGCATTTTTAAATTTCATTTTACATATTTGAAAATAAATCCCCAAAACTTTTAGTTTTTAATTCTGCCATTACATTAAAGCATTCACGTTATACATATAATTCTAAGATAAAATACAATTTACAACGTTTTATAGGATTTGACAGTTTAACTTCTAATTCCAAGAGCATATTTTTACACCCTACTCTAGATCATCTCCATAAACACGAGTAATCAATGAGTATCAGATAATAATACTATAGTTTGTGTTATCCATGTTATGATTTACTTTAAATCTTAGTAACAGATGTAAAATTTTCCATTTCTTTCATTTATAAAAATATATATATAGTTTAAGTGGCACAGCTGGATAACTTTATACATAAGTTGTGACATATATATATATATGATAAACAAAAATGCAAGTTAAAAAACTTGCTAACGCTTGTATTTATGTCCACAGATGGCGTCCTACCAAGACTGCCAATCAAGCGTATGTTTTGTTTACATAAACGTCAGAGTAGTTAGTATTCACTATCTCTAACTATAATTCCACTTTCAGATCATGATTTCAAGCTATTTGACGATAGCAAATAGCTTGAAATCATGATCTGAAAGTGGAATTATAGTTAGAGATAGTGAATACTAACTACTCTGACGTTTATGTAAACAAAACATACGCTTGATTGGCAGTCTTGGTAGGACGCCATCTGTGGACATATATATATATATATGCTGATGAAACCCATCTGCTGGTTGAAACATTAAAAGCATTTGTATAGATAAAAAAATTATTATGTTTTTTTATGTATATATTAAAAGTGTTAATACATTATTTTAAATTAAAAACTAATTCAGAAGACAAATTTTTATTTTTTTTCTTTCTAGATATTTTGAAAAACCACCTTGTATCAGGGACTTATTATACTCCTAGTTTGTATGATAAATTCGAATTAACAAGTTTACAAGGAAACAAATTAAAGTTTGAGTATCATAAATCAGTTATTGCAGGTAAGCATAATGACCCCACTATCACTATTGCTTATCAAGAAATAAAATATTCCATTATATATTAATATTATGCATATAGATTCAAGTGAATATATATTATACATAAAGAGTTCGTTAAATTGGGTCATGTGCCATCTGACTTGATTTCATATATATATATATATATATACATATATATATATATATATATATATATATATATATATATATATATGCAAGAACATGAAGCAGTCAACATTTATACAATACCAATCTTAATAACAACAATCTCAATTTGTTATTACCTCAATTCATCAATCACAATGGAAATTTGCCTTTATCTATGTTCTAATAAGTTTATGCAGACATTAAAGATTATAATTTGATTACAGAAAGTGAAATTATTAACACAAAAAGTTTAAATAAATCTCCTGAAACAGGTAAATATAATCTATTCTGAAAATAGACTAACAAATAGTCAATTATAACTTTCAAATGACAATTATACCTTTCAAACGATAGTCTATCTATGAATTAAATAAACAATAAAGCTAATAATGCCCCAAGATAGATAGGTTTGTAAATATATGAAAGTAATGAACATTTAAGCAATATCAATACCAATCAACAATCGCAATCATTTCTTTTTTACATATGTATTAACCATTCATTTTTTACTGTTTTTTAAATCTCTCCTTAATTGTTAACTTGGTATCAAGTTAGAATTTATTTAAAATTGAATTTTGATTTCACGCTGCTATTAAAACAAAAAAAAAAAAACATATTTAGTCAAGCGTTGTTAGACGAGAGGTTAGCGCAGCAGCCTTGCAAGCAAGCAGTTGGTTGC
Source organism: Epiperipatus broadwayi (assembly GCA_028023455.1). Lineage (NCBI taxonomy): Eukaryota > Metazoa > Onychophora > Udeonychophora > Euonychophora > Peripatidae > Epiperipatus > Epiperipatus broadwayi. The sequence continues at coordinate 465,462 of JAQFVV010012855.1, read as the reverse complement.
AGACTTGTTGTTACGGATTCGCCTTCCGGCCGATGCTATGACATATGAAAAAAAATATTTGGCAAACTAAATGTATCAGGTGTTTATCCTAATTTTTTTTAACTGCTAGAAATCCATTTTACTGATTCACCTGTCTATAAATGTTTGACAAATACGATTAGAGCAAATGTTGCTATTAAATATAGTTTCATACAGAAGGTACACTCTTTTTTTAATTAGTACAATTTGGGGGGGGGGGAATAGATTTATCAATATCAAAATATTGACTGGTTTATCTCATAAATTTATAACTCATGTATCTTGATGACTTTACTCTTAAATCATAAATAAATAGAATTTTTTACTTTTTACTACTTTTCTATTATTGGGAAGGGCGAGATGGGGCTAGCATTACCAAGAGAGAAGTTTTACCGCACTTAAACTAAGGTAGACAATAATGAGATAACTGCTACAAATGACATAATAATGGTTTTTTCAAAAAAATTATAATAATACAATAAAAAATAGTTTATTTATTATATAAAATATTGCATTAAAAAAAAAAGAAAAATGTAAAAGATTGTTTGAACTATAGAATAGTAAAGTTCTATGTTATGTCTTCAAGATTCTACTATTAATAATTAAAAACAGGATACAACTAACTCGAATGATGATTAATATGGATTTAAATTTTGAAAGAAAACTGGAAAAGTGATAATGATACTGATTTTGAAAAAAAAGATTAGAAACAAATGGAAAGTCTTTGAGAAAGCGTTGGAAAGATAGATCGGAAATTGTTTTAAATAAATAGATGTCAAAACATTGAATAGTCCTATTGTAATATTAAAATTAATATAAAAAGAAGTATTAATTACATCTGTCTACTATTGATATTTATTCTATTTATTTATTTAGAATATAATAATGTTCATGGAAAGAAAACAATTAAAACAATTATAATTATTGGAAGGTATATTTTACCATTCATTATACAGATGGTGACACTTTAATTGCAGTTTGAAAAAAGAAATAATGAAAATGCTTAGAATATTCAATATATAATATTAATATCATTTATGTTCTTTTTTTACTTTTACAATGCTTTATGTAATTACAAGTCACCATTGATGGTTGCAATGGCTCCAGCAATCTTCTTCAGAATTGGTATTATTTTCAGATCTTAAGTAGACATTTTGAAGAAGATTTCTGAGACAATCACAACCATCAATAGTGGGTTGTAATTATATGAAGCATTGTAAAAGTAATAAAGAACACAAATGATATTAATATTATACAGATTTGGCAATGAAATAAGAAACACAAGGTTATAATACTTCATAAAGAACATTGAATATTGAATATACTTTTATAAAGTTTTAAATTGAGGGTAGATATTGCTAGTATAATATTATGGATGTGGATAAACAAATAAAATAAGAATTGAATATATAGATGAATAATATATCCAGATCAAGTAGGAGAATTTAGTCATTTGGATACTGTGATTAATGATAATGATGGTTGTCTAATTGAGAATAAAAAAAGAAGAATTTTAGGAAAACAAGTATTTCAAAATTAAATGACTTTACTATCAAATAAACACAATGTGATCAAAAATAGAATAAAGTTGTCAGAACCTTGATTTGTACTTACTTGGGAATGTTTGCCTTAATCTTTGGAAAAATAGAAGATAATAAGATTAGGAAATATGGTAATATGGCTTTGGGGATAAATGACTATCACGAGATGATGAGAGAAATCTGCATGGAATAATTATTATTGAATATTATAAAATTGAGGAGAGGTATATTTTTGTTGCACACTTTGATGCAGAATATTTTTCTTCAAAATGTTTCAGAGTATAAAGTTTGGGAAAAGATATAAGGGTATACCATAAAAAGTAATCATTGAAATTGATTTAATATTTGAACAAATATAAAAAATGACCGAGGATCGAGTGACACCCATGCAATGACATGGTGTTGTCTTTAGAAATTAATAAATTTATTAGTATTGTGCTTTCAGAAGAAAACAAAACAAACAACATACAAACATAATAATGTTTATATGCTTTTTTGTGAGTTGACTACCTGATTTTGTTTTACATATGTATATATATAAATTTTTGTGATGAATAATTAGACTATGTTGTTAAGTAACATATGTCTTAATCTGGGGATAGTGTAACAAGAAGCTCGGACAGAAAATAAATTCACTGGAACATACAAATTTGATGTCATATTTAAAGTTTTAGGTGAATAAAAAGTTACAGAAAGAATTCATGCCAGATTTGAATTACCACTTAATCTACATACCAGTGACAAAAGGGGATATTTTGTACATTTTAATAAACGAATCTTGTATTGAGGATTATATTTGATTAAGAATTTTTGAAGTTATAACATATTTTAATTATTCTTGTACTCTACATTAAATATCAAAACATTGTTTTATATAAGGTTTGGTGGTAATTATCAGGTAGGGGAACAACAAAAATACTGTCCAGATAAAAATTCAAATTTTGAGTAGATTTTCAATTATTTATTTAATTAATCTGATAAACTATAGCAATGTTTACTTATAACATTTTATAATTAGTGTGTTATTTTATGGATTATTGATTACTGTATTATTTGATTATAATCAAATAGTACAATAATCAATAACCCATAAAATAATGCAATATTTATGAGCTACCGTTCATCCAGATTAAAAAAATATATAATATTGTAATTATATGCTCTCACATGATGTTTTTAATATGTTAATTTATTGTACAGAGCAATAAATTGATAAATATAAATCCCATAACAATCAACAAACCATATTATTTATTTTACTAAGAACTGGGAATATGGTATTTCTTAGGGGTCATAGGTTCAGAGATATTTTACGTAATTAAATGCAAATGTATTAGCCCTAAGATTTGTAATTTTATTATAAAAAAAGTTAAGAAAAACACTTTTTTGGTAAAAACATTGCACAAAAACATCATTATTAAGCAGTTGTAAATACAAAAATAAATAAAATATCTAGCATTAAAAAAAATCATGCCTAAATTATTGCTTAAAAATGATGCAAAAATAAATATTTTACTCTTGAAATAATTGTACATTGATATAAAAATATTAATTAATAATAAACCCAAAAATTTTACTGATTAATATAATTTAAAAATATTTCTGTGGATATTTTTAAAACAACTATCAGTCTATAAACAGTGAGGATTGCCAATTCCTCTACAAGCTTTATGATAAATGCTTAGCCAGAGCCAGCACTTAAAATATCTCTGTCAGGAACCCCTCCCCAAACCCCTGACCATGGTTTCGTGCTTTGGCACTCCTCAGAGAGGTGTCAGGGTAGGTTCAGACACTAGATCTAAAAATACCAACCCAAAGCTAACTATCAGTCTGCTTCTGTTTTTCATCTTTGTCAACTTTAGAAAGTAATGCATATGTTCTCATAAACAATGCTCATGCATGATATGCATATTGCAACATATGCAGAATACTAGTTTGAGAAATATATTTTTTGCAAGTCTAAAAGTATATTATCTTCGAAAGTATCTTTCAGATATGAATTTGTCTATGTTACCATTAATTTGTTTTGTCATAGTCAATATGGATAAATTAATATTGGAAAGAGATGTTTCTTTTGGGGGCAAATAATGTTCATGGTTTTTATGAGAAAAAAATGTTCATGGTTATTTTAGTACATTCTTTTATTTTATTTCCATCACAGAATAATTTCAAATGTTTAGTTCAATATTATAACTTTGATAACTTACTATTGTTGTGTTGTCTTGTTTTTTGTATACAGTTTTAATAAGTTTTGTTTCCTGCTAAATTCTCTTTCAATTTTTTTTTCTTCTGAATTCCCAGTTAATTTCTCATTGTTACATTTTCATTTACCATTGTCAAACTCCCTCCACTCACAACTTTGATGCCATCCATTTCAGATAAATACACTAATGATTATTATTAATCATTTTTCGAAACTAGATTTTATCTCTAGCACAGATATAAACTTTAAACCTAGATAAATACTTTGCATATAATAGAGATATATATGAAGGATAATGAGCTGGGCCAATTGATGAGTGCTGGTTTAGTATGAAATGCATCTTGGGGATCATTTGTCTTTTATTATATCTTTATTTATATAAATTTAAAAAGAATGGGGAAGCGTGGAGATGTTTATTATATCTATTAATTTCTCATATTTTTTAAAATATTGTTTGACATGTAAGGGTCCTTAATTTTATATTCTTTTAAAACACCAATGCTATACAAATAAATCAAACATAGGATTGTTTCTATACAAAACAATTTATTTTTCTATTAATTATTAAATTCTCGATTTTCATCTGATATTTTTTCCCTTTTACTAATTTTAATCAATTAATACTAAGAACCATTATTAAAATTAAAATATTATTTAAAATAATAAATCTTACCAAAAATTGTTGTAACCATAAAATAATCACACAATCAATTACTTAATACTTAAAAATTGAAAGAAATTTTCACTTAATAAATCTGATTGGAAGATATTTACCTATTAGAAGACTGAACGTCCAAACATTGTTTATGTACTGCCTACTTTCATAATTATTTGTACATATCCTCCAGAGTAATAAAATTTGTGGGCATACAGATTGGGGCAACAATAAAAACTTTTGATGCAGTAGAGAAATAATGATAGTTGTAAAACTACATTTGTGATAAACAGACATCGTTTTTTAATAGAAATAAATTTGAGATAAATATTATATATCTAAATAAATATTATCAATTACTTTGTTTTTATTTGAAATATTCGAGACTGCGCTATATCTGCACAAAAATGTCAGAGAAGCTGCAGGCTGCATTGATTTGGAATATACTAACTTGGTAATTGTATGACAATACCCTGAGTCTGTTATTTTAATTTCCCAATGCTTTAAATAATTATGAAAATGCTTGAGAATCAATTGCCTTTTTCATAATGTACAAATTCAAAGTATAATCTTTACTCATATTCGTAAATCTTTTCTACAATTTCTCTTAAAACTCGGATGTCATCCCCTGTGCTAAAATCACGTTTAGGTCTAACCTAATTTATTATAACAGATTTTATTTAATTTAAATATAATTTATATAATTGTAAAAATAAACACGCAAAAACTGTTGATAAAAGCTTTTCATGCAATACTGTATGTCTAAATAATTAAATTAACATCTCTAGTGCAATCATAACTGAATTGAATGTCTCTTAAAGTGTGTGTGTGTTGTTTTTTTTTTTACAAAAGTTTATATGTATCAATAGATGTTAAATTGTGCACATATTTTTTACTATTTATTTTTAGTAATTATAAATATACGAACACCGTATAGAGAAAAGCTTTCATGAAATCCGTTTTTTTTTTTTTTAAACAGTATGTGCTTAGCCAAAATTCAATTATTTCAAGTCGTATACGTAGCATAAATTGGAAAGTGGGAGTAAATATAAGCTGTTATTGCTAAATTTACATAAAATTTAAATATGAAAATTGATTATGGAGAATAGGCCATCTTTTTGAGACAGGCACGCATGCTATGTCTACGAGTTGTAATAATCGAAAGTCGGCGAAACACATATACTGTTTAAAAAATAATAAAAAAAACGGACTTTATGAAAGGTTTTCTCTATACGGTCTTCGTATATTTACGATTACATTAGTCTGAGTTAAAGTTTATACTTTTATAATTATATTTATTTTTTAGATATGATTCGAGTAAACAACGCTACTCTTTTTGAAACCGATATACCCTGTACCAATGGTGTTATTCACGCAATCAATAACGTTGTGGATAATGCTTCGTAAAAAAATTAAAACGAAACTGTTTTATTAAAAATATTATTAATACAAACTTTTAGTTAAGTAATATAATATTTTTGTAATCAAATATTTTTGTAATTATATGTATATATAATTTTACTAAATAAAGTGTTATATATTTTCAGTAGTTAAATTTTTTTATATGTTTATTTGTTTCACTATATCAAAACGAAAATAAAATCTTTGCTAAAATGTATTTTATCAGTAATATCATCATAACATACATCATAATCATTATTTTTAATCATTATAAATCTACTATGTAATATATAAGGGATTCGAACTCAGACTTTCACACAACCCTCAATTCTTCAAGCCATCTCATATTGCTGATCCACTTGATCTCAGACATGTTGAAAAGATAAATAATCACCAATATCTGTATTTCGTGCTAAAGCAGCACTGTGTAGGTGTAAGCCTGTACAGTGTATTAATTTACATATTGATACAAAGTGCGCTAAAGGTCTGCCCATCTCTCGCATATGTATGTAAAATGGATTATTCTCCTGTACATGAGGGGTCAGAATGACTAACGTCAACATGGGTAGGATTAAAACCTTGGCACTAACGAGGGCTTTGAACATTCCATCATCAGATTTTCAATGAAATGGAAGGCTGAAGAGTTGTGAGTTGGAGTAGTTTGAAGCCTGTCCATTAAAGTATGAAGATTAGCTATCTTAATATAAAGCTGAGCACTGATTGTATATATGTGAGGAGATGGTAATCTGGACCAACTGACGAGTGCTGGTTTAGCAGGAAATACGTATATAGGTGATTATTTATCTTTTCAACATGTGTGTGACCAGGTGGATCAGCAATATATTTTTGGAGAGTTGAGGGTTGTGTGAAAGTCTGAGTTCGAATCCCTTATATATTAAAATAAGTTTGTAATTTATGACAAGAATAAAAAAAGAATGTCAAAGAGATATACGTAGTAAAAAGAGAATGAATTGAGAAATAGAAAGATCGGTAATTATAAACATAAGAGTCAATTTGTACAAGAGTTCATTGTATTTTTATCATCGAACTTATTTGTGAAATTAATTGCAATCTATTATTAATACACGGTTAATTTGCAAAATGGAAATAAAGTATTTAAAACTGAATTGCTACACCTAATTTAATTAATCAACAAAGTTATCTGGTGACTTGTGTAATATTATAAATCTCAAGATAATGTAGCATTTTATTTTTCGAAATGTATAAATATTCCATTGAATCCAAAGTTAAATATATGCTAATAATAAAAGTACAAATGTTTTTTTTTCCCCATGCTGGCAACAGTCCGCTTTAACGAATAATATTTTTTTTATTTCTAGTAAAAGAAAACAAATACTGTATTTAATTAACAAAGTCAAATTCAAATTATTTCGATTCATTGAACAACACCTGTGAGGGTAAGAAGAAAAGTTGCACTCTTATCAAATATTAAAAATAAATCTTCACTTAAGCTATGTCAAATTTTGGATGACAAATAAAAATACGAGCTCTAAAATACTTATTCCGATTCTAAATTTTTATGCATATATATTTGTAACTGCCTGGTCTTATTAAAATAACACGTGACACTGGTTCAAAGAATTGCTAAATCAGGTGTGAAAGAATGCATTTTAAAGTGTAAATAAAAAATGTAGCCATATAAAATAATACACAAGAGAGATCCAATTTGGTATCAAATTATTAGTAATCTATATTTAATCTTAGCAGAGAAAAGTATAATTGCATTAAAAAAAGAAGCATGGTATTAAATTAAAAACATAATGTTTTAGTAGATGTTCTGAGACATGGTTTGATACTAAAAGAAACCACAAGAAATTCGTATTGGGACAAAGCAATAAACAACCTTCTATAATTTGGAAAAATGTCAATAGAGTGTTCCCGATATTTTGTTTAGTCCAATGAAAAAAAATCGCAATTCCATAGAAATAAATTAATTGCTACAATGAGCAAATATTAGAATGAAAACATTTTTAAACATTTCAGCAAATAGTATTTTAACTATTATGGATTTCAAATTTTTTTGAACTTATATATATATGGTGGCAGTAAAAAAATATGTGAAAGACATTGAGAATAGATAAGCAATCAGTCAAGTACAGCTGAAAGTACAAGGCTGGCTCCTCTAATACAACTGGAAAAGGTAGGAAACCTATAAGGGCATGTGCAGTCCCTTTTTTCCACAATATACTCTAGAACAAGGAACTAAGTCATACCAATAATAGCAGATAGCATATAGCCACTATAAATCTATAAATATAGCATAAATACAAGTATATATTTATTTTCATATTTCATTAATAAATATAGCACAAAATGTATTTACATGTGTTTGTGTTTATATATACCATCACATGTAAACATAAAAATTCCATTAGTGTTTCTGTAGTGATTGACGATTTGAACTATGAAGACATAGAACCAAGTTATTGCTATATTCTGAAGAATATTTATCAAAATGCAAGCACTGTGATAAAATTACATGACGATGCTAAGAAATTTACCATTGGTAAGAGCATATGACAAAATAATTCCATATCTTCAAAACTTTTAACAGCAATTTAACAGAAAGCATTTTGTGTTTTAATACGAAAAGTTAAAAGAATAAAAATACAAGAAAATTATTTAATTCATCTAGATGTTGCAGATGTTGTTTTTGTTTTTGCAAATAATGTTTTAGAACCTCAAAAAAGTTGGAAGTGCCAAAATGTGTGTGATCAAGTGTATTAGCAGTATGCGATAGCATGGATGATTGAGGGTCATGTGAAAGTCTGAGTTCAAACCCCCTATAAATTACATATGGAAGTGCAGGTATGAAAAAGCCTGTACTGTTGAAAAAATGTATACTTCAGATGAAAATAAGTAATATTCTATTAATTTCCTCAAAAGGAGGAAGTAAAGCGTGGTAATCAAGAATTAGAGTAACAAATACAAATACCCTGGCCAGTTTATTAATATAAATATACACAAAATGGGTTAAATTAATCACGGAATTCAATTTGTAAAGAATTGTTCTGGTAGAAATAATTTATCATTAAAAAGAAAAATGTGCCTATGTATTTGACAAGAAAATGTTTAATAGATGTATTTTACCAGTTTATACTTCTGGATCTAAGGTTTGAATACTTCAAATAATAGTACAAAGACATCAAAAGATTCACTAAGTATGAAGAGATCTATGGATACAAGAAAAAATCAGATGTGATTTACATGAATCAGAGAACAAGCAAGTACTAATGATTTTACTAAAAGAATTAAAGAAGTGAAATGTACTTGAGCCAGATATATCAGTAGAAGAGATGTAAGTGGACAGTTAAACTTTTAATTTTCACTCCAAAATATTGTTAAACACTTAAAAAGAAATCATATGTGAAATGATTAAATGAAATAAGGAAGTTTTCTGACTTGAAGTGGAGAGGTTATATATCAAAGAAATTGAATTAAACTTGAATAGATCTTCATTCTTCAGTGGATAGATAAAATAATTGGAAATGATTATGAAATGATCTGATAATGGTTGTATTCCTTCACTGTTCCTTTTTTGAACTGCCATTCCCATATAGTTAAAGATTTAGAGGCTGATTTATTAGTCCATATATATTAAGTTATCTGCTAATAAGTTTCAAAAGATCTAATTGTTATAATGGAATCTAATCTCTAAAGATTGTATTTAGTTTATCCAAACAAATCCAAGTTCTCTGATCCACAACCTCTCTTCTCCACATCTTATCAGTAAATTTTTAACAGAAAAGTTTTAATTTTGTACCTATGCAAGATTAATATTTTTTAAAAATAATCAATAACTTCATAGAAACAAATCTCAGCTAACTATACTATAGCATTTAATTCTTTTTAACAAAATTGTATTTTAGATCTTTTTAAAAAGTATGACTTAGTTAGTAACAGTGATTTATTACATATTATTATGAGATTACATGACCACCATTCTTTAATCTTACACAAGCTGTTAACACAGAGGCAAAATTTTCTATACAGTAGCACCACACAGTGCAAGCCAGAGTAATCAATGGATGCAGATAAGTTTGTGCATAAAATCTATTTTTAGTGCCTACTCATCCAATATACCCAGCAAATGAGCTTGAATTAAAAACATTATTGTATTTTCATTTAGGACTCAAAGCTGTATATTAATTTTAAAAAATAAGATGGCTGCTGGAGGGTTGCATTAGATCCTAAGATGTATGTGCAGTGCTTTTACATCTATGGCTCCTCACTGATAAAAGCCATAAGCTAGAAACTAGTCTGGGAATATTGGATAAGTGGGCACTAGATAGAGATTTTATGCCCAAATCTTTCTGCATTCATTGATTACTCTGGATTGCACTGAGTAACACTACTTTTTAGAGAAATTTGCCTCTGCATTAGGATGTGATTGAATACATTTGAAATTCTGTCTCATAAGTAATTGAAATATCACATAAATAATATCATCATATTTATTGAATCTATTTACAATAATAATGTATTGCAATGATAATAGAATTGTATTGCTCATTATGTTTGGCTAGATTATGAACACATACTTATTTCCAGTTGCAAATAGCAGATTGAACCAAAGTTGTGCCTCATTTTAATAATATAATAATACCTACAGTCATAATAGAAACTTCCTATTCTAATCTTGAGCTTGCCTAACTGCATTCCAAAAGTAGTGGACCATATTGATTATTGTCTTAATAATTCCATACCAATGAATTACTGTTATAAATGTGACTCAATAACATCTGGTTTTAGCTCATATGAAACTCAGATTCATAGCCAATTCTCCTATGTTATTGTGAATAATCACAAAACCTTCTTGACTATTTGTTTATGATGATGTTGTTTCATTAGTTAGCTTTATTGCATTTCTGATTCCATTTAGACAAGTCTATTATTGTAGGTATTATCAGATAATCAATCAAAAAATCTTCACTTGATTATTAAATCACCATTATTTCTGATCAGATTGATTAGGGTTTTATTCTTAAATATTCATTTTCCCCATTGAGATATATTTCAAATTTTTATTCCCTTGTAATGTTAATAATTATTTAATAAATAAATTAGTAAAACAAATATATATTCAAAAATGAATAAATTTAATTTAATTTATATCTAATAAGCAGAATACTTATTAAAATGCTATTATGTACAATTAAACATCTTTCGTTATGAATGTAAAGATATTAATAATGTTTATATAGAGTTCTGCAATATTTTTAGATCTAATACTTATCAACTGAATGCATACAATAAATACAGAACTAGATTACGTGCTCTGATACACAAATACAGCTTAATATTGTTCACCACATAGTACATAAATAGTGTTAAACCATATATTGTAGCAGTTTACATACTGAAAAATAGTGATATGAAGAACATGATATTAAACTACATACAGAAACCATCAAACATCACATGATCACCATCTCCATACTAGCACATAATTTGTTGTAAACAAAGGCAAAACTCCCCTACAGTAGTAGATATTAACATTGTTTTCAATTTCATTCTCATAGTTTTGTAGTAAAGTAGAGTTAAAAGGTGGCTGCTGGAGGGTTGCATTAGATCCTAAGATCTAGGTGCAGTGCTCTCAGATCCAAGGCTCTCACTGATGATGGTCACAAGCCAAAAACTAGTCTGGGGATATTGGATGAGTAGACACTAGATAGGGATTTTATGCACAAGCCTTCTGGCATCCATTGATTACTCTGTTTGGCACAAGGGTGGCACTACTGTATGGAGAGTTTTGCCTTTGTTTACTATATACAGAAACATGACAATAATCCATATGACATAAATAATACTGTCACATACTATAAATTATTGTAAATATAGGGGATTTGAACTCAGGCTTTATATTTACAATTAAGTTCCAGGTATAAAAATACCTGTATTTCAAATCTTATAAATTATAGTATAAAACATGTTACACAGAACTGTAGACAATGATCTATAAAGCAGCAGTAAGCCATATGTTATAAAGACAGAGTAAATAACATAATACTAGACTGTATAATGTATTGATGTGAGATATCAGAAGGTTAATTAGTGTAAAAATAATAGTAGACCATATGCTATTAATTATAGTATCAAACCATGTCATGTAATATATCAGTAAAACTTCATTTATAAAGCAATTTCAAATCACACACTATAAATGTAATGACAAATTACATGCTATGATATGGATGGCTGAAAAGTTGGAGGTTGTAGTAAATTGAAGCCTGTCCATTAAAGTATGAAGATTTGCTATCTTAATATAAACTGAGCATTGATTATATATATGTGTGAGTGATGATAGTCTGGACCAACTGATGAGTGCTGGTTTAGCATGAAATATGTATATTGGTGATTATTAATCTTTTCTACATGTGTGTGGTCATATGTATCAGGTGTATGAGATAGTGTGGATAGTTGAAGGGTGCTTGAAAATCTGAGTTCAAATCCTCTATACTTGCTATAATATAAATGTAAATTAAAATGATTAAATAGTATATTATATATTATAAATACATTCAAATATAATAGTAAACTACCTACTGTAAATTAATACTCGATTATTTTCTACAAGTATATTGCAAACTATATACTTTGAATCTAGTGTTTAATGACATATTAAAATAGAATTTATAATTTTAACTTAATAATGTTTCAAAGTGAAGACAAATTTTACTATTTAAGCTAAGTTTTATTAAAAATAAATAAATTTTATTCATTATTGCAACTTATATACAAACAACAAAAGTTTTATTCGATGATAAACTATGGATTTTACAGAAAGTGATATTCAGATACATCAAGTTTATCATTTTATTTATTGCTTTGATAAGTGTTATACTTTATTTTTAAATTTAAAAAAAAAAACTAACTATTAAGTTTTTATAGTATTTCCTGAATTTACTTAATATTTTTTTCACAGTGCAACCAGCTAAATCTTAATGAACCAATAAAATATACTTTGTCTGTTACCTTGACAACAGATTGTGATTGTTTTATTAAGCTTTGGTTGTTGAGCTCTGAATTACATTGGAAATCAGTTAGTTTTTGACAATTTACAGTTTATATTTTAATGCAAAAATACATATCTTTTATAAATCAGTTTTATATTTTTGCTTTATAAAATAAATGAAATAAAACAAAAACAATTACAAAATTTGAATATAAAACATTTTACACTTAAAAATAAAATAAAAATACTGATATCTAGGCTTAATGTTGCATACTATCTTGAGGAATCAGCTATCTCAGGAGATTCTTCATTTTCTTCACCAGGTTTACCATTCACATTATGAGACTGAGTTGTTTCATCATGTGGTTGATCTGTCTTATCATGGGATGGAGTGTTACTACCATGGGGTAAAACATTCACATCATTGGCAGCTTGTCCACCATGAGATAGGGTTGTTGGTAAAAGAAGAGAATTAATACCATGAATGACCCCATTTGTTACTGGAATATCCATCTCAATAAATGATGCTTTATTAACTTTTATAAAATCTGTAAATATAAATAATTGATTTATCAGACTATAGTAAATATAATTACATAAATTTCTATCCTAAAAAGTAATTTAATGTGTTATTGCCTATTGTAGTTTTTGTGAAGTTTATGCCAACTGAACCAGGATTAATGATTCTTGATCTCTACACTATGCCACTATCTAAATCATGCATATCATTAAATCATGCAGAACATCTTTTATTTCGAATATATATGATGTAGAATTAATAAAAGTGATCACATAGTATTTTATTTAGGAGTTTATGTAATGTCAACACACACACATCTATTATTATGAATATAGCAACCTCATTTATTTGATAAAACCGAGTTTTTATTTACAATTAGTCAAGGAATTTTTACTTATAGAACGTGTGACTTTACCACTAAGAGAAACTTCACAGATCTCTATACACACAGTAAATATGCAAATAATATAAAATAATTAATAGATTTAAACAATTTAGTTAAATTGATAAATTAGTGTTAATAAAAAAGATAGAATTCCAAGATTGCAAAATCTTTAGCCTATTATTATGACAAAAAATATAACAAAGTTTTATTAAATTTATAAATGTTTACAAATCAAGAGATATTTACATAAGGTTAGCATTTTTGTTTAACATTACTAGAGTTGCTAAATTTGTGAATATCAACACTGGGACAAGAGGGTAAGGGTCTATATCTCCTTTCCCCACAGCCATGAGAAGGAAGTCCAAAATATATTAAAAAATAATAATTAAAAAGCGAATTTTAAAAACATTTTTAGCCAGTTTAAAACAACTGTAGGAAGGATTTCTCTGTTACTTTGTTCTCTTTTCTGAACAATCCATTATGGAAAATTAATTACTAAGTAACCAAAAATTTCTATTTGAAATGCTCCATAAAAAGTTTTTTATTATAAACTTCTATCTTAAATTAACAAATAAATTATAAATGCACAATATTGCAATACAGAGAGTGTACCAATAGCTCAAACAAGCTCTTAATTAATAAGTGTAGTATGAGAAAATATTTAAAATCTCTATCCAGAACATTCTCATCTCCAGACCAACTGGTTTTGAGCTTATGGCTCATGTCAGTGGAGTGCTAGAATATTTGGACACTAGACCTAAAATATACTCTCAAAAAAACCAGCACTTATTTCATACGCATATTTAAGTAGACTTATGTAAATATCACAAATTAAAAATAATTTATTTTTTATAAATGACATAAGCACCCCATATCCTAGATTACCTGACACAATGAACAGCAATCTAAAAATCAATAACTATCTAACTATCGCAACTGAATGAACTAAAGCTTTATTAATTACAGTAGTCACATTTAATTTAACAATTTATAATTAAAGTGAAAGGCAGAAATCTCTTGCATGTGCTTTTAGAATGCGTATACACCAACCAATCAGAAGTAATGATGACTGTGTAGAGAAGTCTCAAGTCACAAAACAAGACAGAGATTTTACAAGAAAAAAATGGTTCCACCTTTCTCTTTACTTAAATTTATATATATAAGCCAGTCTAAAGAATTTTGACTTGAGAGCATGAAACTTTAAACATCTTCACATTTAACTTGCTACTTATTATTTATAAACAAACAATGTGAAATCTTACACAAAGTAATTTTTCAGATGTTATGAATTGAACAGTAACGTATGTAAATATTGTTTTTTTATTAAGTGCAAGCAGTTAGTAATTAATCTGAAAAGCAGAAATTTCTCAAGTGCTTTTAGAATGCTTATTTGACAACAAATCAGATGTAATAATACCCAGCAAGTGAAAGAGTACAATTCCCAGGATTTTTTTTTTTACTAGTTTAATAAATCTGGATAATCAACAGTTGTGAAATCTCTTATAGGGGCACATACATTTCAGGCTCTAAATTGGGTCAAGCATGGGAAACCAGGATGTCTAGAAATTGTAAATCTAAGTTTACAACTTTCAAATGTTCTCCTTAGAGACTCAATTTAAAAATTATATGAGCTTTATTTATTAGATTTATACTTGTTTTGAAAATATTCTATTATTTTATTAAAATTGATTTATGTATCTTCTCTTGATCATTTAACAATTTGGGATATAACTTCATAGATGTTTGCTTAGAACGAAATATGTTTTCAATAAAAATATCTGCAATGAATAACCATTACTGTTTTCAAAGTGTTCTGCAACTTTTAGATTAAAAAAGACAGAATTAATAGCCTTAAATTATACAAGAGTTATAAAATAGCCAATGATTGAAAAAAATAAAGTGCACTATACTTATATTTTAGAATTTAATATATTATTTGAACCAGAGATAGATTGGAAATGTTCACTTAAACATTGAGGCTTGGGCAATTTCAATGAAGATTATGATATACTTTCATAATCAGATGATACATGAAATTATGCTAAGTTGTTACCTGCATGTTTTTTGTTATTAAATAAAATTAAATTTTAAATTAAATTCTATTAGCTTTTTGAGTCTTTATCATCACCATCATAATTTTCAAACACTTTGATCCACTGTAGGATGAAGATTCCTCCATGTTTAATCCAGTTACACCAATTTCTAGTTTTTTTATCCATACTATATTAATACACTTTCTTATTTCATTTATCCATCTTCCATATAGTCTCTAAATATTTTACAACCTCTTAGGATCCACTTCAAATATCCATCTATTATCATTTCTTCTAGCAATGTATTCAACCTAGCTTGATTTCAGTATTTTAATTGTTTAGATGATATCTGTTACAGAGTGATCTGAAGTCATTGTTAAGTATAGAATTCTTCGATTCATGAATAAGAAATGGTATAACATGTCTAATAAAAATCTTTCTTTTCAAACACATAGGCACCTTTCTTTTTAATAATAAATTATTTTTATCAAAAGCACTTCATCCAAATTTAATGCAGTGAATAATTTAATACATTATATTTCCATGTTTGTAGTTGTTAACTTTTTCTAAACTCATGATTAGCAATCTTTATTTTCTTCTATTGAGAAAATCGATTGAATATTATCTTCAACTTTTTGCATTTATCTTTAATTTAACCTTCCTAGTTACATTTGACTTTCCCAACAATTCCTAAAGTTATTAAAACAGATAAAACTCTCTATACATATTGCCACTCAATGGATTCTAGAAGGCTTGTGCATAAAATCCACATCTAGTGCCTACTCATCCCATATCCCCATCTAGTGCCTACTCATCCCATATCCTGAGACTAGTTTCTGACTTGTGGCCTTCACCAGTGAGGAACCTTGGATCTGAGAGCACTGCATCTAGATCTGAGTGGCAATATGTATAGAAAGTTTTGCCTGTTTTAATAATAGTTACAAGCAAGCATAGAAAATGGTGATCATATGAATTCCTAAAGTTCTGCAGCATTGTTTGCAAAAATAGGCACATCAACAACAAAATATACATAACTTAAATAATTTCCATTTACTAAAACTTCTTTAGCTTCCCAATTTAATCAATAAAATACTTCTTATAAAACTGTTGTAAAAAGTTTTGGAGATGTAGAATTATCTCATTGTGCATCTTTCTCCATGTTGATCTTCTAAGTATCACCATGTAATCTAATCAATGCTGTTGCATTTTGATAAATATTCATGAGAATATACAGTTACCATAATGATCTGATGCTTTAATCACTATAGAAATACTTGTAGAATGAAATATCTTTTTATAATTTAAAATCCAAAGCATATGGCAGTAGAAATTCATTTGATTCTTTCTATAACATCTTTCAACACTTTAATATGATCCATTTCACTTGATTAGAATCCAGTATTCACTGAAGATAAGTTGTGTTTATCTTGGCTAAGATTTTATATAGAATTGACGCAGAAAAGTTAGATTTGTAATTTCTTCTTTACTATCTTTCTAAAATATTAACATTATTACTTTTTTTTAAACATCTGGTATATCTTTATCTGGTATAAAACTTTGACAATAATGTTTCTCTTTGTCAAGCGTTGGTGGTGAGTGGTTAGCACAGCTGCCTTACGAGCAGTTCTCCCAGGGTTCGCTTCCAGGCCGATGCTTTGACATATAAAAAAAAACAATGTTTATATTTTTTCACCTGCTTTTTTTAAGATATTAATAATAATTTAATTACTTTGGAGCTTTTTTTTTTATTTACACTTTTGGTTTACAAGTTTTTCACCAATTTTACAAACATTTTCCATGTTTCCTTTAAGATATCAATAATAGTTCATAACTTTTTGAATTTTTTCCCTTCTTCATAGATTTAATTGCAAGTCTCACCTCTGCAATTAAAATGCTTGTGAATTCATAAAATGTTCTACTTCTAGTTATTATTTTGTTTTTGTTCTTTACTACTATTCCTTTTTTTATTACTGTTACTAAAACAACTTTTTTTCCAATTCTCTAGATATTGTTTTGCATTTCCAAGACTTTTATTCTTTTCTATAGCTTTCTTTAGCAATTCAGTTATATATTTTTATATTATTATTAGTTCTTTTTTTATACAATTTTACAAAATTACAGATATTTAATTTTTAATACCTTTTTTCTTCATATATTAAGTTGTTCAAATTGAAAATTTGTGGGTCAATTGCGGTATTTTTGTACTAATATCTTGGTTGCCTCCTTAGTAAAGCATCAGTTGTCTTTTTATTGAGCTCAGTTAAGTTGGAACAATCTTCATAGGTTGCCAATATTTTAAAATGATTAGAAAATTCTACTTTAAATTCATTGGAGTGTTTCTGAAGATTAAAAAAATAAATATTGTTTATTAATAGCTTTTATCTTTTTAAGTTGCTCTAATATGTATTATAATTATAAAATACATATTTTTTGTTAATCAAAATATAATCCATTTCATATGTATCTTAATTTGATTGTTCTCATATTCATTTTCTTTTTCTACAAATTTCACACATCAATTTCCTCTCATAATTTTGTTGCTGTTGCCAAAATTTTCACAATATTTTAATCTTTCAGTCATTTTTAAATTCTATTATAAATATCTTCCATGACAATTATAAAATGTTGTTTTATGTAATCAAAATCATTTTGCTTATCAATATAAAACTTCTATACTTCTTCAGCTATATAAAAATCTTTATTTCTTTATCACAGTAAAAAGTTGTTGGGAAATAAAACCGAATTATCATAATTAGATGTCTTCTATTAAACTGCAAAACTAATCTTTTCACTCTATCTGATATACCATCAACTCCACCATATTGTTCTTCCATGTTTTTGCCCCTCCAATTATACTCCAATACATGTACTTTTATAGTAAAATGCAGGACCACTGTTCAAATTAATTCTCTTATTTTTTTTTAATTTTACACATTCAATAATGAACAGTTCTTCCATTTCATATAATCTTCCTTTATTTGAAACTGGACTGAATTTGTAGATTGTTAAATAAAAACGTATTTTTGAATGCCAGCCTGATTCTGTGATCAGGGAAATTATAATAGTGTTCACTTTTGATAGCCAGCTGCTGCTTTGACACATGGTAATATAGTCTTTTATGAGGGCACACGCATAATTTTTTTAGATGTTGCAATTAGTAGTAAATTAAAATCCGAAAAAATGTTTCTTCTTTTCTTTAAAAAATATAGTCCATAAAGACCAATATTTATCAAATATAGATTCATCTTTAAATGTTGCTTATTGAATGTAAATTTTATATAGTTAAATAAAGAACAAGTTTTTTAAAGAAATTGGTTGGTGAATCTATATTTGATAAATATTGGTTGTAATTAGTAGATAAGCAAAATAATTTTTTTAAGAAAACACTGGTTATTTCTCATTGGTCAAAAAAAAAAAAAATATTATTAATTTTAGTAAATTAAATAAATAACATAAAAAACTCTGTCAGATAATGAAAATTATTCTTCACCTATAAATCGTGATAAACAAAGCAGCCAAAATTCAAAAAATATTAATCACAATGAATAATTTGCCAAGTGCTTTCGGTACAGTATACCAGAATCATGGTGACATATTGGATCTGAATGGGACACAGTTTCAATATGTCGCCATGATTCATAAATATTGTACCGTACCGAAAGCGCTTGACAAATTATTCGTTGTGATTAATATTTTTTGAATTTGGCTGCTCTGTTTATCACGTTTTATACGTGAAAAATAATTTTAAATTAAATAAAAAAAGATAAAAGATTTTCTTCTTATTTTCATAAATATGCAGATTTAAAAAAAAAAAGTAATCTAAATTATGTTAGTATCAAGATTCCAATTTAAAGGAAAAATTCTAATATTTTTTTAAAGAAATGAAGCAATAAAGAAATGTTGAAGACAGTAACATAAACGATTACTTATTAAAGAAATGTTGAAAAGGAAAAGCAATTGGTAAGAGCATGTTTTTTGAAGCAAGGAAATTGTGAAATATATATTAGGTATTGTAAAGAAGAAAAAGGGATGGGGATACAAACATCTCACTCATGGTGTCACTGCACTATGAAATTTATTAATAAATAAAAAACAAGGCTACAAAATTATACAACAGTATATATGAAGATGATAATATCTTAAAATTTATTATAAGATGTGATGCGTGTCCAGATTGAAAAGATTAATGTAAAAATGTAATCTAGGAATTAATTTTGAAAGAAGATAAATTTATAGGTTTATTACAAAATTATTCAAACACTATCGGAGATTGACTTCCGTTTGAATAATTTCTAAGTTTTCAGCGCGTTATAATAATAGGTTTAGCAGAAACACACAGGCTTATTGTATACCTATGTCTATATATAAGATATATGAGCACAGACTTTCACACCCACCACTCTCCAAACTATCTCATAACACTGATACACTTGAACACATATATGTTGAAAAGATAAATAATCACCAATACACGTATTTCATGCTAAACCAGCAATCATCAGTTGGCCAGACTGAAACTTGTCCATTAAAGTGTGAGAATTGGCTATCTTAATATATATCTGAGCACTTATAGCATATATGTGTAGAGATGGTAATCTGGACCAACTGATGATTGCTGGTTTAGCATGAAATACGTATATTGGTAATTTTTATCTTTTCAACATATATATGTTCAAGTGTATCAGTGTTATGAGATAGTTTGGAGAGTGGTAGGTGTGAAGGTCTGTGCTCATATACCCTATATATTATATATATAGACATAGGTATACAATAAGCCTGTGTGTTTCTGTTATTACATAGTAGAGATGTCTGCCCATCCCTTGTATATGTATTAAATGGATTATGTCCTGTGTATGAGGGGTCAGATTGACCTTAGGTCAACATGGGTGTGACAGGAATCTCGGCCTCAGGGTGGCCTTTGAACATTCCATCATCGGATTTTCAATTGGATGGACGGTTGAAGAGTTGGAGTGTGGAGTAGATTGAAACCTGTCCATTAAAGTGTGAGGATTGGCTATCTTAATATATATCTGAGCACTTATAACATATATGTGTAGAGATGGTAATCTGGATTAACTGATGATTGCTGGTTTAGCATGAAATACGTATATGGCTGATTATTTATCTTTTCTACATATATGTGTTCAAGTGTATCAGTGTTATGAGATAGTTTGGAGAGTAGTGGGTGTGAAAGTCTGTGCTCATATACTCTATGTAATAATAGGTGTAGATTTATTATAAACTAAGTGTGAAAGATATTAAAAAATAGACAAGTGACATTTTACATATTGGACACATACTAATAGAGATTAAAAAAACAGGTAGTTGTGAGAATATCATATCGTGAGATTTCTATTTATTCAAAAAAGATAACTATTATTGATGAAGGCATAATATTAACAATGCAATCAGTTAATCGTCTTCCAAAATTATCAGAAAGTCAATCTGTTCTACAGTGAATAAAATTAAAATAGTAGTTAAAAAGACATGATTAGAAAGATAGTGTAAATACAGAGAAGAATTACAAATGAAAGATAAATTCATTTCTAAAATAAAAAAATAAATCAGTTTGGATACTAAAAGCAATATTACATGAATAAGCCAATAATGTCAAAAGTGATAAATTATTAGTGAAACAAATGAATGCATTAAAAAAAAAAAGAAAAATTAGTGATTTATATGATAGAAACAACAAGATTTCACATGGTGTATAAATGAAATTAAATAGATTTTATACTTATATTTTAAAAAATGTGAAAATCTTTTTTAAAATGAAAAATGATAAAGCAGAAAAGGTAAATAATATTGTAATAAATTCTTAATGGTTTAGAAGAGAAAAATGGAGAAGAATTAGTTAATAAATAAAACTATTACATATATAAATAAATCACCAACTCTGTTCTAAACGTAAATATCCAACACGTATATGAATATTACACAGAGTACAAAATTTTTAAAAAATAAAAATAAATACAAATTCATCAAGCACATTCGGTACTATATACCAGATTCATGGAGACTATTTTAAACTGAACGGATAATGTTCCAGTGCATGATCAATGGGACACTCATATTACATTAATTAATGACGTCATTAGATTTAGTACAAAACCAATTCTCTTTCGATATGTGTGAAAATAAGACCAAACTTGGTTTTTTAAATATTATTTTCAATTATACACTAAATGGGAATCACCAACTTCTTAGAAAATAAATATAGCTATTCCTAATTATTATTAGTCACATTTAAAAACAAATTATACAACAATTTCATGTATATATCATCAAGATTTTTTCAATATAAGATGGACAATTCTTATTTTCTAATTAGTATCAGGTATGCTAAACTTATTAAATATTCACTCATAAAACATAATAATCAACAAAATAATTATACAGAAGAAATAAGGAATCCATGTTAAATTGCTTTGATTATGTAAACATAATAAAATCTTTTTCTTTTTTTTTTATAAAGTAACTAGGTCATAAGTTAGGTTATGATTATTTAAAAAAAAAATTAATGTTGAAGAAAGACAAATTTCCCTTCTAATCTACCTAGAAGGAATTAATGTTAGTATGTTTATTGCGTTTCTGTATAAACAAGTTTACTGAACTCCTATGTAACATATTGGAGTCTTTTATCAAAATAAGCAAAATACAACGGCCAATAATTTATTAGAAAACAGCAGGATATAATTCTTTTGATAATAGGTCTAACTGCAATCTTTAAATGCAATAAGAATTAAATTTTAAAAAAAAAGATATTGTTGTCAAAAATGTAATTAATCATTATTATGATCTATTCATTAATGAACAAAATATTATACCTTTTATTGTAAAATACATTATATAAATTAAATTCATAGAAATCAGTCAATATTTATACAATCCAAATATCAACAACAATGAACAATCTCAATCTGTTGTCAAGGTTACAGTAAGACCACAAATGAAAATAGAACATCCTGTGTCTGTCTACAGAGTAAAGAAATTTCAATACCTCATCATAGCTTGAGAAAAGAAATAATTTTTTCTAGGATTTACAATTCCTGAATAAAAAAAGTTTTGAACATTTTCCATCTGTTTTGCTCTATTGCTAAGAATAAATATCCATCCAATTTATCCATTTACTGACCAATATTAAATAGGGAGTAGCATTAATTATGGACTAATTATTTTTAAAAAACTTAATCCTGTTTATAAACAAAAAAAATCAAGTTTTATTCAATCTGGATATATATTCAAGGTACACACATATCATTTGGATACAGTAATATTGCATTATGGGATGTATATAAATATCAGATATTATAAATTGTTGTTATAATCTATAATAAAAAAATTGTAAAAACTAGATTCAGTTTTTTTATTTTTTTACAATTAGATTTTGAAAGATACCTTCATGGTGATGACATTAAAATAGTATTTTGTAATCTTTAAAAGCAGAAAGAATTCAGGTCTTGATGAGAATACCTGAAGATTCTAAAATATGGTGGTGACATGTTAGCTTCCAAACTATTAAATGCAAAAAGTTGTAGCTGATTTTATGGTGCAAAATAAAAAGATTGCAAACATTATCATGAAATATCATTATCTGCTATCATAAAGTTATTTAAAATTGTTCCATTAATCTATCCATGGTTTAGTGCAATAATTTTAACGCTTTTATTGAGATTACTTAAACAGAGGCAAAACTCTCCACACAGTAGCATCATTCAGTGCAAACCAGAGTAATCAATGGATGCAGGAAGGTTTATGCATAAAAACCCTATCTAGTGCCTTCTCATTCAACATTCCCAAACTAGTTTCTAGCTTGTGGCTTTCATCAGTGAGAAGCCTTGGGTCTGAGAGCATAGCACCTATATCATAGTATCTAATGCTACCCTACAGCAGCCATCTTTTATCTTATTAGTTAACTATAAAAATTTGAGACCAAAATAAAAACACAATAATGTTTTCAATTTAAGCTCACTAACTTGTATAGTCATATGGTTTTGAACTCAGTTCAGCATCCATAGTTTTTGGTGTTTTTGGTTCTTTAATAACCATTCCCTTCATAATCTTATTGGGTAGGATTGGCATTAAACCACTAAACATCACATGATCACTATTTTTATGCTTACACAACCTGTTTAAACAGATGCAAAATTTTCTGTTCAGTAGTGCCACTGAGTGCAAGTCAGAATAATAAATGCAGGTGGGGATGTTGGATGAGTAGGCACTGGATCAAGATTTTATGCACAAACTTTCTTGCATCCATTGATTATTCTGTCTTGCACTGAGTGGTGCTACTGTATAGAGAGTTTTGCCTCAGTTTAAACAGCTTGTGTAATCATAAAGAATAGTGATCATGTGATGAGATTACTTCTAGGTATAAATAAATTTAAAAAGTACTATGATTTCATAGTGGAGTGACTGAAACTAAGAAAGCTGTCATGACCTAGCCATGATTTATGCATTACTTTCAAGTCAATTTGATCAAGATATTTAATTCATTAATGTATAAAGTTTTAGGCAATATTTAAAAATCGATTTTTATCTGAATGTTTATTATATAATTGCTATATACGATACAAAAGGAAGAATTAATTTTTAAAGAAACTGGTTTTAAACAGGCTTATGAAACCTTGATCAAAAATTCATGACACAATATAGAGTGCATAATTTTTACTTTCAATGATTAAAGCCAATATATATATATATATATATATATATATATATATATATATATATTTAATCATCTAAACATGAAATATATATATATATATATATATATTTCATGTTTAGATTTCAATATATATTGGATATTTTAACGAAAGTTTTGTATTCTGAATTCAAGTTTAAAAAATTTCAAATGTTTTATTAGCCAAGTAATAAAAAGGAAAAATGATAAAATTTTAGAAATGAATACTTAAGAGTTTGAGAATGCTAATCAGGTTAATTAATTTCGTACTTATTTAGAAAAAAAAGGTGAACTTGGATTGAGGTCAAGCACAGTCTATAATGGGCTGCTGACACATTTACAACAATAAAATATAAATATTTTTTATAAAAATTAAAGTATTTCAGCTAAAAAAATTAATTGAATATAAATTGTTATTTAACAAAATTTAAAACATGCAAAACTTTTCATACAGTAGTACCACTCAGTGCAAGCTAGAGTGATCAATGGATGCCAGAAGGCTTGTGCATAAAATCCCTATCTAGTTCCTACTCATCCAATATTCCCAGACTAGTTTCTGGCTTTTGGCCTTCATCATTGAGGAGTTTTGAATCTGAAACCACTGCACTTAGATCTTAGGATCTAATGCAACAAAGACCAAAAGCCAGAAACTAGTCTGGGGATATTGGATGAGTAGGTTATGCACAAGCCTTCTGGCATCCATTGATTACTCTGGCTTGCATTGAGTGGCACTACTGTATGGAGAGTTTGCATGTTTTAATAACAGTTATGAGCAAGCATAAGAAACAGTGACCATATGATGTTTAGTGGTTTAACAAAATTTAAGCAATTAAAACTTGAACTTCGCCATATGTGAGTGAAAATATTTTTTTAAAGAATATTTAATTAACACTCTACATGGGTTTATGAATAATATCAATCCATATGGAGTTCAGGATAATACTGGATTCTTTACAATGTCCTTGTATAATTTATAATTGTTAAAATATACTTTGATTGGATTGGCCACATGAAGTAGGTCTCAGTTACATTATAAAAATTATTTAAAGCCAGTCTGAAGATGTTCAATATTAAAATCTTTCATTTGAAGACTATGGCTAAGATAGAATGTAATAAAGATTTCTAATTACTACAAATTATTAAATCTTTAAATCAAAAAACTAATAAAAAATATTTTGTTGATTATATCACAAGAAGGCCAATAAATAATCTAATGGACAATCGTATGCTTTGGGGAAACTCATTTATAATTTATAACTTAAAAAACACTACAACATCACATGACCACATTTTCTTATGCTTATACTTGATGGACTACTGTATGAGAAAATTACTATGGTTTTAACAGATTGTATAAGCATAAGAAAATGGGTCATGTGATACTTTAGTGGTTCAATATCGATCCTGGTCAAAAGATGTTAGAGACTATAGTTTTTAAAAAAACAAAGACACCAAAATGTACAAATACTGAACTGGGTTCTGATCCTGTATGCCAATACAAGGAAATTAGCTTGGATTAAAAACATTATTGTATTTTCAGTTTGATCTCATAGCTTTGTAGTTAACTAAAAAGGTAAAAGGATGCTTCTGGAATGTTGCATTTAATCCAAAATATGTGGAATGCTCTTAGATCCAAGTCTTCTCACTAATAAATTCATAAGTTAGAAACCAGTTTGGGGATATTGGATGAGTAGGCATTAGATAAGGATTTTGATGTACAAACCTTCTAGAATTCATTGATTACTATGGCTTGCCTTGGATGACACTATGTATGGAGACAGGTGCTATTGTTTTAATTAATGACCTGTTTATATAAATTTTATTGGTTGTTATTAATAATAAAGACATGACTTATATTTAATCATATTTTAAAATATTCAATGAAGAATTTTTTTAAGTGATAAGAATACTTAGATTAAAACAAATATTCAAAGATATTAAATGCATATATTTTTATAACTAAATAATTTGTATTTATTGATAAAAATGTAAACATAATTACCTTTAGTAAACATAAATCTTAAGGGCATATCTTTGTTGAGTGACGGTAATTCGTGTCCAGGTTTTAAAGATGAAAAGAAATACGTTCCTGGTACAACATGATATCTTAAAATACCTTAAATAACAAACCAAATTATAAATTATTAACTTTCCTATGAAGTTTTGAAAAAAATGGATAAGATAAAACTATGATAATAAATATTAATTGCAATAAATGTCGTGCGTACACACAAGCATGTATAATAAATATTATTATTGAAATAGATTTCTGAAAAGTTTTCCCACTTTTTATTTAAGTAACATATCAAAATATTTGTGTTATTAAACTGCAGTTGATGCTACGTATAAATCAATCAAAAATATAGTTATTAAATATATATATTTATAGTATATATCAAAAAAGTTTTTTGTAACTGTATAATGCGATGCCATTCAATATAGCATTGCTTTTCGAAATCCCTGAGTCAGTAAACCAAACGTAATCTATTATTCATATTTTTTTTATCATTTGCTAACTTGTGTAGTAATCAAAACAATAAATCTCTTAAGAGTCTATTCCATTTTCATAACGTTATATTTATTCATTCAATATTTAGCCCTAGAGGCACTTTTATCGTTTTCCAATTCCGCATTAAAATCAAAAATCCATTTCTTGTATAAATCACTTATTAGATACTTTTTTTATAACGTTATTATCTGCATCCTTTCTTCCTTGGAAATATTTACATTCTATTAACAAATGATTAATATTTCCCCATCTTAAATATACAGTTATAATCAAATCACTCAAATTCTTCCATTTGTATATATATTCTCTTATTGCTATAAATCTTGTTTAAAATTTGAAAAATAAACTACTTTCCTTACTGTTCTTAAAAAATGATTTACTTCAGATAATCGGCCTATTTTTATAAATATTCACACTCTCTTAATTTTCAATACTTTCTCATCTCTCTAACGTTTATTAAAAGTGCAATTTTTCTGACTCAATTTTTACTTCTCCAACAATCTTCAAACTTTATAGTTTATTAATGCCATCTTTTGAACAGATAAATTGATATAAAGTCTTTCTCCAATTCATTATCACATTCTACTGTCTTTCTCATCTACATTGTTGCTTGTTTTGTTTTTACTTAAAAGTTGATTAGAAACTATTTTGACTATTCTATCATAATCCATAAATTGCAATCTATAAAACATTTTCAATTAGCTTTCCTTTATGTTAAAACTTGACTAATTCCATCCCTCTTTAAATTTACTTAATGTCTATATACACATACCAAAGCATGCCCTGGTATTTCTCTTTGAATGGTTTGTAAAGTAAACAACGATCCATCTATTAACATAAAATACATAACCTACATGGGATATATCTGTTACCCGAACTCCAATATAATTTATGCTATATCATACCCATTATATAAAAAACAGCAATTTCTTTATCAATCCCATTTTTTCTTTGCATCATTTATTGTTTTTATCCTTCATATTTTTCTTCAACATTTGTTATTATTTTTGACTTCTCTTCACTAAATTTATGTCATTTTTTCCTCTCACTTTTCTAATTCTTTAATTGCTAAGTGCACCTTTTTAAAATACAAAAGAAAAAATAAGTGATTAGGACACTCTTGACTTAATAAACATATTTTTTTAAATTGTAATTAATTCTATATTTTCTAAATGAAAAGTATAGTAGTTATTTTTATATCTTATAATTAGATCCATTTATCCATCTCCAAATTTAGAAAACTCAACTATAATCTATTTGTCTTCATTATGCCATAGATAAATATTTGCTTATGTTTCTATTATTTTTACAAGTTGTAACATTATAAGTAGACTATAGCCTACAAGCTGTCTTGTTATCCCAAAACTTCTCCACATCTTTTCCATCCTATAATCCAATTCACTCTTTTCCCAAAAACAACATAAACAAATATTTCTATAATTTTTATCTTCTAAAATAAATAATATTCTGATACTGTTCCAACTATTTGGAACTACTGTTGATTGTCATAATGTATTAAAGCTGTTAATAAATTTGATTTGCCCAAATTTACAAATTCATCTCATCTTTCCATTTTTTAATTTTTTTAAGTGATCTAATCAATAAATTACCTCTAATTTTAATATTTTTTGTATGCTTTTACCATTATTACATCACTCTATTTCATATTTAACGTTTTTTCTATATCCATTTCATAATTTTTTTTAATAAACTTTATTCTTTTTTTTCCAACCATATTTTCTTTTCTTACAGACTATTACTATCACCTTTCCTCTTTTTTATGTATTTCCAAAATTGTTCACTTCTCTTGTTTTCATTTTTATTAATGTTGATTGAGCATTGGACTTGGGATTAGGAATCTTAGGATTGATTCTGTCAGTCATGGTTCTGGTGTTTAAACTAACTATGAACTTCTGAGAAATAAAGCCATCAGCATTGTTCTTCTTCCAGGAATTTACTATTTCATCTTATCTTTTCTCTTACAATTATCCATTATAATCAGCTTTATTTTATTTAAATAATTTCCCATTAATCTTAATATCCTTTTTATTTTCTTTATTTTTATAGCTTATTTGAATTCTCTACATGCCTTATTCCTCATCTTCTTTATACTTTTGATAATTCAAAACATCACATTTACTTCTATTCAAAACCAAATTCACTCTTTTTTGTACTTTATAATTCAATTCTTACAATTACATCCATCAAAATCTTTCATAGTTTCAAAATTATGTGATATTTATTTATGTTATAAACAGTGAGGATTTCCAATTCCTCTACAAGCTTTATGATAGATAAGTCTTATGCAATTTTATATTGCTATGACTACTAATATATAGTATGGCTGAAGATCTATCAGCCCCATATAGTTATTTGAGATGGATAGCTGGGTTTGAAGACATGTAGATGTCTGAAAATTTCAGATTTTCCACTCAATAGATAACCTTTAGCTAAGTGCTTAGCTTTGGGTTGGTATTTTTAAATCTAGTGTTTGAACCTACCCTGACACCTCTCTGAGGAGTGCCAAAGCACGAAAACATGGTCAGGGGTTTGGGGAGGGGTTCCTGATATAGATATTTTAAATGCTGGCTCTGGATAAGCATTTATCATAAAGCTTGTAGAGGAATTGGCAATCCTCACTGTTTATAACTTACAAGCTTAAGAGATAGGGTCATGTGATCTATGAAATGATCTATGACTCTTATTTTGATTATTTATGTTATGTTTATTATTAATATTAAACCAACTTTATTTATTCTTGCTATCTTTAAGATTATTCTAATATTATATAAAAAAGTGGTCATTATTATATGCTTTCTTTTTTGCATCAAAACATTAATTGTAGTGTTTTCCTGACAGTTTGTGATGATAGTGTTTTAATTGTACTTATATATTGGACTATTTACATTATATTAAATATCTTTAGATAAAATTTAATTTTATTTAAATATTCCAAATACCTTCAATAATAGCATATAGTTAGCTTACTCACACAAAGGTTTGTGATGATGGTGTTTTAGTTGTATTTCTATATTGGACTATTTCCATCATGTAATATGAGTATTGAATGTCTTTAGAAAAAATTAACTTTATTTAAATATTCCAAATATATTCAACTATTAGTAATAGCACATCAAACAAGTTAGTAAATGCACAATGTTTTGAGAGGTACTATTTTTCCCCCTTCTTCAGGTATTGCTGATCTGACTAGTGACAATACTATCATGGAAATCTAACCTGGACCCCTAGATTCTTGAGTAGTGAATATTTATGTAATGCTCTAACCAACTGAGCCATCCTGCCAAAGGCAATAGTCTGTAGAAATTTCATATACTTATCTATGAGACTTCTCTTGATTTCTTCACTTTTTCCTAAGATCAAAGGTGATTAGTTGTTTTTGTACATTATGTATAGCCACACTAAGTTGACTTATGGAATTGTTTGCAATGTCATGTGAGCAGCTTTTTTAAATTTTCTTCTTTATACATTTTCTTCTATATCCAGGATGGCTCAATTAGTTAGAGCATTAGTTTAACATTCCATACTCAAGAATATAAGGGTCTAGGTTTGATTCCCATGCTAATACTGTCACTGGTCAGGCCACCAACACTTGAAGAAGAGGGGAGAATAATACCTCTCAAAACATTGTGCATATATTAACCTGTTTGATGGCTATTACTAAAATCTGAATGTATTTGGAATATTTAAATAAAGTTAAATTTTTTTAAAAACATTCAATACTCATATTAGATGATGGAAATAGTTCAATATATAAATACAATTGATAGTATTTTATTCATTTCCTTTTTAATAATTAATATATGGGACGATTTTCCAAATGAGGTATATATGTGCCTCATATAAATTTTATAAATTTACAATACAATTTACCTTCTGACAAAAATATTCACAATTATCTAGTTGTTTCTATAATCATCATCATCATTATACTCACTCATTATCGACTCACTGCAAAATAACGGCCTCTACATGTTTAAACCAGTTTATGCAATTCCCAGCATCTCTTCTTCCAAAATACCAGCAAGCACTTTATTTTTTTATCTATTTCTGAGTCGTTTACAATCTCTTGGATCCGCAGTAAAATTTCAATTGTCTATCTATAATCATCTTGTCTAGCAATATGATCAACCTAGCTCCATTTGGTCTCATATTTCTTTCAATGATGTTACTGACACCTGTTTGTTCTCCCATCCAAATATTTCAGTATCAATCTCTCCTTGTTACTCCTGAGATACATCTCTTTATCCATTGATGCAAGGTCTTAAGTCTTTGTATTGATTTTCTGTTAAGAGCATAAGTCTCAGATTTATAAAAAAAGTGGTAAAAGACCTATTAAAATCATTCCTTTTAAAACATAGAAACGTATTTTTTTTAATAATGAATAATTTGGTCATATGGTTATAATCACATCCCTCCACAAGGTGTTAAAAGCAGATAAAAACAATCCCTATCTTGTGTGAGAGTGGATTAATGAAAACTACACTGCAGAAATATTATTCATTATTGGCTAATCTCTAGTCTTATGAACGACTGATAAAATTTATTAATATATTTCATTTTAGTGTTAAAGTATTTAGAGAGTATTTCATTTCAGACTTTCAAGCTTCTATTAGTCACCCACTCTATGTCATACAACTGATACGCATTACCACATACATGTGGAAAAGAAAAATGATCTCTAATTTATGTATTTCATCTGATTAAACAATCCTCATCAATTGGTCAGTATCATCATCTCCCACTCCTCTTCTGAGTATTTAAATGGGTTTAATGTCTTACATATGAGGGTCAGAATAACTTATAGTCAACATGGGTATGATAATAAAAAAAACTGGTGAACAAGAAATTTAAGCACTCTATCATCAGAGTTTCAATAATATGGATGGCTGAAGAGTTGGAGAGTGGAGAAGATTAAAGTCTGTCCATTAAAATTTTGAAGGTTTGCTATCTTAAAATAAACTGGGCACTGATTATATATATGTGTGTGGGAGTTGAGGATCCAGACCAACTGATAATAGCACAAAATATGTGTATGGAGATCATTTATCTTTTTCACATGTATGTGGTCATGTGTATCAGTTGTATGGGATGAAGTGGATGATGAAAGGAAGCTTGAAAATGTGAATTCAAATATCCTCTAATTTTCTAGTTATGTATATATACTATATATAGATTTAAATATTATTAAAGTATTTCTACCAAAAACATTCCATCCAAGTTTAATCCTATTATTAATCTTATTCATTATGCTTCCATCTGTATTAATAATGTGACTAAAGTATTTGTAGTTGTTAACTTTTTTCTTTCTTTCTTTTGGGAAAATAACATATATATTTTCTAACTTGTAACTCGATTCAATAAGTTTTGTAATAATAAATAAAAACTTGCCTTTCAAAAATTATCGTATTTCCGAAAAATTAAAATCAATCGCAGCTCATTATTAATTATAGTCTTTTGTGTCTTTCCTTTTAGCTTTAAACGTATATATCATCATCATTTTCGAGTATTATTGAGCCACTACAAGATTCAGATCTCTCCAAGTTCAATCCATCTTTGATTTATAGTCTCTCTATACCACATTACCCTGTTCATTTTCTTATTTAATCTATCCATCTAAGATTTAGTCCCTTTTTAGATCTTTTATAGTTTAAGATTTCAATTGGAAATCTATTATCATTTCTTCTAGCAATATGTTTAGCCCAATTTGATATCAGTCTTTTAATTGTTTCAATAATATCAGTAACACCTGTTTGTTCTTTCACCCAAATATTTCATTTTCGATCTCTTCTAAATCAGTGCTGACTTAGATTATGCTTACCACTATTTTTAATTTTATGGACAGCCCCCCCAAAAAAAAACACTGGTGACCCATCCAAGTGATAAATAACATCAAACAATCCACACTCATGGGATCACTTGGATGTGTTAGCAGTACTTTTGGGGCAGTTCTTAGAATTCAAAATGGTGGTGAGCACAGTCTAAATACTAAAAGCTTATAACTTCTAGAATACGAATGTTATTACAATATGCCTATAATCACATGTTGATGTAAGACATATTAATTTTATAATTAATCAGGTTTTTTCTTACCAGAAAGAGATTGTCATGTTGCATGCTTTCTTTGTCACATATAATTATAAAAAATGATAAGAAAAAATAGCACTGTTCACAATTGATCCTTTGATATGGATATCAGATCTACACTTGATCATGTGAGATCCTTATGAAATTTGTGCTTTAATTTTTTAATTCTTGGTGTAAACTGTGATTTTGTAATGAATAGTCATATCATGACCATGTGTGGATTATTCAATGCCATTTATCACTTAGATGTGACAATGTTTTTTGTGCAGTTCTTAGAATTCAAAATTGCCATAAGTGCTCTCTAAATTGCTACCTTTAATTCATTAGTAATGTTATTAAAATATTTTAACAATCTTCTTCCATATACATTATTTTTCAGCAGCCAATCTATTTCTTTCTCCTGTTAACTATTCTCATTCAAAATTGTATATTATTTCATTCAATTTTTAAGGTTACCTATTCTTATACATATAAATATTTTATATATTAGGGATATTTTGCCATTGATATATATGTAGTTAACAATCTAAAATCTTTACATTTTTTTATATAATTTGCCGAAATTTCACACTATTTTATTAAAAATCTTTTTTTTATCATTATTAGAATTTTAGTAAAAAAATTTCTTAAATTAACTCTTGTATATAAGTGCTGTACTAAGAAAACTATTTATTTCTTTTGCTTTTTTAAATTTACCTATTACTCTTTTTATTTCTGGGCCTATCATTGTATCTTCTCTTAGATCAACTTCACTAATTATTGTGATATTCTTTTCAACTCCTTTCTTTTATATTTCATTTTTTATATTCCACAACACAATAAATTGTTTTGTAACAATGTCTTGGTATTCAAAATAAATATCTCAATTCAATTTATTTCTGTCTTAAATAGATTTGATTCATTTCTTTTTTCCTAAATAATACCTATTTAATTTCCACTTTCTTAAGTTGCTTCTTAATAACTTTTTTATAATACCCCCACACTCTAACTATTTTACATTGTATAAGGTATATTTTCTTGATTGTTTTTGAACATTTCTATTAAATCTATTTGTAGCCATTTCAATTTTCTATTTCACTCTTCATAAGTTTTGAATGTGTTACCTTCCATAATTATTTCCAAGGTATTATTAAATCTGCTGTGTTTAAACTTATCTCTTATCTTTTATCATCTACATAATCTTTTAGATATCACTAATTCTACAATAAGTGTCTATATCTTTTTAAATTTCTCTTTGTATATTAACATATAATGAGCAATATATTTCAAATTTTATCTAAATCATGTAAATTCTAAATCATATGATGTAACTCAAGATTGCAAATTTCACTTCACTTTTTTAACATGACCTTTTTTACAATAATCAATTTATATTTGTCAATCCAATAATTTCATTAAGATTTTCTATAGCATTATTAATATTTTACAGTTATTTTCTCTAAACTTACTTAAATTCTTTTGTATCCATTTTCCATTGTTACTTTTCACATTCTTTTTACTTCCAACAGCTAAAATATTGTAGTTCATATATACATTTTCTTCAGTTTATTTCAAGCCTTATCCAACTTTGTCCTAAAATGTTACTAACAAGTGCTATACTTTTCTTCTTATCATTTCTATTTATATTCTTCCATCCAAATTTTAAAAATATGATAATATTTTAATTATTGCTAACACATCTAATCTTTCTCCTATCAACATTGTTTTGAATATTTATAAAATTAGTTTATACATTAATAATTTTCTTTTGCTTTTAAACATTCTTTTTTATAACTATTTCTAACATGGGCATTAAACTATTTTTATCTACTGTTAACTCTTTTATTAATCTAATATTATCTGTGCTATTTCAATTATTATATTTCTTTAGAATATAAATCTTTCTTCTTTACTTCTATTTCAAACATTTTATGTTTATTCTTAAGTACGCATTATTTTCCTTATTTCATTTAATAAATAATAAAATTTGTTAAGTATTAAATAATTTAACAGTATTACTATTTACTAATAAATGTGTCGGCATTATTTTAAATTGATCTCCGTTTCTAATAAAAACGCTGCAACCATCTATAATGTTAACAGTAATTTTTTCCAATACTATTTTATGTTCATATTAATCCCACAAGATTTATTTGACTTTAAATCTATTTGTAAACTAGAAAGTCAACTGAATATCTTAACTTGCCTACTCAATTTTTGGAATTTATAATTAGTTTTACAAAACAACTTTACTTTATTTCTAAAATTTTAATATTTCTGCAATCTCAGCATCGGATAAAGCAATACTATTTTTTATTCTAGACATATTCCCACATATTCTGATTAATGAATCTTTCAATATATTGTCTTATAACAGTATTTTTAAAATCTTTCCTGTCCTAACTTCATTATATTGTAAAATAGATTCTTTGCAAACTCATCTCTCCATTTTAGGATAACTCCTAATTTGTCATTAATATTTCACATCAATTGTACTTTCTGTTAAATTATTCTTAATACCTCATATAATGAACTTCATTTTCTATAAAACTTATCTTTAAATCTTTTAACTTTTTATTGTAATTTTTTTTGCTCCTTAATTATCTGTTTTTATAATTTTTTTCTATCAAATTAATTATTTTTAGCATATAATTTGTTACTAAGTATGACCCAGTCAGGATTAAGATGTTTATATTTTTTATTCAATCATTTCTTTATATTCTTTCTCATATTTTTCAAACTTTATCATTTTTTCCTGAAGTATTTTATGCCATCTTTATACATTATTTACATTCAGCATTATCATATTTAGATATTTAATAAGTGCTATGTATGGAGACTTAATAGTATTTGCATGTGCAAAAACATAACACCTGAAATCAATAGTAACAATCTTATAATGTCGTGAAATGAATCTTTGCCTTCTGGGTAATCCATTAGCAAGTTCTCTATAGCAACAATTTGATAGAAATGGCTATGCATGAATAACAGGTAGTTTAAAACATATATTTTAATATTTTTTGTTGATCAGAGGTCAGGTATATAATTAATTAAATTAAAAATAAAAAAAGTAGGTATCAGAAAAATGCTAGAGTTCTTTGATTGATATTTTCATTTGACATTATTAAAACAATAATCTTTGATTGTGGAATGTATAATAAACTATTTGTATTTTATATTGGATTATTTCCATCATCTAATATGCATATTGAATGTCTTTAAAAAAATTTAACTTTATTTAAATATTCCAAATACATTCAACTGTTAGTAATAGCACATCAAACACGTTAGTGCACAATGTTTCAAAAGGTATTATTCTCTCCTCTTCTTCAGGTGTTGCCGGCCTGATCTGTTTGATGTGCTATTACTAACAGTTGAATGTATTTGGGAATATTTAAATAAAGTTAAATTTTTCTAAAGACGTTCAATTCGTATATTAGATGATGGAAATAGTCCAATATAAAAATACAACTAGAACACCATCATCACAAACCTTCAGGAAAACACTATATAGTCTATATTCAAAAAAGAATTATGACAGATACACCAGAAAAATGATATGGACATTCAAAGACATGTGAAAAAATAGAGCAAAAAAAAAACAAGAAGAAAGATTTCCAGCAAATGCTACTGATGAAAATACTTTTCAAAAACGGAAATATATATGGGATTTTAATATGCATGGATAAATGGTGATCATGTGATATTTTAATGATAAATTACCTGCTTTTAATAAAATAATTTTATAAATAATAAAAAGTAAATTATTTATCTTTCAATTTTTAAAAATAATACTTACTAATAAAAAGTAAATTATTTATCTTTCAATTTTTAAAAATAATACTTACTAAGCAAGGCCTCTTTATCACTCAATAGACGATCCTTGTCTACAGGCGATAATTTATCGAAAGCAGTTTGAGTAGGGGCAAACATAGTGAAAGAACCACCTAGATTAAGATAAAATATCTTGCCATAAGACATTTATATAAATCACTTTCTATTTATTTTTTCAAAGATCCTTTTATCTGTCTCACCTCTCTATCTGTCTATTTATTTGTAAATCTATTTGTCAATTACTTTTAATAAGCCTATCATTTATGTAACGTTGACAGCATAAACCATTCACAGAACAACTAAGTAATATTTTAAGAATTGATTGTTCCATAAATTGAAACTATTTATCTACCTACCTATCTATCTACATATATGTTTACCTGTCTGCCTATCTGTCTGCTTGTCTGTCTGTATCTATCTATCTTTCTATCTATCTATCTATCTATCTATCTATCTATCTATCTATCTATCTATCTATCTACCTACCTACCTACCTACCTACCTACCTACCTACCTACCTACCTACCTACCTACCTACCTACCTATCTATCTATCTATCTAACTATCTATCTATCTATCTATCTATCTATCTATCTATCTATCTATCTATCTATCTATCTATCTATCTATCTATCTATCTATCTATCTATCTATCTATCTATCTATCTATCTATCTATCTATCTCTCTATCTGTCTGTCTGTCTGTCTGTATATCTGTCTGTCTGTCTGTCTATCTATCTACCTACCTACCTACCTGTCTATCTATCTATCTATCTATCTATCTATCTATCTATCTATCTATCTATCTATCTATCTATCTATCTATCTATCTATCTATCTATCTATC
This sequence comes from Epiperipatus broadwayi, assembly GCA_028023455.1. Lineage (NCBI taxonomy): Eukaryota > Metazoa > Onychophora > Udeonychophora > Euonychophora > Peripatidae > Epiperipatus > Epiperipatus broadwayi. Next base: position 427,773 of record JAQFVV010012855.1, on the reverse strand, counting down.
TATCTATCTATCTATCTATCTATCTATCTATCTATCTATCTATCTATCTATCTATCTATCTATCTATCTATCTACCTACCTACCTACCTACATATCTATCTATCTATCTATCTATCTATCTATCTATCTATCTATCTATCTATCTATCTATCTATCTATCTATCTATCTATCTATCTATCTATCTATCTATCTATCTATCTATCTATCTATCTATCTATCTATCTATCTATCTATCTATCTATCTACCTACCTACCTACCTACCTATCTATCTATCTATCTATCTATCTATCTATCTATCTATCTATCTATCTATCTATCTATCTATCTATCTATCTATCTATCTATCTATCTATTCAACTATTCATGATTCAATTTATTTTTCCTCTTGGTTCACTTTCTGTTCATATGCTTTGAAAGAAAAAATGACTCAGGCTGGATTGATTCTATATAGTTTTAATGTCAGCTGGTCATTGATATAATGTTAATCTTCCACATATAGTTTTTTTTTTTTATTATTTTATTTTTCTGCAGATTGGCTTTTATTAAAAAACTATTGTGGAAAACAGCAGATATCTTTCAAACGTTATGGGCATACTTTCAGATTTTATTACACTATAAGAAAATATTTAAAATACTCTTATTTATTGATTACTACATCATAAAAAGATCAGAATTAATCTATACCAAAGATTTAGTTAAGAGACCACTTTTATCATCTTTACAGGATATTCTATATAATAATTACCATTGTTTTCCTGCTAATGTTTCAGCACTATGTCCATATGTTTCAGCTTGTGCAACATTATATCAGCGATGCTGGTTTGTTAAAATTTTGCTAGTGTTTCTATTCTTGATATAAAGAGATGATAGAAAAGATCCTTTTCATAATATTTTTAGCTCTTTTATACCTAACTTACCAGTGCTTATTTTGAGAAGTATTTTCTAATACAATATTTTTCTGCCACATAAATTCTTGATATGTTTTTTTATTACTTTATTTAATTAGCATTTTTCTCTTTTACATTATTAATTATACTTCTGGTATTTACTTAAACCTATTAGTAATTTCTAAAGTCCATACCCATTATGTAAGTAATATATATTAAGGTTATAACCTTAAGACACTGGGGACTTAATCAGTGGAGTAGTTAAGAGCGTCATGCTCTCAAATCAAAATACTTTAAATTCATCTATATATTTAAAAATTAGGTTTAAGATAAGAGTGGCCATTCTTTTCTGTTAAAATTGTGTTTAGTCTCTCCCATTTGTTAAATTAATGTAGAAACTTATAACATTTTATTTCAATAAATTAAGGTTAAAAAAGAAAATTTTATTTTCAAAATCATTCAAACATGCATATACATATAAAGCACAAACAAATAATTTAATGGGACTCTGTGTTTAGGTGTGTAAATATTAATAAATTTACTCTTAGACAATCCCAATATTAATAACAATCAATAATTTCAAATTGTAGTCAAAGCAACCTCCTTTTAACAATAAAGATGGAATTCCTACAAAAAGGGTGGAATCCCACCTTTATTAATGGTCTAATATACTTATATAGATCTTTTCCCAGCTTTATTAAATAAATCTTTTTCCACCTTTATTGTTAAAAAGGTTAGCTTGACAACAGTTTGAAATTGTTGATTGTTATTAAAATGGGATTGTCTAAGCGTTGACTTGATTTTAATGATATATATATATATAAATGAATTTTAACGGTAAATACAATATTATAGTTTAAATTCTTTTGAAAGAATTTAAACCTTAATATTATATTTACCGTTAAAATTCATTTATTTATATATATAATATTTTATAACGGTTACTGTATTTTACATTTATTATATATATATTAGTAAAATTTGATTGCAAATATATTCTTGTATTCCTACATACCTTCTAGTTCTTTTCCAAAGTCAGCAATTTCAATCATATGTGAAAAAAATTTAAATTTTGGAGTTTTCTTTAAAGCATCAATTAAAGTGACTTCAGGGATTCTAAATAAAACTCGTTCAATAACATGGATTATGCCATTGGATGCTTGATAATTAGCAAAGGAAATGTGGGCTCCAGTTGCTGTAATCAATTTGTTTTTCTATGTAAAAAAATAATATACAAATTAATCTCTGAAAATAAAAACAAACAACTATATTTGATGTGATAATATGTTGAACTATTTCCATCATCTATCATTAAATGTCGAATGTCTAAAAAAATTAAACTTTATTTAAACATTTCAAATAGAAACAACTGTTACTAATAACACACAAACAAACAATAAAAGCTTCAGGAAAATTATAACTACATTTTATATATATATTTTTAAAAATTTTGATTAAAAATATTTATAATTTATTTTGATTTATTGGAAAATCTTAAATCATCAACTTTTAGAATTTACATTCTGAAGATTTTTTTTCTTTTTTATGTTGGTAGACTAAAGATAGAATTTTATAAAAATATAATTCTTTCATGTTTCTTCCTTCTATTCTTTCATTTATTTTTTTTATTACATCTTCAATATCTTCCCTCTTGAGTTCTTTTATAGTCTATTTTTATTGTTTTACTTTACCATTATATTATTTTATATCTTTTGTAATAAGTTTACTTTTAATAACATCTATTTTTTATCATATTTTTCGCAATAATAAAAAACTCTGATTATTTTTCTCAATTGATAGAAGCTTAATATTAATATTTAACTGTTTTAAGATAGATAGTTTTCAAATTTTAGTTTTCCAAAACCTGAATTACTTTCTTACATCCAAGATATTACACGTCTTTATCATATTCTTGTTTGAGAATTCCAATTTAAAACATTTTCTACATTTTTCTGTACCTATATTCATAACTGTAAAAAAAATTAAATGTAGTGAAAAAAATAAAATCCATATAAAGAAAATATCCTAATAGATAAAAAATTCATTACAAAGTAAACACTTTTTGGAATTCAGATATGTGATATATAGTCTTTTAAAATATTATAATTTTTAAAATTTCTGATAAATCTAAGAAAAAAATACTTATTGGTAAACTGCCTTTAGAATAAAGAAACCCTATTGACTCCAGTTTAATTAAATTTCAAAACTGGATCCAATAAATCTAATGACCTATTACTTAAAAAAGCATAATATATTACCAAAATTACTTATGTAAATGAGATATTTATTTTATATAGTGCTTAAGATTTGCCCATACTTAAGCGTTTGGGTTGAAAGAATAGGTGGGTTGAAAGAATAGGTGGATTTATTCTATTCTTTCACAAAGATTTTATCTTGTGTTGGAAATGAAAGTATTCATTTATTATTAAGATTCATAAAGCACATGTACATTAGCTTGAAAAGTTGATCTTTAGTTTATTACAAAATTACTTATGTAAATAAGATATATTTTCTATCTTTTCACAAAAGTTTTATCTTGTGTTTGGAAAGTGAGAGTATTCATTTATAATTTAAAATCCACAAAGTGCATGTGCATTAGCCTAATGGCTAATTATTAATATTACAAAATTACTTATGAAAATGTACTTAAAAATAATAATAAAACTAAATATGAAAAGATTAATTCAATAAAGAAAAATATTTCTGAAGTTTAAATGTTGACAATAGTGAAACAAACAATTTAATATTTTAAATCAATTATAGTAAATGAAATTATTTAATGAATAATTAACAATTCAACTCAATGGACTCACACAATGAAATATTTATTTTAGCTCCCATGGAAACAAATGTTGCACAAAGAAAACATTACTCACAAGTGATATTCCTAACCTTCAGAAACTTTCCAGTGAATTTGAATTAAAACTTACAAAGTGATTTAGCAGATTTGAGGATAGCTCTCATTTGAATACAATTAATGTAAAGATAACTGATACACTACAAGGAAATGCAACAAAGATAGCTTCTACAAGGAAGAAGTAATTTTCCAATAAATTTTCTATTGAGACATGACAATGTATGAAGAAAGTAAGGAATAGGAATATATATAATAGTGAGTTATTAAGAAGAATTGAATATCTAGAATATTGTAAAATAATACAAAAAAGTTAATAACAATGTAGGAAATTATAATTATGAACGAGCAAGGAAAATTATAGAAGAGAATAAAAGTCTCAAAAGTGTAAAACAATAATTTGGTACTAGTAAAAAAAACTCATTTCTACAATAAGAAAAAAAGATAGAACTATTACTGAAAAGTGACATGACAACATAAACTACAAAAAATTATATAGCGATAGTTGGGAAGTTTAAATAAAGTATAAGTAAAATTTAGAATGCAACGAAAGATAATGATCTGTTCTTAAAACTACACATTTTGACAAAAAATGAAATGCATGTGTGAATGTATGAATAAAGAGAGTAAGGTTTATTTCATGTCAAAATGAAATAATTTTATTAAAGAAAATGATTGAGAAATAAATGTAAAATATTATATTATAAAATTATATCAAATTATAAGAAATTTTGTATAAGTTGCTAAAAGCATGTTAAAGTAAAAAGGTGTGAAATAAAAATACAGCAGGAGATCAAGATAAGGAAGGAATTTGAAAAATAAAGGACCTTAATTAAAGAATTGAAAAACTGTATTGGTCGAGACTTCAGTGAGGACACTGCTCCGATAAGAAGCAGAGAAATATAATAGAAAGCAGACAGGAAAAGTTAAATTTTGGGAACATGAAAACAAGCTATAACATAAGGGAAGCTTCGAGGATGTGTGGCTAAGGGCCAGTCGATCCAGACTTCCATGCTATAATGGTTCGCGTCTCGATGTAACAACTGCCGACATAGCGCCTTGATGCCCACAAGACACCAAGTTTATTCAAAGACTTAATGACCTAGGTAATTATAAATAATACCTTTTATATAACTTATGTGCACATACCTTTGAATTTAATGCAATTGCCAATCCCACATATAATGAGATAGACATTAATTAGACTCTTTTAATATTTGAAATGGCACTACTCTTTTAATATTTGAAATGATTATAAAGGGATAATTTATTTCCACAGATTGCAATCATTTATAGAATCATCTATTGTATTTTTTTTTTTTTTTTTTGTAATATTATAGCATAATCTGTGTTTTTTATATTGAGTGTTTATAATTTAGAGTGTTTCTTTTATTATAATTTATTGTATTAAATATCTTTTATTTATGTAAAATCTGTTTCGTCTCTTTCTTCGCCACTTCCAAAAAATAATATAATCTTAGGGTTGGGAATAATTATTATGGATTTGAGTACTTAATTAACACGTGAAGCTAGTGGTGCAGTATTTGATCCCATTAAATTTATAATTATCCAAGTGCTGTAACTCTGTTAAATCTTATAGCAGTTGGGAGAAGGTTGACCAGGAAATATAACCTGGGGCTATACCCGTATAGCATACAGGTTCGGTCAAGTGTGGATATAGACTCGTTTATGTTCGTATTTTCTCTTTGCTTGCGGTAGCAGAAAGTGGGCGATCTTGAATTATAAGAATTCCCCATTATATCTATATAAAAGGGAAGTCTAAGCCTTTCGATCACCGGGTTTCCATTACAATATATACATATATATATATATATATATGTGTGTGTGTGTGTACAATTAAAACAAATCATAAATTTCATAACTTGCCTTTAAGCTTGCATTTTATGATCACTAGATGGAGCATATCAATAGCTCAAATCAAGTTTTATTTTAGTTTTAAAAGAATTTTATTTAGGAAGAATATTGGTTATTTAATACATTAACTTTTTATAGTACATTGACTAAACAAGAATCTATAATGTCACTACTGGGTTGATAGTGGATGATTTATGGAGATATTAATCCAGGGTATGGAATAAATCCTGTGGTTTATAGATTGTTGTCATCAGCTATCTGGAAATGTATTGGGCTTTGGAATTTGGAATAGATTCCAGGTTTCTTCAAATAGAAATTTGGAGGAAAGGGTCATGTCTTTATGCTTGATTTTGTTTAAAAAAGAAATGAATAGACTGTCTGGGTCTGGTGGAGGAGTTGTGAATACTAATTTGCATCTCACATTCCAGATAGAGTGGGTGAGAAATACTGACATTCTTATAATTGGAAATTTTTTACTTTGTAGAGAGTCTTTTAGCGAGAGGATTCTGTAAATATCAATTTTACTGTTTTGGAAAATTAAAAGTTTGATACTACCAAGTCCAGTACATTAGTGAATTATGTGGTCAAAGGTATCATCATTCCTCTTGCAGATTGGGCAGGTAGGGTCAATGTTGTTAAGAAATATCTTGTGGTGGAGAAACCAGTTGGTATGCATGGCTCCCAGATTTACTTTTACTAGATAGTTTAAAAATTTAAGCTCTAAAGCTAAGAACTTGAATATTGAAGTAATTCTATGATTAGTGATGCCAAGCATTGGCAAAATTGAGTTGATTTCAAGGTTGATTATATGGTGGGCTTCCCAGATGGTGATTTTTGTATTATATGGATTTTGTAAAGTAGATGTAAATTGATTGAGAAGCTTGAGAACCTGGTCTAGCCAGAATTTTTGAGGAGGAAGTCTGTCCATTGGTTGAACGGCCTCTGATATATTAAAGGAATCATATTTTTGTAAGAGGTCATGAATCAATGTGTGAGATTTTTGAAAGATAATTAAGGGGATGGAGTGAAAGGACATCCCGTTAGATTTGCGATGGTATTGCATCCTTGTCATGCTTATAGATGTTGTACTATTTTTCCAAAAAAGTTTAGCACATAGACTATTGATTTTTTTGGTAAAGGGAAATAGTATGCAATCTTAGACATAACTTTCATGTTCAGTAGCACTACTTTTCCCTGTATGGAGAGATACACCCTGGAAAGCGACTGTATAATCTGAGATGTGGAATTCTGTAGTTTTTTTGACATGGCTGTTTGAAACTTTCTTTCCCGATAGAATTTTCCAAGATGAAGATTTGTTGGAGTTAAATTTGAGTTGTGAATTAAGGGAAAATTTATCCAAAATTTTGTAGAGTGCTGGAAGATGTTTTTGAGATGGTAGTATTACGAGGACATCATCCATATATGCAAACAACTTGAAAGATTTTTTGATGTGAGGAATGAATACTCCAGTGAATGAGATTTCTATATCTCTCATCAGGGGATTGAGATAGTATATAAAAAGGATAGCACTTAAAGGAGATCCTTGAGGAATAGACAGGACAGGGGAGAACCCATCTGGGTAGAAACCATCTAAGGAGATGTGAATTGGCCTATTGTAGAGAAGATTCTCCAGAATCTGTATAATTTGAGAGGGAATGTTGAGGTCTTTTAGAAGAGTAAGAAGTGTGTGAATATTGATCGAATCAGAAGCCTCTGTTATGTCTAGCTGGACTGCAATGGGTTTTGATAAGTGATTAGATCTAATGTGATCAAGGAGAATCTTGACTTCACCCATTGCTGTCAGGGTTGATGATCCTTGTCAGGGCTGATGATCCTTTTCTTGCATATTGTGACTGAACAATATTGTCTAAAAATTTTTGCTGGATTTTCTCTTTAATTACACCTTCGATAACTTTGATTAAAATTGGTGTCATGGAGATAGGCCTTATGTTATGGATGTTGGTTGGATCTTTATTCTTCTTGATGAATGGCACTAAGGCAATCAGGTAGAGGTTATTCATTTCCCTTCTTTTAGTGGATAGATGATTGATCATGTTCATCATGATTGGGATAGCAAAGTTACCAAGGTGGGAAATTAGAAACCTTGGTATAGCATGCATCCCAGGATGAACACTGTCAGAAAGTGCTGATAGATAGTTTTTAAGATCAGCTTCTGTTATTCCATGGTTTATAGAATATGGGTGATCCAGCCATTCACTGATGGTCTTTGGAAAATTATTTTGAAGTGGGTTTTTGAAGTGAAGACCAATGTGTTCAATCATGTGATGACCAGTGACACAGTTTCCATTGACAATGAGGGAGGTTGGAGTGTTAAGTTTTTTCCTAGTTCCCAATGCCCATCACAAATATCCCCCAGTCCAGCAGTGTTGGGTAGTAAGAAAGTTTTGTGATCTTTTAATAGAAATATACTCCGCAATAGTCATCTGTTTTTCCTTAAACTGAAGTTTTAGTGATAGAAAGTGTTTGATATGATCTGGTTCAGTTGAGCATGTCTTTATTTTATTATTTATTTGGTCAATCTCATTAATAAGTGTAGATGGCCCTTTGTTGTTTTTAGTATAGTGAGCAATCAAGGAATGGATTATCCCAATGAAGGCAAACCATGCCTCTTCTGGGGGCCTTTTTAGTAGGTTGATTTTATGGAAGAGGTTGTATGCTTCAGATACAATGGCTTCAGTCATGGAAGCTTTAGTTAACATTCTGATTGACCGGTTGAGAAAGGATGAGGAATAGTTGATTAGTTGTAGTGGGGTGATAATAGCATAATGGTCAGAGAAGGGAACAGGTTGAAGAGTAGCTTCCAGACCATGATGGAGTTCAGAGGTGTAGAACATCAGATCTATTATTGTATGACACCTCTTGGTATAGTAAGAATCGGTGTTATGAGGAAAAAAGCCCCTGCCATTAATAAAGTGTCTATTGAGCATGTGAAGATACTAGTTGGTAAAGTGATCATAAGAGACATTGAAGTCCCCAAAGAGGAGTGCTGGGGAGTTGTTGTTGGCTGTTATATATTTATAATGTTTATGATCTGAAGGAATATTGCATGGCTATTGGGGATGTAGACATAAAATGCATTGATTATGCTATTACCATAGGTTAGGTTGGCACAGATAAGGTTCTTATCTTGGTAGGTGATCTTAAACTTGTTAGGGGGTGTTTGTTATTTATTAAGATACCTATGCCTTCAGTAGCTGTAAGGTTGACTGTTAGATATGTATAGCCAAGCTTGTTAAGCTCAGTTAAAATAAGGCTACTGGACTTTTGGTGATATTTGTTTTCGCCCATAAACATAATGTGGGGGTAAAGGAATTAAACCAATGTCTTATGGCATGTACTCGTGTAAGCGAATTAATGCCTCTGACATTAACTCCAGCTATCTGGCAGGAGACCTTAGTCATAAGCTGGGGATTGGTCAGAGTCTACCACCAGAGGATTTTGGAGTTGAGCGCCATTTTGGTAATTAAATCTCAAAGGCTCGGACAGGATTTCACCTTCAGAAAACTCGTCCTTTGAGTAGATTTGAGAGTTAGGCAGAATAGAATTAACAATTTTCCATTTTTTTTTGAAGTATGGGACATAGAGGTTTCCTTGGACTTAATGTTATGGTAATGATTGGATGACTGTGTTAATGAATTCTCATCTTCTGAGCTGGATCCATTCAAGTGAGTGGATTTTTTCCTAGTGGAAGTTGTATAGCTGGTTAGGTCCATCTCAGTTTCAGTGTCTGATGAGTTGATAGGAGAAGGTGTAATTTTAATGTGGTGATCTTTATTATTCCTGTGTTTAGCAGGATGATGTGTCTGAGATGTGTCTGCATGGCTGGATGTGTTTTTGGAGCCCTTGGGATGGTTGGATGTAGTGTGATCCTGATTCAATCTGCCATGTTCGTTTTGTAGCAATGAATCATCCCTAGAATTATCTTTAGACCTGTATGACTTAGGGTTGATAAAAGGTGTTTGTGTTCTGGGAGACTTTGATGTTTCTGGGACTTGGGGATTGTAGGTGTGGGTCTTAAGAGAAGATGAGTTCTGTGGACTGTCTAACACTTCAGCAATTTGAGCATGTTTTGGCAGAGATCTGGCTGATAAACCATTTGTTGGGGTGGGTGCAGCTTTGATTCTGTATAATTTTCTTTAAATTATTTTAGATTGATCTGATTCTATATTATGTGTAAAAATTTGAGGTGAAAGTACAGAGGTTTTTTATTTTGAAGATTGGTAATATCTGTTGAGTTGTTGGGGCTTTTCTTGCATCTATATAGTCGGGTTTTTTTGTGCCACATGTGTTACAGGTATTGGTTAGACAATCTTTTATTAGGTGGGATCTTTGACCACAGGAGAAGCACTGTGGCATTACATCCAGAAAAGATATAATCATGGCAGAGTTTCTAAGTCTTATTACGGTGGGAATATCTGTGGGATTTGTTTCTTTCTTCAAGTGAAGTTCAAATGTGGCTGTGTTAGAGAGGAAGTGGAGGCCAGATCTTTCCTCTGGTAAGTAATTGAATTTGTGAATCCTACCAAAAAGAAGAAGGATTCAATTGAAATTGAGGCTCCCCAAGTCCCATGACACAGTTTTTGATTTTACCATAGAGGGTGGAAGCTCGGTTTATAAGTGCCAAAAGAGAAAGAATTCAAAATATCGTAAATCCCTATCTCCAGACTAATTGGTTTCAAGCTTGTGGCTCACCTCAGTGGAACTCTGGGACTCTAGAAACTAGATCTAAAATACCAACTCAAAAGTCAACACTTATAAAACACGTTTCTATCAATTTGAAAGCATGAAATTTTCAGACATGTAAATGTCTTCAAATCCAGCCTTACAAACCAGATAGCTATATGGGTCTGAATTCAGTTCAGTTTCACCATATAGTAATAACCTCTGCACTTGAACTTACACTTTCAATCTCCCTACAGCTATCCACTCCATCTTATACAACCATTACACATAAGCACATACATGTTAAAAAAATAAATAATCTTTAATATATTCAAGTTTTAAAATAACTTTTATTTATTTAAATGCTTTGATGTCCATATTTTAAACATTAAGGGGTTTAATAATACACTGCAGAATATATTACTAACAAAAGTTGAAAGTAAAAACGTTTGTACAAAATATTTTAAAAAATTAGCAAAAACTTATAGTTATATTTGTAATATAAAACAAGTGGTTATATTTGCAAGACTAATCCATTTAAGCAGCATATATTAATGTGTAATTAAAATTAAAAAAATGAGCATCTAAATTAGTGTGATAGTAAATGAGATCAAATTACAGATAGCCATAAAAATATCCACTGGTTCATTGATTTGTAATTATGAGATATTGATTAAAGATCAGATAATATCTGATAAACTAGAGTATGAAAAGAATAAAAATATTGATTCTTATATTAAAAAATAGTTTTTATATGCGCTATGAGTGAAGCTAATAAGATCACATAATGGCTCTGATAAGAGTACAGTATGTTTGAGGTTGGGGTAATCCAATAGGACATATCCAATGGCCTCTTTATTTGTGTGACATAAATATAATTACAAAGGTGATGTAGTGCATTACTATATTCCAACTGTGATACACTCATAAGGTTTTGAAGCATTTAAACCCAGGTTTAAAATATATAAGCACTCCTATTCCAGAAACATCAACAGTTTATTAAGACAGTTTGAAAATTCTTGTAGAGGTTAATTTTAGAGTGCAATAAATATTTTATTTCAGGGAAAAAAGATATGTTTGGATGAAAATTGGGTGAGAGAGATGCTGACTGCAAATAAGCATTAGGCTGAGTTAAATTTATGTTAATCTATAATATGTTTAGCTACCTTGAATGTTGAGGTTTATCATGCAGTGAATGTTACCTGAATATAATACAAGTAGTTTATATTTTATACAGTATTTAATTAGCTGAATAAAGGGAAAATTTATGTATATATTAAGTCTTAATTTAGATATTATCATAAAATAGTAGCTATTTTTATCTGGATATATATATATATTGTGCCCTTTTGTATGGGTCACCATTTAAGTTTTGTGCTAATCTAGTAGAAAATTTTAAATTTAAGAAGTATTGTAAAATGTGTAATGTTGACTTTGCTTGTGGTAATGTTACCATAAGTTTAATTAAAGCAATCTATGAGTATTTGATATGTGAATTGTGTTGATATTGAGAAGATATTTAAAATGATGATGATTATGATGTAATACTGCATTAATAAATTTAATAACAAATGTTTGAAGCTAAAGTATTTAAAAGACAAGTTAAAATTAGACAAAGATATTTATTTAATTTAAAATATATGTTAAAAGTGAATAGAAATATTTTAAATTATAAGTACTTAAATTGAGATTAATATTTGATTTTAATCATATCAAATAATTATTTTAAAATCTGATATAATATCTTATTTATTTTTAAAAAATAAATATTTATTTTAAAAAGCAATTGTTAAGTTATTTTTAGATTATGGGAAGCGTTTCTTGTATTGTAAAGACAGATGTTAATTAGAGATATACACACACATGCTTGGAAGCTTTCTCATAAAGTTGCAAAAACTATTTTAAAATTATGTTGTGAAATTTATAAATAATACGTGAGTTATCACGAGATAAAAAATAAAGATATTAATGTAAAATATTAAATCTGATTTTTAAAAATATTGTCTTAAAAATATAACGTATTTAAAAAGATTTAGTTTATTTTAAATGATCTTATAAAAGTTAAGATTTAAATCAAGTGAGAAAGAATATTTTAAAAGAATGTTTGATAGATTTGAATAAACGATAAAGATTATTTTTAAAATGTAATAATATTAAATATTAAATAAGTCATTATTTTATTTTTAATAGTGTGTTAGTAAATATGTAAATAAGCTAGAAAGTTTGATTGTTTAAATGTACCAATCAGATAAGGAGTTTCTGCTAGTATAAAAGCTGGATTCAATTGTTGAGGGGGGCTCTCTGTAATTAAATTTCTAAGTTAATCGTGCTATTGAGAAAATAGCTAAGTAAATTTAAAAACGCTCTTAAAATCAGTGTTAAAATCATAAGAGTGTTATTGTATATAATTTTATAATTTTTTAAATGATAAGTATGCAGTAGAAACTTAATAATTCCCTATTGGTCTTCTCAATATCGAAACTCAATTTACGTACGAATAATCATGGAAACATCATGTATCGGAGAAATATATCAGAAACTTTATGCTAGAAAAATAACAGACGCTGGATTAGTACATAAAACCATGAGATGGAGAAAAGTAATATTTTGGACTATAAATAGTGTTAAAAAGTTTAAATTACTATTGTCTATTATAGATAGATATTTAAAAGAAATATGAATACTTCTATAGAAAGAAAGTATTTTTGCAGATTTTTAAAAAATAAAATGTATATCTTAAGTAAAGATATAAGAAGTAGTAATTTTAATAAATACATGCCTTGTTAAGTCTTTGTGCTTAAAAGACTAAATATTGACGATTTGAAAAGGCAAATAGATTATAAATATGATTATTTAAAATCGTAATATAATAAAATTATTATATTGAAGTAATCTAAAACGCTGGACGTTATAGATGGAGAAATAGATTCTTACCTAAGTATGTTGTTTGAAAAGTGCATAAGTAATACATGGACGTCCAAACCAAGCAAGCCAAGTTGATTAAAATAATTTAATGAAAATAATATACAAACTATAAATTAGTTTAGAAATAATAACTTTAAAGATAATATTTTATGAAGAACTGGATCCAGAAAGAACTTATAAACTATTTTTTAATTTTTATTTTTGTTTTCTTATGGGAACTTATTATTTTTTTAAAAAAAACGTTACCATTTTTTTTTTATAAACTTTCAAGAAACACGTGATACAACGGAACAGGGAATAGTGTTCTATTGACTTTATACGTAGGATATTTGTTAGAACTTTTATGGTAGAACACAAGTCGTCGCTGGAAATACGTAATATGAACTTTTATTTTATTTATTTAACATAAAATTTAAAATATTATTAAACTATTAAAAGTAGGTTAGGTACATTTATTAAATAATAACTTAAAAATAATATAATAATTAATTACATAAATTTGTTTTTATAATTAATATAACACGGAATATTCTAATGAATGTTTATGAGTGAAAATGTGAATGATTTTTATTTTATGAAGCTGCAAATTCCGAAGAATGCTGGATAGCAGATTGGACATTATTATTATTATGGTAAAAACATTGTATAATGATTTTGATGAATTTAATATGTTTTTTCTTTAGATCAACCAAATATTATGTTTTGTGGAATGAATGTATAGATATTTTAAGAAAACACATACATTATATTGGCAACGAACTTTATTAAAATATGCATAAGTTTTAATTTATAATGTCAACATGATACAACATTACATAAGAAGCTTAGAAATAATTATATGATTCTTTCATAAATAAATTTTGATATTTTATTATGTTATAGTATTAGAATTATATTTATTCTTTATTTAGGTAATTATTTTATTATTTGCAAGATAAGAATAGATTTGAAAAGACTCTATTTTTTTTTTTTTGTATTTTGTTTTATTAAATAAGTTAAGTTACGTTATGGGTAGAAGCTTATATTTGGATTGAAGTTTATTAAGTATAGACAATGTAGTATAGGTAGTTTAGATAATGAATATTTTATTTAAAATTGATGTTTATTTTCCGGAAATTTTAGATAAGTTTAGAATATGTTTTATAGATAGAAATTTATTAGAAAGGATTAAAATAACACATAAAGTAAAGTAATGATTTTTACATAGAAAAGAATCATAAAATTTATCTAAGGTAATGCTTTATGAATTTGAAATTGATAAATGATTTAAATAATAGTATTTGAACAGTACAGATATGTAATGCATATTTGATAAAACATATAACAGGAATTACATTAAGTAAAGTATAAGTACAGTCAATTATTTGTTTTACATTACAAAGATACATTAATTTTATAAAGCTATTAAGCAATGCTAATAATAAAGTAAATATATGATGATACATTATAAATGGTAATACTTAATTAATGTAGCTATTTAATTAGTGAAGTTTCATTGTTTACACATGCTACATAAATAGTCTTGACATATATTATTATTTGTAGTAATTAAAGTACACTACTATTTATTTTAAAAATCTAAGTTTTTGAAAACATACTATAATATTATTAGTATAGTATTTGAAGAATGTATAATTGCTTGTTAAGCACATGAATTAGTAACAGTATAAACTTCTTGTATTTGTAATTTCTTATTTTATTTTATTTATTTTCCTAAATTCTAAAACTGTAAATAGTGTAAATAAATTTTATTTGAAGTTATTGTAAATAAATTTGTTAATTTGTTTTAAAAGTGTGTCGAGTTTTCATTATTTTTCACCACAGCATTTTGACATCAGATGATTTGAAATAAACATAATATTTGTACAAAAATGAATTTGTTATTATTATTTAGAAATGAATACAATATTTGCTTAACATTATTTTATAAGAATTGATTGACATGAACAGAAAATATTGCAATGGTCATAAGATGATTATAATGCACATTATAAGAATACAGTATTGTTTATTGCCACAGATTATTAAGTATAAGATTTTGATTTATTCTAAAATGAAGATACCATATGAAATAAAAGATATACATATGATTGTGTATTCATTTAATGATTGATTATATAATATAAATAGATGAGATTAAATTACATTTTAAGATTAGAATTATTTATTATTATTATTAAAATAAGTTAGGTGTATCTAAGTTTGATATAAAATCCCACATCATACTTATTTACATGAGTTATTATTATTTTAAAACAGCTTAGAAGAACCTGAGATTATTTAATTATATTTTAAGTTAAAAGTTAGGAATTATTTTAGTATTATTAAAGATAATTATTTCATTTAAAAGTCATAAGAATGCTATAGATGTAGTGGTAAGATAATAAGGTAGTGGTAGTATTCTTATGCCATTGAGACAGTATCTTAGGAGATATTGACTCAGTGTAAATCTGCTTATTACTTTGTAACTTTACTTCACAGTCTCATAATTTTAATAAATAATTATTTAATTAGTATAATCTAGAACTATATTGATTTTGATGATTGATAATAAATTTAATTAAGATATAATAATATAAAAGTATATTAAAGATAGATATGCAAATTTTAATTAAGCATAATAATGTAACTGAGCTAGTTGTATTTTAAACTATTTTACATATCAAGAAGTAAGGGTACAATATATATATATATATATATATATATATATATATATATATATATATATATATATATATATATATATATATATATATATATATATATATATATATATTTAGTATAAAATATATTAATTGATGTAACTGGTATAAAAATTTCTCTTTCTTCTTTTGGTGATTTGATTGGCTTGATTTGCACTTTGAACAGATTACTTTCTTATATTATTTTAATAAATTTAAATTTGCTTCTTCCCATATACTGACTCATATCAAAACGTTTAACTTTTTAAAAATTTGACAACACATTAAAATTTGGTAAAATATTATTAAAATAATATTTTATTTTTTATTTGTTTAAAATGATCTTAAATTATTTCCATTGAATTAAAAAAAAACCATTTGTTCAATTAAAATTAATTATTAAAAATAAATACAGTAATTACGTATGCACCTCAATGTAATAAAAGAAAAGAGCGCGAATTTAAGAGGAGATCGTCTGTTAGTTTGCTTTTGGAGGGAGAAAGAAAAGAAAATGGTAAAGGCAAATGGTATAAATTTGATAAGCTTATTTTAAAATAGTTAATAAGTAAACGGATTACCACAAAATTTGCTATAAACGTAAAAATAACCTGGTGGTATTTAATTAAGATGAATTGCTAAATTTAAAAAGTCTGTTCAAGTCGGCTGGCCAAGTGGATCAAATCACCGGTAACAATTTTCCAATATTACATTTTTAAAATGTCGGAGCTTCCCAGTTTAAAAGAATTAATTGCAAGAGTTTGGTATGTTTTAAAATGTTTATTATTCTACAATTTGGAAAAATTAAATAAGTATTTTAATTACAGAAGTTTTATGAAAATGAAAATTTGCTTTTTAAAAAAAGAAAGAGTTTAAATTAAAGTAAAATGTTAAAGTTGTCAACGTAGCTTAATATTTCCGTTTCTAATTCTAATAAAATATAGTATTAATTGATATTTAACTTTACAATGCCAATCATATATTTGCTAGTTAATTTGTTTAACATTTGGATAATAAATAGTCTTCAAATAATTAATCAAAGCTATTTTCTAATTTTAACGTCAGTTTGAAATGATTAAATTAATTGCTATAATTAGTATTCCTAGATTTAAGCGTGGATAAATAAGTATTAGCATGGATGTGATAAACTTGGAACATTTTAATAGAGAAATGTAGAAATTAATAACTTATGAGAAACATTTTCATTTAAATTCTGCGTGTCATGTTTTGAAATTGTTTCATGTTTATGGAGCCACGTAAAATCGTCAATCTAATAGTGATTATAATAACTAATACAAATGGATAAAATTGCATGTATGGAATTTAACTATAATTATAGCTATTGCTTCGTGTATTTGTTGTTCAACACATCGTACATGGATTTCACGGATCATATTTGGAGTTATAAAATGCTATATAATCCAATTTGTGATACACACACCTGCTCTAATTCATGTGTTGAACTATAAAATGCGATATGTTTAATTTATATCATACACACACCTGTTAAATTTTATGTATTTGATGAATAATGCATTACTTTAATTTTATAGTTATATGAACTTGCATGTGAAGTTCATAAGTTATATTTTATTAAGTTTAAATTAATAGGGGTTGAATAAAATATTTATTCAAGAGAATAGCGCTTGCGAAAAAGGCTTGAAAAGTACTAAATGAATTCATGAGATGTATTAATCTTTATGAGGTATTTTTGTGAGTCTTTCCAGATTTATATTCCTATACTAATATTACTTATATTATATTACACATGTTTTATTTTAAGAAAGATAAGTTAGTACATTAGTTGTCCTGATTAGCGTAACATTTATTATGCAAGAACCCACATTTGCTAAAGTGTTAGTGTATTCTGAATGGTCAGAATAACTGAGGAGGATGATTTCGCACTTTAATGTGAAGTAAATAGAAATGTTGCTTTAGAATGTAAAGGGCATTAATCTGTGCTGGTGGTTAATCCGCAGATTACTTTATTGCCATTTTTGTATTTTACACTCATTCCTGCGCTGGTGGTTAATCCGCGGAATGGTGTACTTGTACTTATTGCTTTATGACGGTGTATAAATCCACAAAACGTTTAGTGTTATTTAATTCCTCCGTGTAGATGAATACATCCACAGGAATATGTTTTACTTCATAGATATAAGTTGGGCAAAGTATTTTAGTTAATCTGCTAAATCATCTTCTTTCATTTGTAAGCATAATTTATAAGTTAGATCATCAACTTGTAGCAGGACATTCTATTCAAGTTACTTCATAATAATTAACTGTTGGTTGATTATTATTTACCGGAGTGTAAGTTTAAATTATCACTTTATTTAATGATTGCATTATAGCTAAATCCTACAGACATAATATTATTTATTATATTATTATAAGTTTACGGTATGGATTTATTGAATCTGGAAATGACGTTAAATATTTCATGAGTTGATGCTGAATTTAGTATAATTTTCTCAATATTCATTGTATCAAATTGAAATATAAGGTATGATTAGGTTTTTAAAAACTGTACCTATGAGATGTTATTGAAGAAAGTCGATGGAATTATAATTTATTTATTTTATTTGATTATTTTTGTCTTTAATTATAACATTGGAATTAATTACTTATTATTCATAATTTTGTAAATAAAAGTTGATTTATAATTAAACTTACTGTGCCGTTGCTATGTGTCATTTGTAAAATCAGAAATCATAAACCTGGGATGGAGCATACATTGAAGTACATACTATCGTCAACATGATATAAGAGTTTAGTGATATTTTGAAAAAACATTTGGATGCTTTTAGTCTTTGGTAGTTTATGATGTGTGGGGTACAATAAAATCCCATTTACCTTTTCCATCATTTTGGCTTTGCGTAGTTGATTCTAGTATACCATACAAATTGATTATTAAACTTGTAAACAGATTTACCAAATAATAACATGATTAAATATCTTTACTTAACGTTTTTAAATTGTCATTCGTCAGTATAATAAGAGTCTCAATGATATAGTAAACTATAAAAGAACCCAAGTATTTATGTTTATTTATTGCAAAGCTTTACCTGGACTAGCATTTGTATTAGAAATCATATAGATGGTTTAAAATTTCATAATCTTGTGTAATTCCACAAATTATGCCATGGTCGGCCATCGGGTCTCATACAATAAAAATCGCAAATTAAGGTTTGAAAATAATAACATTACACTTATAATTTGATTAAAGTATTTTATCATAATACTATGGTAGTTCTTCGCGGTACACCCTGGCTGCGATCAAATTAAATCATAAAAAGTTTAGGTTGGATCATTAGTTTGGTCTGTGGTAAGTTGCCCCAGATGTTGATTGTGGTCTTTGGTGCATAATATAGATAGCATGATATGCTTTTGGCTACAGCTCTTAATAGCTGACAATGTGCAACGGGAATTGATCAGTGATAGAAGTTACGATTCTTAGTGCATTTGCGTTTCTGTAGTTGGGACCACACAATTTATGGTTACAAATTTTGAGTGCCGCAGCAGGTTCGGCATGATAGGTAGTTGATAGGGGTGAGCGGATGGTTACAATATATATATATATATGAAATTTTCTGGTTAATTTGAGTCTTCTGATTACTGACTTCATGTTAATCATTACTATATATTTTGGATTCCTATTATAATACTAGAGTTAAACATTTTTGTTTTTGGATTTGGGATGTGGTAATGATGTCCTTTTGTGATCCATTGTAAAAGTTTGTTAGACTCTTTTAAATACTTTTTTTATTTTTGTCCACCCCTGCTATAAACAATTATTTGTTCCAAAAGTTTTGGAACAGTGTCAGTGGTATTCGCTTTTGGTATATTACTTTGCTTTGTTTTTGGTAAAGAAAAAAATATTTTTGAGTACTGGATATTGGGAAAGACATCCCTCTGGGAATCATTTTATTATTTTCATTGTCTTTATTAGAATTTTCTTTCACTTGCACTTTTTTTTTGTTTTTCTCTATTTACTGAGAAATTATTCTTTCTTCAATTATAGTGGAGATATAATCAATTTCTATAGTATTCATGATGTAGTTGTTTTTCTCTATTTACTGAGAAATTATTCTTTCTTCAATTATAGTGGAGATATAATCAATTTTTATAGTATTCATGATGTAGTTCCAATCTGATTTTTTCTGAGAATGTACCATTGTTGGTAACTTAAAATTGGCATGAGGTTCACCTTTTGAGTTTACCAATTATGCCAAGTTGAAGAAAGTGGTTCTAAATTGAGTTTTCATGAATAGTCCACTATTATCTAACAATGATGGAAGTCTATCTGTGATTCAGTAAGTCCCTGTTATTTCCTTTTATTAAGCTTTGGCAAGATTTGGTATTTTTTAATATGCATTGCCTATCATCTTAATTCAGGCATTTTAATGAAGTAATATCCAAATTTGTAATAGGATAATTAACAGAAAGTGGCTTTAGGTATGATAATAAATAATGGATGTTCTGAAAACTTCTAAAGGTGGTAATAAATAATGATCTGAAGAGGGTAGAAGGAGTTTAACATGGGGTTGAATGCTATGGTATCAGTTCTTCTTCCTATTAGGCAGGATTGGTGTTAAACCACTAAACATCACATGATCACAATCTCATGCTAGCACGTAACTGTTAGTAAACAGGCAAAAACTCTCCATAAAGTAGTGCCACCCTGTGCTAACCAGAAACTAGTCTGGGGATATTGGATGAGTAGGCACTAGATATGGATTTTATGCACAAGCCTTCTGGCATCCATTGATTACTCAGGTTAGCACAGGATGGCACTACTTTATGGAGAGTTTTTGCCTGTTTAATAAATAATAGTCTGAAAAGGGTAGAAAGAGTTTATCATGGGGTTGGATGTTTTTGTTTGCTATGGTATCAGTTCTTCTTTCTACTAAATGTTCAAAGTTATTGATTTTTCCATAATTATTTAATATGGTTTGCAGATCATAGCTTCTAAAATTGATGCACAATTTTTAATGTGCCCTTTTTGTTTTTTTGCAACTTCATGTTTATGCAGCATATAAATATTGTTTTTAGAAGTGGGCATGTTTTTGTAATACATGCTTTTGCATAGTATTATTAAATTTCAAAACATAAGATTGGCTATTAAAGCAAACTAATATTTTATATAACACTTACAGTAATTATAAATTGATAAAATTTTTAATAATTTCTGTTGTTCTAGTTTTGCATCAACTTATATCTTACATCTTATTAAGCAATGGTTGTTTCTTCTGTTAAAATTATTAAAAAAACATTTTAACCTTGAAGCACATTATTTCTGTTAGTCAACATATAATTGAATTCTGCAGTATCTTTACTTGAAAAATTCCAATTAGCATATTTATCAAAGAAAGAATTCTTAATATACAGTTTTTCTTTTTTCTGAAACCTTTCCAAGTCTGTTTCTCTCTTATTTTATCACTATAAAAACATGTATGCACAGCTTTTCCCTTTCTCAATTATTTGCTTATTCTAGCATTATAGTCTCCCATAATAGTTTTAAAATAATGTTTGATCTAATTAAAAGCCTTTTTACATCTATATAAAAATCATTTACTTCAACAACTATCACATGACCACCTCCTCTTATGCTTGTGTTTAACTGTTGTTAAAACAGGCAAAACTCACTATATATATTGCCACACATAACAAATGGAGATAAAAGGTGGTTGCTGGAGGGTTGCATTAGATCCTAAAATCTAAATGCAGTGCTATTAGATCCAAGCCTCCTCACTGACAAAGGCCATAAGCCAGGAACTAGTCTGGGGATATTGGATGAGTAGGCACTAGATGAGAAATTGATTTCTCTAGCTTGTTGTGTGTGGCAATATATATATATAGTGAGTTTTGCCTGTTTTAATCCTCTACTTCATCATCACAATAGTAACTTGTTGGGATATAAGATAGAATTATCTGCACTTGATCTGATACACCATAAATCTACACAATATGGTTCTTCCATTTTTTATTAAGGAATCCCACCCTATTTTTGCTTCCAATATTTATGTCTTTGTAGTACAGCACATTTCCACTTTTTAAACCAATTAACTCTCTATCATTTCTTTTAGCTTTACAAAGTCCAACAATTTCCCATTTAATATTAGAAAGTTCTCTAAATTCATGGAATATTTCTTCAGCAGCCTGGATTTGAAATCAGAGGTTATTAGACATTCTTTATCTTCAGTCATCAATCACTGCATAAGCTGGCTTCTTTATGGTTTTGTGCCTATAAGAGCAGTAATTTAGTTATTTTTGTTTTTAAATATCTATTTAAAAAAGTTCATTCACACATACATACATCCTGCCTTCAAGGATATTGAATTGATATTTCAGTTATAAAAGTATCAATCAACTGAAAAAAAAAGATCATAGTGTTTCTTAATCTTAAACTTAAAGATAAAAAGCCAAAAAATTGACCATGCTAGCTGATGCATATTGGCAAGAAGACCACCCAAGTTCATGTATTATATGAATAATTATACAATAGTAATAGTTGCAATGAAAAAGGTATATAGAGCAGATATTAGACATTTGTTCTGCTTGGTTGCTTTAAGATCTCAAATAGAAAGCAAATGTTTATTTTTTCACTTAATAGCAAATTCCTTTCTGAAGTTACAACATAATTAATAGCTTTTAATATATAACTGCCTATAATACAATATACACGATAATATATATATATCTGCATAATGCTTTAAAAATTCGACAAACATATCTACATATTTTAAAATTACTTTATAATCATTAACTTTATAGTTTTTATCTAAATCGTTATATTTATACAACTTTTAACCATTTTCTTAATAAATTTGATTTATTTTTAACATTTTATAATTTTATTCATTTATTACCTAATTATAAGACAATTGCATATATAATTTTATTTTTTAAAATTTAATTTAGTTGTAATCTTTTTAATGATACATTCTCTTTAACTTTTGTAACAAACAATTTTTTAAACTTTCTATCTAATTTTTACTTTGAACACCATCTCCCTCTGGGAGTACTTTTAGAAACTATACTTATTTTATTTTTTAAATTTATGTTTATTTGAGTTTTATGAAGTTAATTTTATAAAAGTAATGCCATCAAGTCTAAATCTTTATTTAAACTTGGTCTAATCTTTTTAAAATTGTATACTAAATTATTTCTCAAAGAAAAAATTCATTGTAGATTTAATAATAATAATATCGTCACTAATGAGGTACATTTCGCTGGATCTATTTTGTAATAAAATAAGTAGTTCTTATCTAAATATTCAAATGTAAGAATATATTCCAATTAGTGATTTGATACTACTTATTAATAACATTTGATTCAAAGAGTATTATGATTTAGTATTTGGCATTGAATTCAAATATAATTTTCCCTCCTCTTTCTTTATTTTTTTTTGTGATATCTTATTACTTAGCAGAATCATGAGCTAAAAATTTAATAATGCTAAGCTTTATACCCTTTTCTATATGACTAACACATTTTATCTCTTTACAAAGAATGATTAAATACTGTTGGCATGATAAATTTAAATGTTTAAATGTGTTCAGAACTTCTGAAAATGTAGATGTAAATGTTAATTAAAAACTAACGAGTGTGAATGTGTTTAAGAATTGTTTTTATTAATTATATATCAGAATTTTATTTGTTTTTTATATTTTCTTATGTCATGGAGCTTATCCAATTTTTCCGCTAATTTTTAAATCTCATAACCATATCTTATACATTTGCTATGATAATGGTTTAAGAAAAATTAAAATCACATTGCTATTTGTGATTTGTGAATAAAAAAAAGAGATCAGTTCTTAAATAAAGAAACTTTAATTTAATATGAATAAGATGAATTTTCAAAATATTTTTTATATTGCCAAATTATCCAAAGCAAATACACATCACATAGTGAAATAAATAAATTTTTGATCGGGTAATTCTGATGAACCACATTTTCTGTCCCAGGAAGATAAAAGGCAAATAGAACTTTTAGATTTAAAAATTAAAAGAATTGAAATCTATATCAACATTAATAAACAAGCTCCAATCTTCTTAATCCTCCATTACAGTTTGAAGATTTTCTATTTAATATAAACTAAGCACTAATTATATATATATGTGGAAAATGGTGATCTGTATCAACTAATAAGTGCTGGTTCAGCACAAAATTCATATATTGAAGCTCATTTATATTTTTCACATGTATGTGGTCATGTATGTTAGTTGTATAAGTTGGAATGGATAGCTGTAGGGGGCTTAAAGTCTGAGTTCAAGTTCCTTTTAATTATACTAAGTTTAGGGTAGATAATATATATGTATTTAAATATCATATATAAATTGACAAATCAAATCACAAATAAATACATAAAAAAGAAAAGAAAAAACAAATAGCAAATCATTTATATCTATTCAAAGATAGTACATGTATTTTGTCTAGTAACTGAACACTCTTCCAGATATCAATATAAATACAATAATGTCATCAGTCCGCCTTAATAAATAGATATAGGGAATATGATATAATTAAAATAGAAATACACAATCATATTGAAGAGGAGGAAAATGATTGAAAAGCACATAGAGAAATATATGTATGCTGCAGTTTAAAATATTATACCAGAGATTAAATTCTATAAAGTTAATTACTATACTTATTTGTAATATTTACTAAGCATGTGCACTTGAAAATACGAAGGTAGGGACCTCTACAGGTCTTAACCACAAGCTTACTTTTTGGAAGAAAAGAGTAAGCTTGTGGTTAAGACCTGTAGAGGTCCCTACCTTCGTATTTTCAAGCATACATGCTTAAAGGTTTAATGCCTTAGTAAATATTACTTACATAATCGTAATCAATGTGCGTTAAATAAATTTATAATTATACTTACTTGTGTAACAGGATAAATATTGATTCGTATATCTTTTCCTGGATTTAAAGTCGCAAGCAGTTGATCATTTTTAAAGTCTGTAGAACGTTGAGCTCCTTTGACAATATGGTATTGTAAAATACTTTTTACTTTATCAGCCTGAGTAAAATATTCGCTACCAATAAAATATGGCACAGAATTAAATGATTTATCAGAAGGAGCAAACACAGTATAAGGTCCTAAAAGAATATATACAGATATATAAATCAGTCTATTTGATCAATATAAAAACAATAAAATGCTATCTGCTTTAATTAGTTAGGACAATTTTCATACATAAAGAAAACCACTAGGAAACAAATTTCATTTTTGAATTACAATACTGTTGAATACTCATGTGTGTGTTATTTACTGCAGCAGCATAACTTATCTAATATTAATTATATATGATAAAATATGTTCCACAAGAGTATGTAGATAATAGTCAACTATTACAGTAATAAATTTTGGTCTAAAACAATATTTATTACTTTGCTAACCCAGGTTTTTGATACAGTGCATTTTTGTCAAATTATGACTAATGTGAGTATTAGCAAATATATTAATAGATTGACATATAAATTGACCTAGCAATTGGACATGTCATTGGATTAAATAACTAGTGCTTGCTAGGAGATATGCTAATGGCTCTTATATTTATGAATTTAATTATGTGCTATGCTTATTTTACTTTTACTTTCTTCTTATTTTCTTTGCAAATTTTATTACCGTAATAGTGGATTACTATCTACATACTCCTGTATAATTTATTTTATTACATATTATCTATGATATATACATATATTATATTCTTATATATATATATTACAAAGAAATCAATGATATATACATATATTATATTCTTATATATATATTACAAAGAAATCAAGTCATATGTCACATGACCTCATTTAACAAGCTTATGTTACAAATGTTATATAATGAACTTGCAAATAGCTCTTATCAAGCTTTTGAGCATATCCCCAATCTCAGACTATTTTCTGCTATTGGCTTCCTCAGTGAAGTGCTAGGATATTCAAGCATTAATTTTAAAATACCTGGCCAATCCCAGCACTTTATCTAATGGATAACTATTAAGTAAAAAATCTGAAATTTTCAGACATCCATATGTCTTTTAATCCAGCTATCTAACTTAAATAGCTATATGGAACTGAACCAATTTCAGATATACCATATATAGTTATCCATTACATAAAGTGCTGGGCTTGGCCTGGTATTCTAAATTTAATGCTTGAATAACCTAGCACCTCACTGAGGAAGACAGTAGCAGAAACCAGTCTGAGGTTGGGGATATTCACAAAAGCTTGTTAAGAGTTATTTACAAACTCATTATGTTTTTCTTAATCTTTATTATATCTAGAAAGATTAGAACAGTGATGTCAATTAAGTAGGATTAATATGCTACATAATTTGAAGAGATTGAATATGAGAGATAAAATCAGCTAATTAGAAAGAATGGGTTACTAAACAAATAGTGTTAACAGTTTAAAAAAAAGGATTTGATCACTTACATTTCTTTAATAAAGATAGATAGTTTACATGAATTTAATCATTTAAAAATATTTTCATATTCACAAAATATTTTTTTTTAATATAAAAAAAGTAATATAAATTATTTATTACTATTACAGTATTATTGCAGTTAAAAAACTTAATTTAATATATTTGATAGTGAAAGAAGAGAAAATTCATTTTAGGTTAAGTAAAAATAACATAACTTATATGAGCATAGACTGCCACCCAACCCACCACTCTCCACTCTATCTCATAACACTGATACACTTGAACACATATATGTCGAAAAGATAAATATGTGTTCAAGTGTATCAGCATTATGAGATCGAGTGGAGAGTGGTGGGTTGTGTGAAGGGCTGTGCTCATATACCCTATATATTACATATATAGACACAAGTATATAATAAGCCTGTGTTTCTGTTATAACTGTTAAGCAAAAATAAAAATGCCAGGCCATTTATTAAAAACTGCAAATTAGAAGAATATTTTTACAAAAAAGAAAATTACAAACAAGAGAGAGAGAGAGAGAGATTAACATATAAAAAAACTTTAATGGAAAATAAAGATTATTTTTCTGTGAAAAAAATGTTTTTTTTTCTTGCAAGTAAATATTTTGGGTCATTGAAATAATCAATTCACCAATAAATCTATTCAAAAAAGAGCAAATAGCATGTTAAGAGTGAGGAGATGAAGGAGAAGATGTTTATTAAGAAAAAAACTGAAAATTTGTGATCCAAATATTCAAATCTTCAAATTATGTGTCATAATAATTTGCTTCAAAAGACCATATAAAACCAGAGCAAAATAATGTTGGGACAAAAAAAAATCTTTTCTTAATAGTGAATCTTCTCTCAAGAAAAAGATGTCTTAACCATGTGTATTCTTTTATTTTTGAATAAAATGACAAACCAAAGATTGTGGCCAGAGCAAATAGTAGAAGTGTATGTGTATATAATTCACATTAGAAGAAAAATAAAATAAAATTACTAGTGATCTAAATGTTTATCTCCATATAAAAAGCTTTCTATGTTTGCAAGCTATCTGAAATTCACAAAAGTAAAATCTACAATGTTTTTAATTGCAAGGAAATTTTCCAATTAATACAATTTTATATTTATTTGATATTGACATTATTGTTCAAGTGTGTTATTGGTGCATTTATATGTTAAGAGATGGTAAGTTATCCTGGTTATAACTATATGTAATAAATAATTTTATTAAACATTAATGTCAAATAATAAATACATTCTTTTAGATTGGTTATGTTTCCTTTGCTTTTGCTTGGGGAAAACATTTTTCTCACGTCATTTATAAAAGAGAGAAATTTAACTAGAAAAATCTTTTGATTTAATTTCTAAGTTCAAATTGTTATTCAAACTCAATTATGATGAATTTCTAAATGGCCAGCATAGTGAAAATGAAATATTCATTAGAGTTAAAACTAATTAATAAGAGATAAAACTATATAAAAAACAATACTAAATATTCAAATTGTAAGACATATTAGAATAATATGTTCAAATTCCACAGAGCTGTTGCAATTCAATTAAATCTTTAAAATATCAGGAATCAGGAATAGGATTACCTCAGTATATTAAATATTTTTAAAAACTGTCAATCTCAACATAATGAGTAGATAAATCTGAATGATATTAAGCAAGAACAAATAGTTTGAACTGACAATTGGTTAATAAAATGAAAGAGAATTATAGATAATAGAAATATACTTATTTTATGTGTATAATAATAAATAATATTTTAATATTGAATAAATATAATGTCATGTTAAATATACCAAGTCATTAATTGAACTGCCCTCTAGCGGTCATGTTCAATAACATTTTACAGGAAGAAAATTGACCATTTTTTATCATATTTTAGATCTTTTAATCTAGAGTTTTCAATATTAAGCAAAGAAACAAATATCGATTTGTACCAGAATTTTACTACAATAATAGTTGTCAATCATTTACTTACTCTTGTAGAATATATTCTATTATATATAACATATAAGAACCCTATTATTTCTGTTGTCTGACTGGTAAATGTATAAATGTTTGTCCAATGACACATGTCAAATTCACAACCAATTAAAAAAACTGTAAAGGTAATAATTCAACCACTAAAAACACTCAAAAAACATGCTTTTAATTACAGAGATATATTATTTAAATCATGAAGAAAATATGATTAGATAAATTTAATAATTAAGAAAATGCTGAAACATTTAACAGCTGAATAGGTTGGGTTTATAGTAAAAAAAAAATATTTAAAGCTAAGGGCTTTCAATACTGAATAGTATCATAATTATAGAATTAAATAACTAAAGGCAGTTGAGATCTGGATTTAAAATTATTTAACTGTATAATTATGATACTATTCAGTATTGAAAGTGCTTAACTTTAAATAAATGTCCTTATTATAAATCATACCTGTTCTGCAGTTAAATGTTTTCTTAATTATTACAGTTAGTGCAGAAAATCAGGTTGTAACATTAATTAAAAGTACATAAATTCATGTTTGAAATATGGTATTTAGTGAGGGGAAAGTAGATACTTTAGTACTGCATTTACATTTAGTTTTGGATAGTCTACAATTGAAGTCAAAATGGCAGATTTAAAGGGTGACTACATTTTCCACATTTAATATTTGTTTAATTTACATTGAATCTTTAAAAAAATTGTTAAAGCACCCAATTAAAAATAGAATAAATAGCCTATTTAAGCCAAGTATGGTCTGGTATATATATACATTTTTAAAATCATTATAAAAGATGATGTATTAACTGTGTGCAAGTGAAAACATTTTCACCAGAATTGAAATTGTTGGTACTGCAATGTGAATGTGAATGTTAATTGAAATTTACCTTACTTTATATAGCCAGGAGGCCGTAAAGTCACCAACCAAGGCAGCGGTTGGTGACCGAAGGCAGAGGGTGCTAACAAACCTCTGATTGCAGACCCAAGCTGCCATTTGATGATGACTTTTTATTTAGGTACTTACAACTGCAGATCACTTTCAAGTGATGAAAGATTGCAAGAGTTAGAAGAAGAACTGTCTTATATTAAATGGGACATGATTGGCCTTTTTGAAATTAGAAGAAAAGGTGAAGAAACAATTGATTTAAAAAGTGGACATATACTCTACTATAAAGGCACAAATATTGAAAATACAAGTGGAGTAGGATTCATTATAAATAAAAAATGGAAGAATAACATTGTGGAGATTGATGGTGTATCAGACAGAGTGGCAAGATTAGTTTTACGACTTAATAGCAGATACCAAATGCAGATAATTCAAGTTTATGCCCCAACAAACTTTCATGGTGATGAAGTTATAGAAGATTTTTATATGGATGTACAAAAGACTTTTGATCAGAGTAAACAACATTTTAAAATTGTTATGGTAGACTTTAATGCTAGAATTGGTAAACAAATAAAAGATGAAAATGCTGTAGATAATTTTGGTTATGGTAATAGAAATGAGAGAGGACATAGTCTTGTGGAGTTTGCAGAAAAAGAAAAACTTTATATTATGAATTATTTTTTTGAGAAAAATGTTAAAAGCAAATGGACATGGTAGCATCCAAATGAAGATACAGCAGAATTGGATTATATTTTGACTAACAGAAAATACATATTTCAAGATTGTAATGTTCTTAATAAATTTAATACAGGAAGTGATCATCGATTAGTAAGATGTAAGATACATGTTAATGCAAAACTAGAAAGACAAAAATTATTAAGAAAAACAATATTTACAGTTGATATTCCTAATCTTCAGAAACATTCTAATGAATTGAAATTAGAACTTACAAATCGTTTTCAAGTATTAGTAGATTTTGAACATGATTCAGATTTGAATGACATTAATAGGAAAATAACTGATACCACCTTTAAAAACTGCAACAAAGATAGCTGGTAGAAAAAAGCAGCAATTGACCAATAAAATTTCTACTGAGACTAGAGAATTTATGAAGAAAAGAAGGTATATGAAGATATACAACAATGATGCATTAAAAAAGATTGAATATCTCGAATTTTGTAAAATGGTGTGGAAAAGAGTTGAAAATGATATAAGAAAGTATAATTGTGAACTAGCAAGGAAAGCTGTAGAAGAAAATAAAAGTCTAAAGAGTGTAAAACAACCTTTTGGTATTGATAATAAATTTATATCTGCAATAAGAAAAAAAGATGGCATTATTACTAAAAAGAGAGATGACATCATGAAATGTGTAGAAGACTTCTATCAAGAATTATATAGTAATAAAGAACAAGTGCCTTCTATACCTATTTATCTTCCGAATTGCCCAGAATTTTGAATGAGGAAGTGAGACATGCAATTAAATTTATGAAGAAAGGGAAGGTTCCAGATAATGATGGAATTATAATTGATATATTAAAAAAAGCAGGTGAAGAAATAGAAATTCTTTTAGCAAAATTATATACCAAATGTCTAAATGATAAAGATGTACCAGATGATTGGAAGAATGCAGTATTAATATTAATATTTAAAAAAGGTGATAAAAAAGATATTAGAAATTACAGACCTATCAGTCTTTTATCAGTTTTATACAAAATTTTTACTAAGATAATTACAACTCATCTACAGAAAACACTGGATTTCCACCAACCAAGAGAACAAGCTGGATTTGAAAGTGGTTTTAGTACAGTAGATCATATCCAGGTATCAAGAGAAGTTATAGAAAAGACAAATAAATATGAGTTGCCATTATTCTTAGGATTTGTAGACTATGAAAAGGCATTTGATTCTATAAACATTTCTTCAGTGATTAAAGCATTGGATCATCAAGGTGTAGATCCAGGATATTGTCATATTTTAAAGAATATTTATAAAAATGCAACAGCAACAATTATATTACATAATGATAGTAGTTAATTGAGATTGCGCTTTATGTAAAAAAGTGAAGCTTGTCTAAATCTTACAAAGTTATATGGTGTAGTGCTTTCAGAGACCTTGAGTCTCCATAATGATAGCCTACTTTTAACTGAAGTTTAGCTGTGGTTTATGTAAAATTTTATGCAAATTTTATAATGACCATTTTCTGGAGATTGTAAAGCACGATTCTTTCTGGTTTATTGCATAATTGTCATTTGCAATAAAACACACCTCTTTAATTTTTCGTTTCACATCATTGCGTTCAGTGCACAGTGCCCTTGCTATAGTGGGCTCAAACATATGGCCAGTTGTTTTTTGGTGCTCGAAGAATATGGATCTGTTTTCATCATTATTTATAGCTGTCCTGTACAAATAATGATGTTGAGCTGTAATTGTTATGATGTTGGCACGGGTCTCCCCATAGTATGCCACTCTACATCCATTGGTTGGGTATGGAATTTTATAAACTGCTTGGGATATTTGATCAGAAGATATTTTGTCTTTGGTATTGTTTATCATTCTGTTTGTTAATGGTGGGGTGTGGAATCCTAGTTCAAAGAACTCAGCAAATATTTTATAATATTTTCTAGCAATTGATGGTATGTACGAAAGCATTATTCTGGGTTTATTGTTTTTGACTGTGTCAGTTTGTAATTTAGTTTGAAATTGCTTGATCATACCTTCTGATCAAATATCCCAAGCAGTTTATAAAATTTCATGCCCAACTAATGGATGTAGAGTGGCATACTATGGGGAGACCCGTGCCAACATCATAACAAGAACAGCTCAACATCATTATTTGTACAGGAAAGCTATAAATAACGATGAAAACAGATCCATATTCTTCGAGCACCAAAAAACAACTGGCCATATGTTTGAGCCCATTATAGCAAGGGCACTGTTTACTGAATGCAATGATGTGAAATGAAAAATTAAAGAGGCATGTTTTATTGCAAATGACAATTATGCAATAAACCAGAAAGAATCGTGCTTTACAATCTCCAAAAAATGGTCATTATAAAATTTGCATAAAATTTTACATAAACCACAGCTAAACTTCAGTTAAAAGTAGGCTATGATTATGGAGACTCAAGGTCTCCAAAAGTGCTAAGCCATATAACTTTGTAAGATTTAGACAAGCTTCACTTTTTTGCGTAAAGCAATGTCAATTAATTACTAATCAAAGGTGAAGTAAAAACTATTATTTTATTATAATGATAGTAGGAAAATCAACATTGAAAAGGGTGTAAGACAAGGTGATTCCATATCTCCAAAACTTTTTACAGCAGTGCTGCAAGAAGTATTTTGTGGATTAAAATGGGAAGCTAAAGGAGTGAAAGTAAATGGAGATTATTTAAGTCATTTAGATTTTGCAGATGATGTAGTTGTTTTTGCAAATAATGCTTTAAAGCTACAGGAAATGTTGCAGGAGTTATCAGATAAAAGTAGGACTAAAGATAAATGTTAAAAAGACTAAAGTAATGTTTAATAGATTTTCTCAAAATATGAAAATAAAGATTGATTGTGATGAGTTAGAAGAAGTTAACAGTTACAAATACCTTGGTCAGATTATTAATACAGGTGGAAATATAATGGATGAAATTAATCATATAATTAAACTTGGTTGGAATGCTTTTGGTAGAAATAACTTGATACTAAAAGGAAATATGCCTATGTGTTTGAAAAGGAAGGTTTTTAATAAATGTGTTTTGCCAGTTCTTACTTATGGATCTGAGACTTGGACACTTAATAGAAGAGCAATACAAAGACTTCAGACCACTCAAAGAAGTATGCAGAGATGCATGTTGGGAGTAACAAGAAGAGATCAAAAACACAATGTATGGGTAAGAGAACAAACAGGTGTTACTGACCTCATTGAAAAAATTAAAAGGCTGAAGTGGAGTTGGGCTGAACATATTGCTAGAAGAGATGATAATAGATGGACAATTGAAATTTTAAACTGGATCCCAAGAGACTGTAAAAGACCCAGAATGAGACCACATATGAGATGAATGGATGAAATAAGAAAGTGTGCAGGAGTGATGTGGAGAAGAGAAGCTAAAGATAGGAAAAGAGGTATTGAACTTGCTGAAACCATCATCCTGCAGTGGGTTGATAAAGGTTGATGATGATGATATAGTCAAATGTGTGAGGTAACATTTTAAATTTCAACTTCACATATTTATAATACAGGAAGAAAATTTTGCTTACTGCTAAAGATATATGATTTTATCTGGTTGTCTATATATGTATATAAATTAAGTAGCTTAAACATGCATATGTATAATGTGGGATCCAATTGATTTTATTTATTAGTAATCTCTATACATGATGGCTCATTTAAAAAATATTAAAATATCATGGTATGTTTTCCAGCCATGTTTGGTTGTAGCATGCTGCTATATATAGTTACATATCACAGTCAACTCAGAACTTCTTAAAAAATGAAGATAGTAGGGTTGCTTATGAATAACTGAATTTGAATCTTAGTCTACCAAATATAGCAATGAAAAAGCATAGTAAACCATATTTTTTTTGTTTTTTTTTTACTTTGTTTCATAATAGACCAAAGAAAGAATATTACTAACAGTATATTAATAATTTAACTATTAACATAATTTTATATTTAATTATAAAAAGATCTTATTTCACATAATGAACATGCTTGGATTTAATATGATGATCCAAATCTTACCAACCATCTAAGAAATAATTGTTTTCACTGGGCAGCAATGGAACATGTAAACTCGTGCATATTTCTTAAAGCTACATACATGAGATCAGGATATGAATATAACAACAAGTTTGATGGTTATAGAAATCAGTCATTTTATTTATCCAGAATCCTCTTGAAATATGTGGAGACATCTTTTGAAAATATTCAGTACGTTTACTACCATTAATCATTATCTTGATATGATAAGGTATGGGTTAAAGTTACAATATTTGTTCTGTCTGGAATTCAACTTTTTTAATATATATTTACATTATAATGACCTAATGTCATTTGGATATTTGTACAGATAAACTTCATGGTATACCACATACATGAGTTGTTAGAAATGACTCATCATCATGAGACATTTGTAGCATAAGGATTAATTAAGAAAGTAGATATTAAACTTGACGGTGTTGGCTAATACCAGATAAAAGTTGATATTGAAATACTACTGTGTCCATGTTATTTATTGCTAGTTCTATTAATAGCATAATTAGGGGTAACAAAAGATTTTTAAAATAAGAAATTGATTTTCTTCACGTATCCATATGGGAGTATACTTTCATGGTATATAATCTGCATTTATAGTAATTATTTGCATTTTATAAATAAAATATTATTCATTTAATTAGGTTTTAGTGTATATTAATATCTATATGTGCATATATCATACTTAATGCAAATACCTAGAATCTTCTGACTTTGTGCAATTTGTTGAGATGCAGAAAAAGAAAGGATAGTAATGAATAATGTTAGTGTGTGATGAAGCTATAGGGAAGAGAACAGTAGTAAATTGATATCTATAAAATTGTAAGCAAATGATGAAAATATATGTAAGAGACTGTGATCTGGGACAATGCATGAGTGCTAGTTCAGCAGGAAATGCATATTTGAGAGATCATTTATCTTTGCACATGTCTTTGGTCATATGTTTAAAAAAAGGGATGAAATATAAATTTGAAATATATGAGTATTAATATATAAATAACTATAACCATTGAATGTTTGTATTTTGAAATCATATAACAATAATTCAAACAAATTTATTTAACACAGTATTCAAATTTTAAACAATATATTCTTTACTGGAAGTACTTTCGATTGTCTCACTGACAATCTTTATCAACCATTAATACAAATGTATGCAAAATAAACTTATGTTACCCATCATTCAATCAATTCAAATTTCCCACAAGTCTGTTGTTTTTATATTAGCTGATTGTCTATTCATTAAAGCCTCTCTATTCCTAGATATCATCATTGCCTCCTTAATTTTTTGTTTTTCATTAAACCTTTCAATTTGAATAATTTTTACATCTTTATTATCAAATTTAAAACCATAATTACATGCTTTATTATGATCAAAAATAATTGAAGTATTCATACTTACTGAAGATACATTTTCTTTCTGTACACATTTATACAATATCTTATGATCATTATATCATTTTTGTAATGTACATTTTGATTCCCCTATATATTTCATTCCACAACCACATACCAACATATATACACAGAACTTAATTGAAATTTAGAAATCTTAGTTTTAGAATTATTTACCATATTATTGGAAGAGAAAAAAGAAATCCTACACAAACCACTGTAAAGTTTATTAATTAATTTAGTTATTGATTAGATATAAAAGAAATAGAAATCCATTTATCACTTTTTAATTTATTTAATATTTTCTTCTTATTACTTTTATTTCGATTATATTTTGTAATTATATTATAAATAATATTTCTTCCATAACCAACATTAAACATATTAGTAAACAAATACATTAATATTTCCAATTTTATCACTAATAAACTTACACAAAAAATCATTTCTAAACAAAAATGACTTCAAACCAGCTAATTTATGACCCATATGAACTCTAGAATTATACGGAATATAACCCTAATTTCCACAGGTTTTAAAATCATATTATAATCAAACACATTATTTTTTTTAATAAACATATCTAAAAACTTTATAGAATTTTCTTTCTCTTCATTTAACACCCATTTTATATTATTAATCATATTTAACTCACTAAATAAATTAACTACTTTTTCATTATGTGCACATATAAATACATCATTGACATATCTACAATATACTTTAATTCCTTTATATTTTACCTGAGGTAGTATCTTAAATTCATAACTAGAAATAAAAAAATTACAAATCTGTGATATTGGCCAACTATAATTCATTTTAAACCAGCGAGCATCACATGATCACATCTCCAATACTATATGGAGTTTTGCTTTGCTTTGTTTATGATTCATTTTATAAAAATAATCATTAAACTTAACATATATATGATCATTTACAAATCTTAACATTTTAATAATAAAATTCTTAATGTTATTATCTATACATTTTATAATCAAAGCTCTTTCAATAATCTCTATTGATTCCATACGATTAATTGAACCATACATTTCGGATATGTCAAGTGTACACATGACATCATTATTATAAATTTTTATATTTTTGATTCTATTAATAAAATCAAATGATGAAGAAACCGTATAATCTCCAAATCTAAACACATCTTGCATTATTGTTTTAATATATCTACAAGCATTATAATAAAAAAAACACCTCCAAAATCTACTATTACTCTTAATAGATGACCATTTTTATTCAATTTTATATTTGCAAAGATTCTTGGAAACACTGCAGATGACGGATATAAACTGTAATATGTCTTCGCATCAATAACTTTTTTCTTTTTAGCAGTCATTAAAACATCATTAATAAATTTCATTCTATATGTATCAATATACAGTATATATTATTATATATATAAAGTTAAAATTATATCTAAAAAAAGGATATTGAAGTTAAAAATATAATATGAGCTATGTGTGTTTTACACACTTGGTGGAAAAAGTGACCCGGATGTGTCAAAAAGGCATAAGGAGGGAGAAAGACCGGTCTGAGTTCTGGGCTGGTCGATGGTTGTGATATGATTGAGATAAGGTAAAAAGTGCTCCGAGATAAGAATATTGATTGTACTTATGAGTGATACTAATATATTATTCAAAGTCATAATACTAACCTTGAAGTAACAATTAATTACTAATAATAATTCAGGGAATGTTTGACCCAACTTTTAGGCATCATAGAAAAAAACAATATAATAAACTGCATCTTACGATGTAATAAGTCATTAGTATATATGTTATAGATATAAAATTGAGATGCTAGAATAAATTATATTACGTGAGTGGAAAAGAATAAAAAACTGATGGTGATCGAATGTTATTACTAGTGGATGGTCAAAGTACTGTAATATATAGTTCCTCTATTTGCCTTTAAGCAGAGAACTTAATATATATAGCATCATCAAGTGAATTTTAAATAGTTCTTTATCCATTATACTAATGGATATAAAATAAATTTAAAAATTTATCCAAACCAGTTTGACGAATTAAACGTAACAATAAATTTATAATTTACGGTAATTTTGGAGCAAATCAAAACCGATGAGAGTGTTCTGAATCGAGATTTTACATATTTTTTCATACCGCACTTATTAATTAAGAGCTTGTTTGAGCTATTGCTACGCTCTCTGTATTGCAAAATGGTCCACATAAAAAGCTAGTTTTTGCAGAGATATAAAATACTAATCGCTATATATCAGCTGCCTGAAAATAAATCTTGAGTAAGATTAAAATATATATTCAAGGTTCGTTATGAAGTTTAGTAAATACTTTACATATATGTTAGTGAACTGATAAAGGGAATGCCAGAAGAAACTTTTTTTTTAAAATAGTAATTGTAATTAGAAATAATTGATCATTATTGAATAAAATATTACATCATTTATTATTTCTTAATATATAATTTAATACACTGTACTGGCATACGCACATCTGCACAAATATACTGTAATGTATAAGGGATTCGAACTCAGACTTTCACACGACCCTCAACTATCCATGCTATCTTTTATTGCAGACCCATCTGATCATACACATGTTGGAATAATAAATAATCACCAGTATACGTATTTCGTGCTAAACCAGCACTCATCAGTTGGTCCAGATTACTATCTCCCCACATATATACAAACAGTGCACAGCTTTATATTAAGATAGCCAATCTTCATACTTTAATGGACACGTTTCAAACTACTCCAACCCACAACTCTTCAGCGATCCATTTCATTGAAAATCTGATGGTGGAAGGATCAAAGCCCACATATTTAGTAGTAAATAAAGTCGTTAGAAATTTAACAAATACGAATGCGCTAAGAAAATAAACAATGACTTATGCATATTTAAAATTGTTTTAGAAAGAATCAATTACTCGGCGCAGCTTTTATGAATTCTTTTATTATTTTGCTAATCAATTTGTATCAAACAATAAAACTAAACTACATCAGCTCTATAAGATGGAAAACTTTTATTTTGATTGTAACTTAGCTTTTATAAAAGCATATGAAAAACAAATAATACAATTTAATCTAAAAAGAGGAGGAAAAGATTTAGGGCAAATCAATTCGGATACGGCAATCCGGTAACATTAAGAACGAAATAATTTCCGCATTTTTTTTTTGTCTTCAATGTTTATTTATTCAGCAAGAAATTCTTACTACAAAACACTAATGTAAAATAAAACCATTAAATTCACGCTCACCCTACATAAACATATCTAAAAAAGGATGCACACATTATCGTATTGTTTGTCCTTGGCGTTATTTTAGATATAAAAAATATATACATATTTTATATTTCTGTTAAATATATAAATAAAAGAGTTTAATTATTTATGGTTAGAATTAAAAAAAAAAAAACAGGAGTAAAAAAAAAAAAAAACTGCAATTGTCTTATTAATAGATAATAGAATGGTTTATTTTGGAGGTTATACAATGTTCATAAACCAGAAGTGATAGGTGACGCTATAAATTCTCAAGTTTATCAACCTAACAGTGTCCTAAAGCAGTGAAAGGGATATTACCCTGGCGCTGATTTAATTAAAATAACGTGTTTTTTTTCTTTCAAATTAAATATAAAAAAATAAGGAAGCCAAATTAATAGCTGAATGGTTAATTGATCACATAAGATTCGACAAATTAGCTATCTTCGAGTGATTGCAACTTTTAAATTCTCAAAAGTATAATCCTCACAATAGGTTGTCATTAGATGCAGTGGGGCTTTATAATTTAGTATAATGCCCGCAATCTATTGGCATAATTGATGACATTTTAGCTGAATTAAATTTCAATAAGCACAAAACCAATTTTATTGTTGATGCTCTCAAATGAATGGATGTGGACATCACGACCCTTTTCAATGGAATTTTATACAATGGAACATGGCTGGACTATGGGGCTACCTCTAAATGAAATAAATTTATATCATAGTGTTGAACAAATTTATTGGCAGTCACCTCAAGAAGTTTGCTCCAGCCACATAATATTTATATATACGATATGTAGACGATGTTATTATCTATGTTAAAGAAAAAAAACCATTATTGATATACGGGGTGAGCTAAGTCAATTATCTTTTTTAGCATGGACAATAAAAAGCGATGGAATAAAGTTCTTAGGCATGGATATCCAATATTCAAACACACACATAAATTACAAAATAATCATAAAACTACTCCACGTTCGTGTTATAATTCACCTGCATTTTTCTACTCCAATTTCACACAAATTAGTTGGCTTCAAATATTTTTTGTACAGAAACTATATACTATACAAGTTTGAAACAGACGGAAGAGTCAACATTAAAAACTATATAAAAGACCTAGTCAATTCAGAGTATGATTACAATATATTAAATGAGGCACTTAAAAAAAATTTATTCCTCTTTAAATTGCAGGCATATAAATAACAGCAGTATTAATGCATGTATCAGTTTACCTTTTATACCGGATATATCTAAAAAGAGCAAAACAATAGCTCCATCAATTCAATATTACAATTAGAATTCCCTCCCCCTTAATCTCAACCAAATGTTAAATAACATCAAAGACAGATTACCTCCAGACTAAGGTCTCCAAATAATTTTATAAAATTAAATGCAATAAATTAATCTGCAAAGCAATCTACTATTGTGAGTCTCATCTCAATAGCAGTACAAAATTAGCGCCACACAAATATATATACAATGTGCTAAAACTGACCCCAAAATTAAGTCTATATTTTTGTGACTCAGGTCACAATTTTGATCAATTTAATATTAATGTTGTTTATACTCAATGCAGTGATTAAACAGGAAAATATAAATTATGAATACTTTATTGCAAATAACATTCATATGATAAGCAAGAAAGAATGTGTGTTGCATTATCACACAAATAGTATATTTAAACTTAATTAACTTATAAATTCTATTTTCTATACACCCATATTAATTGTATGATTATGACCAACATAGCTGAAAGCAGTGCAAAGCTGTAAATTTTAAAGAATAATAAATTATCTTTCCAGCATAGAGTACCATCTATTTATTGAGTTATATACAAATAAGGAAAGAATCAAATCTGATTAAGTTAAAAAAGTTAATAGTGGTTATTCATTTTAAATAGAGATCAATCAAGAACAAGTTTCAATTTACCAGGTAAAAATTCAAAAGTCACAACCATACCAATTTCTTCCAAAATTAAAAAAAAAATGTAGATGCAAGCCTTAAGCAGCACTGAAGCGAAACAAGAGTTGTTGCATCACCAAAAGATGAACGAACAATATCAATGCTTGTAATATTAAAGCCTTGTACCAGATTGGGAATAATGGAATACTTCAGTCCAATCTATAACTGGCATATATGAATGTAAATCCTCTATGCAAGGATAGTAATTATTCACTGAATAAAACTACTTAATCTCTATACAACAAAAACTATTTGCAATAATGCAACTAAAAAAAATACAAATAATCTCGGGATTCAATAAAGCCAAAATTTAATAAAAATATTAGTGTATATTTTTTGCAAATAACTTAATTCCAATACTATAATTGTTGGCATAATAGAAGATTATGATAACCCATTTTGCCAATTACAGATTTCTAGGATAAATAGGTTACAAGAAATGCAATAATGTTATCTCTTTGGAATATAAAATCAACAACTTTTACTGAAACTCACTTATTGGTTTAGAGCTTTTCTAAACAGCAAAAACAATATGCTAAAAAAATTATAAGTATTTATATCTTATAAAATTTCTTACATAAACCACAGATGCTAACCGATGTTCACATGGATGGATGCATACTTTCAGATTTCACAGCAGAATTGTTTCAAAATATTATAGAAACAATGTAGCACAGATAATGATCATATCAAAAATATATATCTTGATATATATTCTTGATGTATGTTTGGAATTGCAACAAATAAAAACATTCATATCAAATCTGATGAATCATGAAATAATTCTGGTGAATCAAGAAAAGTTTCCATCAGCATCTAATAGTCAGCCATTATTTATATTAACTTTAGGTTATTAAATATTTGAAAACCAGGCACTCTTCACAAACCTGGAGCTTAATTGTAAGTATGGAGGATTTGAACTCAGATTTTCAAGCATCCTTCAACTATTCACACTATCTCATACAACTGATACACATGACCACACACATGTAGAAAAGATAAATAATCACCAATATACATATTTTGTGCTAAACCAGCACTCATTAGTTGGTCCAGATTATCATCTCCCACACACATATATATTCAGTTCTCAGTTTATATTAAGATAAAAAATCTTCATACTTTAATGAACAGGCTTCAATCTACTCCAATTTTCAAACTTTTCAGCCATTCATATCATTGAAAATCTGAAGATGAAAACCCAAATCCCATGCTGAAGTCAATATTATTGCCATGCCAATGTTGACTTCAAGTCACTCTGATCCCTCATGTATAGGACTCTATCCATTTAAAACATAGAAGAGGAATGGGCAGGATATAAGCTTGATGTGTAAGTATTTGAAAACCAGGCACTTTTCACAAACCTGGAGTTTAATTGTAAATATAGGGATTTGAACTCAGATTTTCAAGCATCCTTCAATTATTCACACTATCTCATACAATTTATACAAATGACCACACACTTGTAAAAAAGATAAATAATCACCAATATATGTATTTTGTGCTAATCCAGCACTCATCAGTCAGTCCAGATTTCCACAAACACATATATAATCAGGCTATTAAATGAAATTGCAGAATTTTGAGCCATGAAAGTTCATTTGATGTTATCAATAACAGTTAATTCCCATAAATATGAGTAAATAAACAGTCAATAAATGAATAAACTATAATATACACTCATGAATCTGTTAATAATTGTAAAAAAAAATATATGACGAATTCTAATGATAAACCTCTAAGCTAGAAACCGTGCCAAAAATTAACATAAAATGTCTTTATTCAATATAGATAATCTCAGATATTATAGTGAGTATTATACTTAAAGTAGTTAAATAATTTTATAATTTTCCAAAAGACAATGTTTACAAAAATGAATATGTTTATGTCAAGTAATCAACTTTTTTTGAAAATTATAATTTTTAAGATTATTATTACTATAGTATAGATAAGCAATTCTAATTGTTTTACATTCATGCAATAAACAAAAATATAACCAATGATTATAGATTGCCAATGTAAATAATAATTTCACCTGTTATTACAAATTCTCTGTGGTGATACAATTGTACTTATGAAGCAATACCAATCTTATTATTATTCAATCTTAATAAATTAGCTCTGAAGTAGCTAGTGACACACACATGCAGTCATACCCATTCAGAAAAAAGGAATCATTTAAAATTTATGTGGGTTTTTCTGCCACAATCCAAAATTAAAGGACCATTACCACTTCAAGTACAGTATTTTTTTGATGATATATGTGTAACCTTTTTCTAATTCCATCAGATTTCTTTAAGTCTATGTACAATTTTACCATTAAAAATCAGTATTTTGCTACTAACTAAAGATTATGCTCCAAACATTATAATTTCCAAATATTATAGTAAATAAAATAAAATTTATCACCAATTTGAGCATTGCTTCAAATAAAAATATTCTCAGCCATAGATGCTTACAAGATATCAGCATAAAACATTATTAATTAATGATTAGATATCATAAATTTAGTCCTAAATAGTCCTAAAGTCAACATTACTTATGGAAACAACTAGAATTTTAGTGTACCAGCTACAATATATATATATATATATATATATATATATATATATACTGATGAAGCCAATAGCAGAAACTGGTCTGGAGTTGGGGATATTCTGCAAAGCTTGTTAAAAGCTTATTTGTAAGCTCTTTATATAACATTTGTAATACAAGCTTATTAAATTAGTTCATGTGACATATCTGTTTATATCTTTGTAATTTTATTTTTTGCTATTAAGGCTTTGGCAATTTTATATTGCTAAAGCTATTAATATATGGTGTATCTGAACTTGGTTCAGTCCTATATGGCTATTTAAGCGAGCTGAATTAGAAAACATATGGATGTCTGAAAATGTCAGATTTTCTACTTAATAGTTATCCATTAGATAACATGCTGGGCTTGTCCTGGTATTTTTAATCTAATGTTTGAATATCCTGGCACCTCACTGAGAAAGCCAGTAGCAGAAACCAGTATGGGGTTGGCAAAAATATATATTCAGGATACTGTGATCTGAAGACAGCAGAGAAATTATATTGAATTTTACAAAATTCATAAAAAGTACATTAAATTATATTAATAGATTTAAACTTTCATTCTGTAAAAAAAATGACTTGACCCCAGGAATTAACATTGATATAAGATATATTTGCTTCAATTATCCAACATACTCCTATTCAGTACCTCATTATGCCTTTTTATCATATTACAGAAAATAAATAAGAATTAATGGCTTCATTTTTTGAGAGTTTATAAGTTTGAGTCCTAAAATGTGTAGAATTGGAATCAGTCTGAGGGTTTTACTCTCCAGAATCTAAACTGAACAAACTGTGCTAAGCCAATTAAGGCCTTAAAAACTGATAATGTACTTTGAAATTACTTGGTCAAATTTATATTAGATCAACCACATATGTAATCTTTGCTATCTTCTAAAATTTGAGTGCATTTTCATTTTTGCAATATGCTATGACCCATTCTGCTTAGACTAATTTATATTCCTAATTTTTAAAATAACATCATCTTCTGTTTTAAGAAAAACACAATAAACTTTAATCCATCACTCAATATCTGAATAAATCATGATTAAAGTTACCACAATTTTTTTTTTGTAAGAGGTGGTCTTAAAAATGACTCTATAATCTCTTGATATCAAAAACATATATTTCAAACTATGCTATTAGATATAGGACAGCAGTTCATGCTACATTATAATGAAGAAAGCTTATATTTATTAGGATTGTCATTACATGTGAAGTA
The DNA here is from genome assembly GCA_028023455.1 of Epiperipatus broadwayi. Taxonomy (NCBI): domain Eukaryota; kingdom Metazoa; phylum Onychophora; class Udeonychophora; order Euonychophora; family Peripatidae; genus Epiperipatus; species Epiperipatus broadwayi. Next base: position 383,411 of record JAQFVV010012855.1, on the reverse strand, counting down.
GATTTTAAGATGACATTTTGTGTAGTAAGATGATACTGTATTTTTGTGCATAGCATTTTCAAAGTTGATCAACCTGTGAAAACTCAAAGCATTAGTCCATGAGATGATTAATTATTAAAAGTAAATTTGGGTTACAATTAGGAATTATTTGTAAAGTCTAGAGTTCAAATATGAATAGCATTTTAGAAGTACAATAATGAAAAATTCAATTTGCAGCAGATAATTTGAGGAATAGGAAAAAACTTAATGTAAAATAAGGCTAAACCAATCTGCTGTTCAGTTCTCTAGAATGGCCTTGAATATCCCCAGGAGAGACCAATCCAGCATACTTTGGAAGACCTACGGAGAACAAGAAAAAAAACTAGCTTTGAAATGTCTCTGCTGAAAATCATTGTAAACCATCACGAAGAGCCACATGAACAGCAAAGTGCCAACCCTATTAATAACCACATTGGAAATAATAGAAATAAATAAAACAAATCCCTTGTAATTAAACCATTAGACTTAAATGCAGCTTACTTTGTAATAACACATGGATTAAATCATTTATAAGAATAATGCTAAAAAAACCGCTAAAAAAATAATGTTATTTTTTCTTTTCTATGGATGGGAAAATCAATGTTGGAAACAATCTCCATAGTATCCTCATCCCAGCTCCCATACTCAACAGAACTAGAATTTAGGCACCCAGGGCCACTTCCAACCACCAGAGCCTCTCATCCATTAGACAAAACTGAGTGAAACAAAGAATTTTTATTAAAAGGCAAAATCACTGTAGAATTCTTTAGAAAGTTCAGTGGCTGCCATATAATTTGCACAGCATTTTTATAAAGGTTGAAATTATTTTTTCTTATAATAGTGTGTTGACATAACTTTTATATGAAAAGAGAGCTAAGAAATTCCTCATTTAACTAGAAATAGTTTTAGAGAAAATTAATTCCCTAAACTAAGAAAAAAAGAACTAAAATGGGGAGCCAGAAACAGAGTCAACTGAAGTCCTTGGCTCATTCTAATGGACTGAACATTATTCCATAGTTGTGACCATTGAGAACAACAAATGCAATAGATTTTTTATATCAAAGAATTTCACATATTTTTCAACATCCTGTAAACTCAGTATAGGATTTTTTGAACAATTACCTGCATTATTTTTGTATACACTTTATTTGGATATGTTGACCAAACAAAAAATCACATAGCTTGTTTCTGATATGTTGATAAACAGTTGAGCATCAAAACTGACATGCCTCAGTCACAATACATGGATTTGGAGACCCAAAGCCTGACAATCTATTGTTGTTGCACCAACTTACCCAAGAGAATTGAAGAAGCTATAAATAATCTTTTTTGCTCAATCTCAGCAAAGTAGTTTACTTAATGTCTTTCATAGATAACCTTGGTAATAATATTTATAGGCCTCACCAAAATTTTTCTCAATCTATATATATATATCATCATTATTACATTAGTTGGGCACAGAAAAATAGTAGCCACCATATTAATAACCATTCTGGTTTTCATAGGATCCAATCTAAGAAAAGTGAAATTAAGAAATTATCCCAATAGACTAATGATAAAACAAAAATTTAATAACAAAATGAAGACTTAAATTTTAACTTAAAATTATTACAATATATAATTCAAGTTCAGATAGTTAAGACATCTGCAGAGATACACTTATTTACTGTGGCCCTCAGTTAAATTTTATAACCTGACAATAAATAAATAATATTAATAATTGAATGACTTCTTTGCTCAGAATTGAAAAAAATGATTTGCTAGAAAGGTTATAACTGGAATCAATTCAAGAACCTTCTGCTCTCAAGTCTGATATTCTACCACTGCAGTAAAACACACAGGGTAATTAACAAATTAAATGATATAATTGAGGCTCATTCTCATAACTATGATTAGGAATTTATCTATTTGCAACAAAGAATTAAACAATCTCTACCTTCATAAAAACCAAACCAAAATGTATGCAGCCATGCTAAATTAAAGACCGACCCAGACCAATGCATCATCTAATTAACTAGATTATCATACCAGAATAATAGTTTTCTAGCAATTATTTACCTGAGCAAGCCAATCTTTAGGATAACTGAACTTTGAATTACTTGTGTGAATTATATATTGCATAATAATAATAATAATAATAATAATAATAATAATAATAATAATAATAATAATAATAATAATAATAATAATAATAATAATAATAATAATAATAATAATAATAATAATAATAATAATAATAATAATAATAATAATAATAATAATAATAATAATAATAATAATAATAATAATAATAATAATAATAATAATAATAATAATAATAATAATAATAATAATAATAATAATAATAATAATAATAATAATAATAATAATAATAATAATAATAATAATAATAATAATAATAATAATAATAATAATAATAATAATAATAATAATAATAATAATAATAATAATAATAATAATAATAATAATAATAATAATAATAATAATAATAATAATAATAATAATAATAATAATAATAATAATAATAATAATAATAATAATAATAATAATAATAATAATAATAATAATAATAATAATAATAATAATAATAATAATAATAATAATAATAATAATAATAATAATAATAATAATAATACAAGTATCTGAAAGAATTCTGACTCCAGAATTCCAAAAATATGTATATCATAATTCTAGCTAAAATTTATGTTCAATATTTTTCAAGAACCAATACCTAGAAACATTAAGTGACCACTCATTCTCAATTAAATCTCTATCTGATCTATGGTTTCTCTAAGATTTATCCAGAGATTGTGCTATAAATATTTTTATACAGCTCTATCTTGCACAGAGATTATCTACTTCACTTGACAAATAATCAATCTTTAGCAATTGTTTCATGAACATCTAAATATTTTAACCAGCAATGTAATTGGAATATTTAAATAATATTAAACTTTTCTAAAGACATTCAACACACATATTAGATGATGAAAATCGTCCAATATAAAAATACAGCTAGAACACCATCATCACAAACCTTCAGGAAAATAATAATTATATATACTCTAAGAATTATGTAATTAGCTTAAAGTTAATTACTATATGATAACGAAAATACAATGTAGAATAGAAATAAGATAATATCTATGTAAACAGAAGTTTTTGATGTTAAGAAACTATCAATTACTATTAATCACAATCACTGAGGTTAAACAAGTTTTCTGATTAACCTATAATAACTTATTTGTTGGAGATTGTTGTTGAAATAAAAAAAAAGTTTTCTTTATTTGTAGTTGTTCAACTATATAAAATCTATCTATCTATCTATCTATCTATCTGTCTATCTATCTATCTATCTATCTATCTATCTATCTATCTATCTATCTATCTATCTATCTATCTATCTATCTATCTATCTATCTATCTATCTATCTATCTATCTATCTATCTATCTATCTATCTATCTATCTAACTATCTATCTATCTATCTATCTATCTATCTATCTATCTATCTATCTATCTATCTATCTATCTATCTATCTATCTATCTATCTATCTATCTATCTATCTATCTATCTATCTATCTATCTATCTATCTATCTATCTATCTATCTATCTATCTATCTATCTATCTATCTATCTATCTATCTATCTATCTATCTATCTATCTATCTATCTATCTATCTATCTATCTATCTATCTATCTATCTATCTATCTATCTATCTATCTATCTATCTATCTATCTATCTATCTATCTATCTATCTATCTATCTATCTATCTATCTATCTATCTATCTATCTATCTATCTATCTATCTATCTATCTATCTATCTATCTATCTATCTATCTATAACTATAAAAATAAGAGAAGAAATGAGAGAAAAGTGAATCTTTTATTCTAGATATAATCATTCATATCATGTATAATACAGTTAATTTATAATAACAAATCATCTTAAAAAATATAAATTTGCTATGTACTGTTCAATGTTTTTACTTTTTTGTCTTCATAATAAAATAATATTTTTTAAAAATATTTTATCATAAATGTTTTTCATTACTGTGCACTAAAAAGCCAAATGAATTGTTTTCTTAACAGCAATTTGGTTATTTATATATAATTGGAAATAAAGTGTTGGATATCAAGAAATTAATTAATTCAATCTCTAATATGGTCATTTCAACTCCAAAATAAAAAAGATAGATAGAAAGAAAAAAAATTCTCTAGAAATGAATTTTGCAATCATTATACCAACCAATCTACAATCCACAAATACATTTATGTATAGAACATGCTAATTCATTTTTCAGTGCAATATTTGAAAAGAAATTACTATGCATACACAATTGATTTTAATATTCTTTTTTTATGAAAGAAGCATTTAAAAACATATACTTCTGCAATTAAAAAAAATTAAGATTCAAAATAAAAGTCATATATCACATGACCATATTTCTTAAGCTTGTAAATTATAAACAATGAGGATTGCCAATTCATCTACTAGCTTTATGATAAATGCTTAGCCAGAGCTAGCACTTAAAATATCTAGTGTCTGAACCTACCCTGATACCTCTCTGAGGAGTGCCAATGCATGAAACCATGGTCAGGTGTTTGAGGAGGGGTTCCTGACAGAGATATTTTAAGTGCAGGCTCTGGCTAAGCATTTATCATAAAGCTTGTAGAGGAATTGGAAATCCTCATTGTTTATAAATTAAGATTCAGTTTTACTTTTAATTTAATTGCCCATGAATACTTTTTACTCATCACTAAAACTTATTGAACATGATCCATGCATTTAAAATGTGACCTACCAACACTATTATACTGGACCAACAATTAGAAAACCCTGATATATTTCATTCTTAAATTGCAACATCATCAACTTCTAATAAATGTTCAAAATTTGAAGAAAATCCATTTGATAGACATTTGTTAAAAATTGATTGCAAAGGGATAAAAGATTTTCTAAATTAATTATATGTATTTTAAAAATAAAACAAATAAATACAATCAAACTTATAATCAACTTTTATTTTTATCACAAATTTTCTATTTTTTATTCATGTAACTATCTATTTATTTAGTTAGATATCCATCTGTCAGTGTGCCAATCTACCTATTCACCTGTCTTCCAATTAATCATCTAATTTTTTACATTTTTAAACTTATTTTTTGTCTCACTTATTACCCGTTTGTATATCTATATATTTATGTACTTTCCTATCAACATATCACTTACTTGTTTATCTATTTATCTATGTATTCATCTATTTGTATAATTGTATTATAGTTTTCAATTATTTGTTCTTGTGATAAAAACGGAAGTTTCTAACTTAGTAAATTAAAAAGAATTTTATCCTAATAAAAACCTACTCACCCATGCACGCACACACGCGAACACATACACACGTTGCAGAATTTAATACGCGCGCACACACATACACATATATATATATATACGTTGCAGAATTTAATGCATTTGCTGGTAGATGTAATCCATTTTAAAGTTACCAGAAATAATAGTATTGGTTTATAAATCCAAATAGTATGTTTGCACAATATAAATGACAAATACCATGATTAATGACAACTCACAAATTACCTTATAGATATAAGTCAGATGTAAAAAAACAAAAAAAAACAACAAATTCCTAGTGGCACAGATTATTGAATAAAGTACAGATTATTATAATCCAAGATCAAAATAAAAGTTGCACAAAAATAGATTATATTCAAAACATTCTGACAAAAACATTTGATTTTCATTCTTTAGAAGTAATTTTTTGTGTTTCGTTTCGATTCCTATTCAAATATTAAAAGCTATCTATAATTTAGATTTTCTGATGGTTCTATTATTTTGTCATTGAATTTTTTTAAAGTTATGTTGTAGGTTTAGAACGCCTGTCTTAGATTATTGTATTATTACTGATGATTAGATTAAAATAAAAACACTGTTGATGAGTGCAGCCATTTTAAGTCTTTTTGTTGTGAGATTAAAATTACAAATGGATATAAAAACAAGACAATAACCATATTAAATTAAAGGACTACATATTTTCCTATAATAATAATGATATTTTAAACTGATAATGAGAGTGGATTATTAACATCTTTTAATGACATATCTATTCTGTCTACTCATTCATACGTGTTAAAGCTAAATAACATATACTTTGAAATGAAAAAGCTCTATAAAACAATGGTTTTAAAATTATTAAAATATTTTAAGAATATTTGGACTCAGAAATTTGCAGTCATTTAATTTAAGGAAAGCTTTTAATTATTCTAATGTACAATAATAGAGAGAATTCAAAAGCTTCAAGAATAATTAGTAAGGTTTGCTGTTATTTACTGCAGTTGACGTACATTCGTTTTTTTGCTGTAATAAATAACAACTAATTTTAAACAACATCTAATGTGATTTTCGAGAGGTATAAAGCACTATTTTCCTAAATTCCAGACAAATTTCATATGAGCACCATAAGTAAAAGATAATTTTTAAATTGCCATCATTAATTTGGACAATTCATTCAACTCAGTTACTTAAGATTATTTGTGGAAATATTTGAAAACAAGTGGGTCTTCAAACAAGTTTAAGCATATTTTATAACTGTTACATTCATTTATGAATAGAAATATTATTGAAGACAGTAAACCAGAAATGATTTGGGGAAAAAGAAAAATATGAAATAGCTCCAACTGTATTATCTTTTGGGAAAATAATTTTGAAACAGTCTGCAGCTTGTCAATTGAAGTAATGACTACAAAATATTTCTTATGTTTTGCAAGCAATATGTCATGAATTTAATGCAGAAATTAATGTTCAGGTATTTTCCAATTACTGATGGAAGAAAAAATCTTTAACAATTTTCGGAGTAAATAATTATCAGCTTGAATAAATGAACCAGTTTAAATATGAGGGTAACATTTTGTGGGTGGGAAGTGGGAGAGGAAGCAGTTAATGCTTAATACAAAATAGATAATACTGTTTTACTGCATTTAACAGTTTTATTCCTTTTAGTGGTGTGACAACTTTAACATAATTAGTTCTATATTGTACCCTCTATAATTATCATAAAATATTTTGAAAATATAATCAAAGCTCAAAACCAATTGTATGTTTTATAGCTTTCTTATTATTTGATATTGAACTGCATTTATAAAGACAAGAGTCCACAAAATTGAGCATTTGTGCAAACTGAGCATGCTCATTGGAAAATAAATATATCCTATTTATATTTAAAGATTTTTCAAAGGTGCTTTAAAAAGTAGCAATATTGCATGATTTAGTAGAAAGAATATTACGGAATACTTAATAGATATTTACAAATAAGACTTTCAAAAAATAAGATTTCCCTGTAAAAGAAATTGAATAATAGTATCAGATAGGTCAAACAACTGTATTTTCCTTATGAGGAGTAAAAGTGTTTATTTTAAAAAGTGCATACCTTTTGTCTTTGTTGATGTTATTAGAATAGTTATACAGATTTGAAATACTATTTTATTTACATCAAAGTATTGCTAAGTCAGGTTTTTAATGCAGAAATTCTTTTTCAAAGCAAAATCACACGCACACACACACACAATATATATATACAAACCATTATACAATTACAAATATCCAGTAACGCCCTCTGTTTAAAGATCTATATCTCAATAATAGCAAACCTATTATTGAGATATAGATCTTTAAACAGAGGGCGTTACTGGATATTTGTAATTGTATAATGGTTTGTATATTTTCTATAATTATTTCAGTTAGTGTTAACAGTAACTTTCTTTATATATATATATATCTTCAGTAATTAACCTTATTAAGCAGAACGTTAAATCTCAATTTCCATGTCAAAAACTTTTATTAACTAGTTTATTATAATGTTGCAGCGCTTTGGAAACACTTTATAATTAATGCATGACTGGATAACTATTAAACTTATTCACAAATAACTGTTTCTTTGTGAAACTTTAACAACAATACATACAATAATTAACCATTATTAAAACTCAAAATATGTAAATTAAAAATACAAAACCTATACTAAAATAAAAAGAGAAAAAAAGTACAAGAGACGGTAATAGTATTGTTAGAACAGTTGCAGAGACATATCTTGAAGAAGATAAAGCAATTGCTATACGATTTGTGTGTTTGAAAAAGACATTTGACAGAGTAATATAGAAAAGCTTACGGCCATGCAAAAAATAAAAAGAGATTGATTCAGAATATATATACTGGGCAAAGAGTAAAAAATAGACTGCAGAATAATAATACTGATTATGTGGATATAAAAAGAGGAATTAGGCAAAGATAGTGTGTGCCACCTGTTCTTTTTAAAATGTATTTAGAAGAACTGTTAAATATTTTTGACTGTAGAGGACCAAATGTTGGAGGTAGAATAATAACATGTATAAGATATGCAGAAGATATGGCTTTTATAGATGGGGATGTTGAAGAAAAGATATATGGGATATGAAATGGAGATTAATGTTGAGAAGACCAAGTGTTTAGGGATAGCGAGGAATACAAAAAGACTGCAATTTAAAATCCATGATAATATAATTCAACAGATAAATGGATTTAGTTATTTGGTTTGGATAGTTGGTTGAGTGAAGATCTATGAAGTGAAGATAAAATTGGAAAAAAAAATCGCATTGACAAAGAAGACATTTACGAGAAAGAAAACATTTTGTGTATCTTTCAAGAGAAAATTAAGGAAAAGATTAATTAAATGTTATGTGCAGGGTGTACTAGAGTATGGCTATAAAATGGGGACAATGAGTAATAAAATTAGGAACAGATTGGAAGCCATTGGGATATAGTCATGGAGAAAGTGAAAAATGTCAGTTGGATAAATAAAATAATAAAAAAGTTTTAAGAAAAGTAAATGAAAGTTGTTTTGGAGGGAGTAATGAAGGGAAACAATAAGAAAGGATGAAAACATTAATCTTGGTGGATAGTATAAAAGATTGGAAGAGATACATGGAATTGAAGTGTTTTACAATGAAGAGGAAAGTAGATAAATGGATGAATTTGTGATGTGACAGGTCTCTGGACCTACCTATAGTATAAAATACTATTTATTGAGTAAAGTATAAAAATTATGTATTGTAGGATTGCAAGATCAATTAACAAGCAATTTTTTTGAAGTTTGCTAAGGCATTATTTATTTATTGACTATACACATTTATAGGGTATATGAGCGCAAACTTTCACACCACCCTCCACTCTCCACTCTATGTCATAACACATGATACACTTGAACACATATATGTTGAAAAGATAAATAATCACCAATATAGGTATTTCATGCTAAAACAGCAATCATCAGTTGGTCCAGATTACTATCTCTACACATATATGCCATAAGTGTGCATTTATATACTAAGATAGCCAATCTTCATACTTTGATGGACAGGCTTCAATCTACTCCACACTCCAACTCTTCAACTGTCCATCCAATTGAAAATCTGATGATGGAATGCTCAAAGGCCACCCTGAGGCTGAGATTCTTGTTGCACCCATGTGGAGTAGATTGAAGCATGTCCATCAAAGTATGAAGATTGTCTATCTTAATATATATCTGCACACTTATGGTATATATGATTGCTGTTTTAGCATGAAATACCTATATTGGTGATTATTTATCTTTTCAACATATATGTGTTCAAGTGTATGATGTGTTATGAGATAGAGTGGAGAGTGGAGGGTGGTGTTAAAGTCTGTGCTCATATACCCTATATATTACATATATAGACACAAGTATATAATAAGCCTGTGTTTCAGTTATACACTTTTGTGGAATATAATTTTTACATTTTACTATATATATATATACACCTGGGTCTCCTTTTATGCAGATTTATTTAATGCGATTTTGAAGTTATGCGATTCATGTTTCTCTGGAAGTTGAATTCCGATAATGCACTATTACTTTAAATAATAAATTTCACATATATTGAAAGTAATAGCACATTATTGGAATTCGACTTTCATCTTAAATAATTTCAATATTTTCAGTGCTTAATAATAGTAAGATTTTATGCAATAATGAAATTAAAATCATGATTTCCACATTTTATGTATACACACATTAAATTTTACAAGATTATAATGTAAACTTGTTCAAACATTGTGCATGTTAATTTTGCGTTTTAAATCACATTCTGTTTTTGCTTTTTAAAAAAAAACGTAATCAATTATTAATCATTTAGTGTCCACAAGTTTATTTTTAAAAGGTGAGTAATAGCAGTGGGCACAATTAAAATTGAAAATTAAAAAATTAAAGACAAAAATAAGAATTTAATTTTTAGTTGTTAGATTAATTACTAATTACGTTGTCACCAGAAAACCATTAACACAATGTGAGCGTGATGTTGGCGCTAGTTGTATTTCCTCTTGAGAAGAATCTGACTTTTTACCAGTTTGCAAATGAACCTGTTTATCAGAAAATAGTGATAATAATTAAAATGTGTATAAAAAATGTAAATTAATGTAAATTATGCATAAAAATATAGTTTTGAATAAAATTAAATATTATAGTTAAAAAAAGTTTGTCTTGTATCAATTTTTTTCAAATTTGAAATTTTTTATTAGTCATATTTTATTTTCTTATTTTTTTTTGCGCGAATTTTAAAGTAATTTTACATTGGTGCTTTGCTTTTACATGATTTTTGAAAAATCACAGTCTGTATCCTCCCTTTTTCAAGGTAAGTTACTTCATATTTTTGCGCGATTTCATTTGCGCGTGTTTTCTGAGGAACCTATCTATCGCATAAAACGAGACCCAGGTGTGTGTATATATATGAATATTTAACATGAAATAATAGATTATATCCTATAGCCATTCATTGTAATTCTACTTGAAGCTAATCATCATACCTCACACTAGAATTTTAATAGACAACATGAGATACATAGCTGAACTCAAATAAAGCACATACAATTATGAACTAGATGTAAAATTAATGCTAATAATGGATTAATAATTCTAGACAGTAATCATATTCTGCATTATATATTTCAAAAGTAATGATATTAACATTTAATATGACAAATTAGTAACCTCAAATATTACTTTTTTTTTTATATGTTTACATATGATCAAATGAATGAATCATAAACTCCTATGATAGTTAGATTTAGAAAAAAAAAAAGATAACAATTAGATAAAGTTAGATATTAACAGTGGTCAATTTACTGTACTAATTATTTTAATATATTTCTATGTAATTTTTATAACTATGATATTTGAGCACTGACTACCAGATTATTTACTATTTAATGGTCTAACTGGGATTTCATAATCTGGACCACTAGACAAACTTGTATGATACACAATCTTCCAGGATATTAAAAATCTACTTTGATTTACAACTTGTGATTAATATGCAACATAAGAGCATAGTTCTTAAAACACCTGGAAGACTGATATTCCTGCCACTTTAATTAATTTAATGAAAATAAAACAAACAAGAATTACAATATAATCTATGATCACAATTTCATGCATAAAATTATTCAAGATGTTGCCATGTACAAATCCAGATCTTGCATTAACAACTCATCATTTTCAATCATTATCAATCTATTGCAGACTGAAGGTCTCCCCAAGTTCAATTCATTTTCTCTGATCACTAGCCTCTTTTCTCCACATCACTCCAACACACTTCTTTATTTCATCATCCAGTTTTCATGTGGTCTTCTTCTAGGTCTTTTAATAATTTTAAATCGGCATTTTGTACAGGTTTAATGCATTTCCTGTTTTCTATTATCATATTGACCTAATATGTCCACAAATCAGAGTTTTTATACACTACAAGAATATAAATCAATTGAAAATTGGGGAATAGGATGTTAAAAGGCAAATGTTCAAATGACCAAAAAAAAGTTTTCAAAAATAAATAAATATATATAACAAGTTATATGTAAAATATTATATTTAAGACAAACATATAACTGTTTAAAAATAAAATAAAGTTTCAATACGTAGGCTTTAAAACTTTGTTGATCACTAGAATTTAATAATGTCAATTAAAATTAGATCAATAAATGTGTGTATGTGTGTGCGCGCGCACACACACACACATATATATATATATGAAAATAGAGCAGAGATGACCATGATCTATTTAACCATTAAACCAATCCATTATAATTAAATATAAATGTCAAGACTGTGGAAATATGAAAAAATGAGTTTATTTAGAAACATATAAATAAAAATATGAGTTTTCTAAAATTATGCTTTTCAATGCAAATATGTTAAAATTTCTAAATAAAATATATTATTGATACAAGATGTAAATATGACAAAATCAGTTATAAAACCATAGCTAATAAGGCAGGAAATAAAAACAGTCTTATTTTTAACAATCTTTGCATTGACAATCAAATGTAAATCAAGTGATAATTATAAATTAATAACTTTGTAAAACATTAAATGTATTTAAAAATAAAGCAGTCCATTAAACCATGAAATAAATACATCGACTATGCCATATTTAGCAACTTAAAGAATGGAGCAGGTTGGCTATCCTTATGCTTTTTGATATAAATAAAGTTAAATTTTGCAAATGTGTTGAAATTTTGGAGTGTAATTAATATTGATGTCAGATATAACTATAAAACAATCAATTATCAAATCATATCTAATTAGGAAGAGGATAATAGATTCTTATTTATGACAACCTCAGCATTAATAATCAAATATAAGTAAAATAATAAACATTAAATAATAACTTGACATAACATTAGATGTGTATGAAACAGAGCAGAGATAATAAAGCTCTATCTAGCTGTGAAATAATCAAAAAGCAAAAGAATCTATGGTCTGTTCTATTCTTTGGTTTGCTAAACACAGTGTAGTAGATTTGATTAATTATTTTTCAGCTATCTTTTTTTCTATTTTCATATACATTTAATACATGCAAAGTTTTTATTTATACTTATATATAAAACTAAATTTACTCTTTCCTCACTAAAAGTCATCAGTTTTATTTAACCTGAATGTCTACTAATGATTTGCTTCATGATTTGATCTTTACAAACTTCCTTGTATTCAGATAATTTCTTCTATTGATTTTTCCTTCTTGTAATTTTGGGCATGTCTCTGCAGATTTAGCTACACATTTTCAGAAAAAGGTTAGTTTTCAATAGGTATTCTCACTAAAGGATTGCTGTAGTGCCTAATTTAGGTTCACCACAGAACATTAGGTTAGTAAATATTCTGCTCACATAATTAGAACTTTAAGTGGAATATGTAAGGAAGTCATTTCCTAAATTAGTTGATCTAAAATGGATATATTGCTCTGGTAGATGCAAATTCCTTTTAGATATCAACCAAGTTTTAGGATATAATTTTAACTGATATAAGCTCTATTTATATATGTATGTCACCTATGTTTTACATGTTGTTTTATAATGAAACTACTTCTCTAATTTACTAATTAACAAAATTCTTATCAACAAGAATGCACCTCATTATTATCGACTTATAAAACTATTTATTATTTAATTTGCTTTTTTACCTTTTCTGTATATTTTCTTTTAAATTTATATAAAGCACATATATCTAATTTTCTTCTTTTCATATTTTAGCAGTTTTGACATTTATATTTAATTATTATTATGTTATAAAGTTTTCTATATTTGTATAATTGATTAATATATTAATTTATTTTTAACTCTAATTCAAGTTAATAATTCGTATTAATTTATTTACAATACAAATTTTATTTAAGCACAATTTGAAATTTATTTTGATGTAATTTTAATATTTTTCCAGAATAATAAACTTATTTCATTTATTTCTTTAGAGTTTTTCCCCCCTTTTTTCTCTATACTTAAACTTCACTTTTTTATATATTATTATTATTATTATTATTATTATTATTATTATTATTATTATTATTATTATTATTATTATTATTATTATTATTATTATTATTATTATTATTATTATTATTATTATTATTATTATTATTATTATTATTATTATTATTATTATTATTATTATTATTATCATCATCATCATCATCATCATCATTATCATCATCAAAAGATGTCTAAAGTCAAAGCCAGTCCATTTTTCTAAAATACTCCAAACACACACACACATATATATTATAATTGATAAGCATTTCTCAATATGTTGCCAATATACATGAGTGATAATACCAATGATGATATTTACTGTTAGAACTACTACTTTTATTTGAGATGTATTAGATCAATGAGATTTGTAGCTGTCAATATATATATGTTAAATATAACAATAAATACACACACACACACATATATATATATATATATATATATATATATATATATATTAATTGTAATGATATGGAATCACAGTAAATATCAAACCAGAATTGGTGCAACAAATTCTTGGACCGGAATAGTTAAAAGACACTAAGGTTTCATTCATTTGAACATAGAGATCCTTAGTATCTATACACAAATCCCTAATCCAATATTATGTATCAATAATTAACTGTTTGTGCTTTATTATTTGGGATGGATGATTAATATCCATCCCTTGAATTATCACCTGGTTTCCATCTTTATAGGATTGGATTATGGGGCTTAAAGTTACTTTACTTATCGATGGAAGATCAACCAGTAAGCTAGATCAGATATAAAACAAATATAATCTATGCACTGTTATTTTGGAATATTTACCTTCCTATATAAATAATTTCTGGTGATATTATTATTCCCATCCTCCTTCAAAGGCAGGGAAGAGAACTAGATCCTAAATAAATATTCGGCCACTAGGGAATCATTATATATACCAAATAAATCTCAATGATCAAGATTTTATATGTCATGACAAAAATTACCCTTTTCCTATTTTTACTGGGGTTTATAATGTATTTTTCTTTGATGATGACTTATGAGTAACATTTATAAGGAGTTTTGTGATTCATAAATAAACACATATAAGTGGTTTAATTTCAACATCTAATTCATGTTTTATTCTAGCATTACAAAATAATAGGTACATCCCCAAACAATTAATTAAGATAAAATTAATTTGAGAATTACTAAACATTTAATAATGAATAACAATAAGAGAAAAAAACGAAAAGCATCATACATCTTTTAATTATGGTATTTAAATGTCATTTCACATAGCATAAATAATTTGGTCCATTATGACATTCATATAATTACTAAAAAATATCAAAAAAATGCATATACACACCCCATCTTGTCAATAATATTGTAATGTAACTATTACATAATCTGTATCCATTCATAGCTCTGCCTAATTTCTGCCTTTACTAAACCAACACTAATAAAAAAAAATCTGTCATCTAGTTACTATTATCATTTCATACCCCACTTTATCATTTTATTTTAGACCTGTCCACTACTGCCATATATCTATGCACCTACACACATCATCTAATGTTTAAACCTTTTCTATCATAAAATGTTTATATAAATATTTCAATAAAAACAAATGAACATCTATTTTAAAACAAACTACATCAAGATACATCAACATATGTGTGTAGAAATAAACATGTACAATATGATTGATAAAACAATTGAAGATAAAATAAAAATAGAAAAAAAATAGTACAATAATAATGTAATATTTAGTAATAACAAAACTCTTAATCGCTATGACCTAATTTGATATTTGAGGAGAGAGAAAGAGAGGGCTAAAAATGATATGTCAATGGTTTCTGCATTTATGATGTACTGTTAATTAGCTTTTAAGCATGTCCTATGGAAAAGTATATGTATAGATGACGCACTGATTATCATACAGGAACTGTGAACAATAACAACAGAGAAGAAAAAGAGCATAAAATGTCTTTTAAAGCAAGCACTGATATTTTTTTTTCAAATTTGCATAATTGCTATTTTCAAAATTATTGTTAAGACAACAGCAAATTTATAGTATCGATATAATCTAGTTGATGTCTAAATTTACTCACAGGCAATCATGAATTTAAAATAGAGTAGACCTTCTTCATGCTTTTCCATTCCTCTGACGTTTATTTTTTCAAAGTGGTTGAAGGCATGAGGCATTATAGACACTGTACCCATCACTTCTTATGTGGTCAGCCCTGGATATGTTTCTCTTGTCTTCCTAGCAGATGTGCCTGGACTCCTGGGGTTTCCAGACATTTGAACAAAGCATTCTAGCATTCAGCACTGCATTTATTTTTAAATTTTATCCACGATAAAATATTTGAGATGAGTTGACAATACCAGTTCAAAAAAACCCAATAATAATGCCTTTGTTTCAGCTTCTTTCTGGTATTTATTCATTTTGTATTACTGATATCCCTAGTTCCTTAATGACACTAGACTCCTGATGGTAATATGTGAGTGAATTATTTACTGTCCACTTGTGTGGTTTGAAATATTTTTTATCTTGGAATTGACAACTTATAATTAATTAGTAGCTGAGTTCAAACTAGTTTGGTGCACAAAACATTCATTAGTGGTCTCTTTGATTTTACACATTTGCTAATGAGTTTCTCTTTTTTTTTCTAAAATGTTAACATACAATAAACTAGAAATAATATATAAATTAAAAAAATAGTTACATAAAATTAAAAATTGAAATATTAATTAATCTTCTAAACTTGTATAAAAGCATTTAAGTTAGATTATTCACACATGCATGTAGGCCCACCCATACAGCCATAAGTTGATTCCTAATATAGAGCTAAAATTAGCAGCAATCTTAAATTTTAAATTTTAACCCCCATTTCGTTTTCCTTTCTATATTCTATCAATGATTTTCAATGAAATATACATATAGCTATTTAAAACAAACACAAAAAGAAATTTCTTTCTATTACTTTTTTTTTCTGGAATAATTGGGGTCTTGTTTGGGTTTCCAATTAATACCTGATATATATATATATATATATATATATGTGTGTGTGTGTGTGTAGTTAAAAGGTTACCATGACAACAGTTTGAGATTGTTGATTATTATCTATATTGGAATTGTTAAGTGTTGCCTGTTTTCTAATGGTTATACACACACACACACATATATATATATATATATGTTTTTGCAGAACAGTTGTCATTAGTAACAATATTTTGTCTGACTATAATAAAAGATATATTGAAAGAAGATAATTTGTTTTGAGCAGATATGCAAACCAACAATTTATTCATCATCAGTTAGTAAATATACATTTAATTGATTTTAGATGGATAGAAAACATTGCAAGAAAACATTTATTTGAGATCAATTGCCTATTTTGGTGCTACTACTTCTCCAATATTATTCAACACCTGTGAAGTAATAAAGAAACCCATTATCTGTACATTACCATACTTTAAAGTTATTACTTTTTATGATATGTCTGTCAGAATTAAAAATAAAGGAAAATATTAGGACCTGCTTTATGCACATTTCAAAATGCATTTCTGTCAAAATTTCAGCCATAGTATATCAGTTTTAAAATACAACTTTCATTTATTATAATTCAAATATATAGATGAGTGTTAATTACTAGTATTAGATTATAGTCTTATTTATATATAAAGTTTAAAATCTCCAAAGACATAGTTTGTTATTGTTCATAAACTATGCTTATATCAAGATAAATTTTTGAGATTTTTTTTAGAATTTGCTACACATCTAGGATTATTTTTATAGTATCAAATATAAAATCCAAAACCAGTCTATATAGTCATTCAATTATTGAGTAGTAATTTGAGATTTTTTGCTGTTATATGCTTGAGAAGGAAAATTAAATACCACATTATGATTTTGCCTTTTTTACATAGATATCTGCAAAAAATAAGAGATTTTTAATCTCAGCAGTATATATGTAAAGCTATCTTTATTTGATAAATAAAGTTTGCAACTAATCATAAAAATTGATTACAAATATTTATTGATAAAGTGACAAATATAAGTGAAATTAAAACCTTTAAAAAAATAAATTTTTAATATACTGATTTGTGTATTTAATTACATATAAGAAATCTACTGGATTTATAAGATTAACTGTCATATGTATACTTCTCAACATATGTAGGATTCTGATTAAAAAAAACATAGATTTAAAAATAAATCAGGAAGACAAAAGAAATTCTTGAGAGGTGAAAAACTTGGTAGGAATGATAACTTATTAGCTTAGTCATGAAAACTGGAAAAGTTATATAAAATTTTAACCTTTAAGCATTTTTATACTGGTTACATATGTAACCTTTTCTTTCAAATAAAGTGAACTAGGTTGAATGGTAAATAAAAAGTTGAAGGTCAATAAACTTATTAATATTGTATATGTTATTTAGAATGTAAGATTAAGTGTAATGTAATAAAATAATCTTAATCTATATTACATTTACTTTAACAATTTATAGATATGTCAAATAAGTATCCAACTACAGTCGTATATATATATATATAAAATACCTAAAAAAATTTCATTAGTTTTACATCTGAAATTTATTTTTAAAATGCATAGAAAAATCTATTAAATTTATAATATTCATATTTTAAAGTCTATGGAAGTCTAATTATTATATGTCACTCGTTATGGAAAGTTTTCTTTCATTGTGAAAATATTTAAATTTCCGGAATTTTCTCATGTAATGCATCATGTCTGACTTTCAGTTCTTACATAAGATAATAAGCCAGAGGCAATTTCTCTATTGATTAAAAGATGATTCAATCAAACATGTCTTATTATTAAAGGGTGTGATATCAATTTTTATTGCCAATTTTTATTTGATATTTGCTTATTTGTATTATAATTAAAATTTATTTAGAAAAATATACAAAAAATTATTTAAAAAATCCAATAAATTTATAATTTTTACACACATAAATATGTACATTACATCTACTCTCCAATAACTATTTTCATATAGGATATAATAATAACAACATCAATAACAACAACAACAACAACAACAACAACAACAATAATAATAATAATAATAATAATAATAATAATAATAATAATAATAATAAGAAGAAGAAGAAGAAGAAGAAGAAGAAGAAGAAGAAGAAGAAGAAGAAGAAGAAGAAGAAGAAGAAGAAGAAGAAGAAGAAGAAGAAGAAGAAGAAGAAGAAGAAGAAGAAGAAGAAGAAGAAGAAGAAGAAGAAGAAGAAGAAGAAGAAGAAGAAGAAGAAGAAGAAGAAGAAGAAGAAGAAGAAGAAGAAGAAGAAGAAGAAGAAGAAGAAGAAGAAGAAGAAGAAGAAGAAGAAGAAGAAGAAGAAGAAGAAGAAGAAGAAGAAGAAGAAGAAGAAGAAGAAGAAGAAGAAGAAGAAGAAGAAGAAGAAGAAGAAGAAGAAGAAGAAGAAGAAGAAGAAGAAGAAGAAGAAGAAGAAGAAGAAGAAGAAGAAGAAGAAGAAGAAGAAGAAGAAGAAGAAGAAGAAGAAGAAGAAGAAGAAGAAGAAGAAGAAGAAGAAGAAGAAGAAGAAGAAGAAGAAGAAGAAGAAGAAGAAGAAGAAGAAGAAGAAGAAGAAGAAGAAGAAGAAGAAGAAGAAGAAGAAGAAGAAGAAGAAGAAGAAGAAGAAGAAGAAGAAGAAGAAGAAGAAGAAGAAGAAGAAGAAGAAGAAGAAGAAGAAGAAGAAGAAGAAGAAGAAGAAAAAGAAGAAGAAGAAGAAGAAAAAATGAGGACAATTATTTTAAGAGGTTTATAGTCATGATAATTTAATATCAAGATTTATACTCTGAACACATTTTTATAATTGTAAAATGAATTTATTTATAAATAAAATTACATACAAAGTTTTATTATAAAACACTAATTCATGACGCTAAACTATTATAAATAAATTTATGATGTATATAGTTTCAGCAAATACAAATAGTTAAACAAGAATATTTAGCAACACTATAGAAATATTACTGCCTAATAGAAAGTAAAACAAAATATTTTCACTAATCTATCAGTAGTTATTTAATATAGCTTTACTGGCTAGTACATTATAAGTATTTTTTATTTTATAATATAATCATATATTCCACTTAAGATTTACATAAATTAGATTAAAATTTGTTATCAAAACAACTATTAATCCTTTGAACAATAATTCGAAAATAGGGACAAATGATGGGTTATCAAAATTTTATAACCTTGAGCCAAAAATTGTTGTATTAATCTATTATCAAAAATATATTTGTGAGAGAGGGCAATAAATTACAATGTTGTAAAGGTTTTAATTTATTATTTAGATATTGTGATGTTTAATTATTAATTTGATAGATATTATGTCATCAAAGATAAAAAATATTCTGCTGTAAGAATTTAGATTTTCATTTTATGAAAAAATCTTAATTTTTGCAAATATCTCTTTATGCAATAGAATCTTAACATTGACAATTTGTCCATTTATGCTATTACCTGCAGTCTTTGGAGCAAGCAGTGCTTGAAAACAATAGTACAATAATTTGAAATGACCATGGCATTTATTGAAAGAATGGTTCTCATAGTCAAAGTTCTTTTCTCATTTATGATGGAAAAAATTTAGATTCTTAAGGAACAAATTATGGAAGTGAAAAAAAAAACATGAGATTTCTGGTTTAAATTGTCTCAGAATGTATCAAGATTAAATGAGAATATTCTTAGAAAAGTAGCATTTATTCATAGAATGATTAAAGGGTTTCTCTTAAACATTGCTAAATTAACAAGTTAGATTGAAAGAATATTTCCGAGTTGGTGATTAGAAGTTTCATGCTAACTGATATCAATGGGATAACAATGAATATTTTTTCCATCAATTTTCTCACCTACATAAGTAATCATTTACACTATGAATAAAATTATAGCCATGTATGCAAAACAAAATTATTGTATCTAAGATTATTGATGTTCTACTGTATCAACTGTTATAAAATATTAGTATAGATTATTTCTGTAATTAATATATTTTTATATGTTTATTAATACTTGAATATTTCTATTAGAGTGGAGATTTTCACAAAATCATTTGGAATACTTGAATTGTTCAGCATGTTGATTTTAGGTTATTAAAATCAATGTCTATTTGGGGATAAGAGAACTTTGTAAATTATAAGATGGGGCAAACCAGATTCGTCTTTTTAGAGATAAGTTTTTGTTTAGATTAATGATTGGGTAAAAGTCATTAAATCTGTATAAAATCAAAGTATTTTTAACAATGAAATTAAAAAAAAACATACTGTAATGAGAATCCATTTTTTTCTAATTTAAGGAAAATTTTTTCAAACAAAGTCAAATCTTGATGCAAAATGTATATCAGAATATGGAGAATTTTTAAGTTATATATAACTCAAGTTGATGTTGAGAATTTGTTAATAAAATTTATTGTCTCATATCATTCTAATTCTAAGCATGATTTATATAAAACATTAAAAACTCTTGCTGAAAAATGTTCACAAAATAGTGCTGTGACAGAAAAAAAAGGTATAAAATATAAAAAAGTTTTGAACTATAAATTTTGTGACCAGGAATATAGAGAAAAATATAAGAAAATAGATATAGAGATTGTGCAAAGGGAGACAAAAAATTGATGTGATATCTAATAACTTATAATAAAATCTGACTTGCATTACAACCTGAATTTAAATCTAGACCATTTGAATTTGAAATTTTTGTTGATATTATAATTAAGTTAGAATCTTTTTTTCTAATAGAGAATTTAACATAACTCCACTAACAGTTTGGCATTGATTGAAAAATGAATAACCTAAGTCTTAAAATAAAGTTTAAAAAAAACATTTATTATACAGAAATTGACAAACTTAGTGAATAAAACATACTTTAACTGCTGGTAGAAATCGATTTCAAGAATGTTTTGTGCTCTAAAAATATCTAGGAGATTGAAATCATCAGCAGCAGCCATTCTCTATCCACTGCAGGATAAAGGTCTCTTCCCAAGTCCAATCCATGTTCTCCAATCTTTCAATTCTCTTCTCCACATCATACCTTCACCCTTTCTTATTTCATCCATCCATCTCACATATGGTCTTTTTCTGGATCTCCTACAATCTCTTAGAATTCAGTTTAAGATTTCAATTGTCCATGTATTATCATCTCTTCCTGCACTATGCTTAGCCCAACCCCCCTTCAGTCTTTTAATATTTTCAATGAGGAAAATAACATGTTTGTTCTCTTACCCATATATTGTGTTTTCAATCTCTTCTTGTTACTCCTAACATACATCTCTCAATACTTCTTTGAGTGGTCTGAAGTCTCTGTATTGCTCTTCATTTAAGAAATTAAAATTGAAATAGGTGACATTAAAGATATGAAAAAATTGATGATGAGAAAATGGTTTGTTATGTACAATGACTGTGAGATTGTTTTTTTTTGTCTGAACATAATTTAACATTATTATTTTTAATATGTGATGCTTTAAAGATTGTTGATCACATTTTAAATTATTTATTATTATCCTCACTTTACTTTTACCATTATATTTAACATTTTTAACTTGGATAGAATAAGATTTCTTTTTTTTTGTAAAGCTTATACTACAATTGCCAGTTGAAAATGATCTACAAAATATTTATAACAAAGAGCTTGCTATTAAATAAGCTCTTAACAAGCTTTGAAGAATATCCCCAACCCCAGACCAGTTTTTGCTACTAGCTTCCTTAGTGAGATGCTAGAATATTCAAGCATTAGATTAAAAATACCAGATCAATCCCAGCACTTTATGTAATGCATAACTATTAAGTAGAAAATCTGAAATTTTCAGACATTCATATGTCTTTCAATCCAGCTATCTAATTTAAATAGCCATATGGGACTGAGCCAAGTTCAGATACACCATATACTATAGCAAGCTCTTTATATAACATTTGTAAATACAAGTTTGTTAAATTAGTTCATGTGACATCTGACTTGATTTCTTTGTAAAATATTCTTAATAAATTTAATGCAATCTATATAAAATTTAGATTAATAATTAATATTAAAAATATAAAAGCTTTATTAATCACTAATAAAAAATAGTTTTAGTAACTTTTATTTTGAATAATTATTAGCATAATAATTTGCATTGATTTGAATATCTTGATAGCTTTTAAAGTGCAGAGATAGACTTGAATGCCTATGAGCAACAGACTCCTATGTGCAACAGACTCCAATATTAATAAATGAAAATATAGAATATTTTGTTGTAAATAACATTATGTGGATTGACAGATTGATAGTTTTTTCTTGATTCAATGGATGGTGGTGCGTAACCATTCTTAGTTGGTGGATCTGTCTGATGAATTCTGATAATGAATGAGACTCTAGCCAGTTAGGTAGCTGAGTGTTTTGTTGTTGATTTAGAAACTGTCCTAACAACACTTGGGGTACTACTCTCGCAATCTAATTTTATTTATTTTTAAGTTTTCTTAAAGTATTATTTATCATTTAAGCAATATTCTCCATTTTACAAAATTGTGACAAATCTTTTTGTAATAGCTGCTTTTTAATAACTCCTTGCTAGTAGAAAATCCTTAAGAATACAATAAAATGGTTTCATCACAATGTTGCTCCAGATATTTGTTTTGTAGTAAAAAGTTTACATAATTAAATAAAAGTTTTTGTATTGAGGTGTATACCCATTAGACAAATTTCTTGTATATTTCACATACTTAATTGCATATCAAGGCCCATGTATACTAGCTTGACTTCAACGTATTTCATATTCAACAACAATTTTTTTTCAATAATTATCTGCTCAACTTTCAAGAGATAACATATTAGACTTTCAAACATTTCAAAAATTTCCATAATACAAGAAAATAGCCTTAAGTTGATACCAATTGTTGCTAAAGTTTCACTGATCACTACTTAACTCACTTTTGATTTTAATCATTTTTTCTTCGCAATCTTATGGCCGTAGTAAGTTATCCTAATAATAAAATCTCCTTTGTCCATATATATTACAAACATAACAGAAATTTCTATTCACATGTTCAGATATATTTCAAATATGATGCGACCAGCTAATTAAAAACTAGCTTTGCAAATTGAAGACCATATTATCTAGTAATGATATTGTCATCTGACTTATCTATAAACCAAAAATAGAACAATTTTTACTTTAATACTTATGTTATGAGTTGTAAGTAGATAAATATTTTATGTGTGTAGATGACATTATTATTACTAGATATTGGAATTTTCAGCTTACAAATCCAGTTTTATAATTGCTTGTTTGATTGGGCAAATCATAGGTGAAATATATCTATATAATTTATATAAAAATTACCATTATGTTTTTAATACTTTATCTATAATATCCATAAAATCTGATATTTAATACATATATACACACATTTTATTAGTTTCATAGCAAAGTACATAGTGCGTCCCACATGTGTAATGCTGAATTCACATTCAAATCTGGATAATTTGTCAGAATTCCAAGCATCAATAGAACATTTTATTTAAATAACTCATTCACAATTAGCATAATATATGTTTATAAATGAATAACAATTTTTTGTTTTATCTATAAGATAAAAGAAGAAAAAAAGTTAGCCTTTGACTAACTTAATGAGTAAACTCTTAATTTTTGGATTTTTTTTTTTAAATCACTTTAAAAAACTTTTGCCCATATTCAACCATTTGAAGGCTATTCTACATTTAATTTATATAATATATATTGTAATTGAAAATATATTGATAAACTTTTTTATAAAATGGTAATGTCTTTATTGTTTAAGAGTTCATAAGAATTTTGAGTGCTACAATTAATCCTGGGACCTCCTGATTTCAAACCTCACAACATAATACTTTTAAAAAAAATAATATAATGTTCATACTTTATATGCACATAAATTAGACCACACATTAAAAGGTAAAATAGTTAATAACTAATTTTAATATTTAAATCCAAAAATTAATTTATACTTTAAAAGTAGAAATTCAATTTATATATTATATAGTGTGTATATTAGCATTATAAAATCGTTGGCCTTCTATATCACATTAATCATTTTTATAATTTAATTTATGAACATTAATTTTTCTAAATCTAAATACCCCTTAAAATTTGTTGACAGATTTAAAACCGTAATGGTTTCATTTTATTAGAAATTATTTCTTATCAAATAAAAATATTTTAATTTAATCAGACTTATTAAATGGAAAAGTATTTAGTTTATAAATATATAAAATATCTATTCATATTTCAGCTTTTAGAACCTTTCAATAAGTTAAAGTAGGTAATCGGGTTACTCTTTATTGAAACTAGATTATATTAACATAATACATTATTGTCCCATTTAGAATTCTTTAATCTTGAACCTTTATGTCCCACTGATTTATACGTATAACGTCTGAAATGAAGATTTTCTTTCTTGACCTGTTAAATCAGGAAATGATTTGTTTAAATCTTACAAAGGATATTTACATTATGTACACATATATAACATCATTGTTTTATATAAAGGTAGATATTTTCTAAAGAAATAATTTAAAAATAATACATGTCCAATTGTAACTTTGCGATCAGACATGCATAATTTTTTATGTCCACTTAATGATAATTAGAAACAAAGTGCGGAGATCATATGATTAATACAATCATGACATGTTTGTATTCAAACATATATACAATTAATAATAGAGATACTAATAAAAGTTTTCCCTATAGCTAACAATTACAATGGTAGTTTTTATGACTGATTTTAAAACTGTAAATTTTCTTTGGATCTTATGAAGTAGATTTATCTCAATAATTAATCTATGTAAATTAACAACATAACTGGTAGCCCTGGATATTAATTCTTTTTTTTTCTCATAAGTAACCCTTATTAGTTAAAAGATTACAAAAATTTTCGGGTATACTTACCCATTGAAGATTACAAAGTGTTCAGTGTTACATGGTAAACAATTATTGACCAGGTTTATATAAAGTGCATATGCTCAATAACAATTATATCCATAAAAGGGTTACTATAATTTTGATTAATGTGTATCTGTACATGGATAATAAACTCTTAACCTGCAGCCAAGCCATGTCAAGACCATTATAGGTACCTCTTTCTCCCAATTAACAGTCCAAATGTGCAGAGATCACATTCGGTCTACCTGCCCAAAAATGGAAAGCCAACTAGGGAAAAAGTAACAAGTAATGAGCGCAGATCTGCACTGCCCAAAACCAACCTATCAAGTGCACAGCAGCCAACCAGAGCAAGAATGGTGCTGAGACTTTGACCAGGTACCCTCCCAGCAGGTTTTCCAGATAGTGGCAATAAATTGTCAACAGCCTGCACCAATAAACCAGGCCCCTAATGACTGCCACCATGAGGAAGAAAAGGGGAGTGCAGACCCATGCCTGCAAAATTATTGCAGCAAAAACTCCATCAAAGCTACAAAATATGTCAGTGGCCTTTTCATTAGAAACAAGTCTTTCATTTAATACTGCCTCAGACCAATCCAAACTTTTTATATGACTTAATCTTTAGTAATTATTGGTTGTAAAACAGTCTTCAATAATTTTCTAGACAAGTAAAGGGTATTACAAAATTTTAAATTATTATAGCTGATGTAGTTCTGTTATTTCTTGGCAGAAGTATAATTATAGGGATAGCCATATTTTCAGAAATCCATGGTCAACTAATCAAAAATCTTTTTCAATCATTTAGCCATCCATGAAAATTGGAGCAAAGTTTAATCTAGCTGTCTTGGTAATAGTAATAGAAATTTATAAGTATTAACAGTGCAACTTTGAGATTCTCTCTATTCAAATTCAGCTTCGACTCAATATTGATTTTATCTCCAATCCAAAACTTCAACATCTATAAGTCTGTAGTTTGAAAATACATTTATTTTTCAAAAAATGCTTTCCTTTATAATTGTTTTTTCATTTTTCAAATTTCTTAATTGATTTATTTATCCTTTATCTATCATATTATAATATCTATATGAAGAAGTTTATACCCTATTTCTTTTTTAATTAATTAATTTAAGAGTGTTTACATAAAAAATATATTTTAAAAATATCTTAGAAAAATAGTAATAATTTGCTTTTCTCCTTCCAAATTAAAAATTGTTTGAGAATATTATTTCGATAAATAAAAATAGAATAAATTTAAACATAATTTTATGAATTTTTTTTAATGTTGCCTTTATAATTTTCTTTTCACAGATATTGTTTTACATTTATATGCACAAATATACATGCACGGTAGATTGTAATATATATAAACTTTTCGCAGCACTTTGTATTATGTAATAACTAGATTAACACCCCAACACTGGTTTATTGAGTAAATGAAATTTTTTCATTCAAAAGAATTAGGTAAAACTTATATATATTATTTTAAAAATAAATCCTAGATATGATATAGAATAAAATATCTTTAACTAAAAAATAATATATGACAATAGCTGTAATATAATCATAACATATAAAAGCTCTTTTAATGTTTTCATGGGTGTATTATGTAAATAAAATAGTTTTTAGGTTAAACCATGTGTTATTTTTGATTACTTGCCAATGTTTTGATGAAATTGCATCACAGTTTTTAAGGTTAACATTCAAAGAAAAAACATTAGATCTCATAAATTGAGTTATGTAGGACAATCTAATAGATAAATTAATGTCAGAATTAAGGAATATAAAAATGCCTTTAATCAGAAGTTAAGAACATCAGTTTTTACTTCACTTTTTTTAGAAATTGGTCACAAACCTGAATTTGATAATGCTAAAATAATTGCTAATTTGGAAAAGTGTGTCTTGAAAACCATGAGGGAGTTGAATGAAATATTAAAAAAAACCAACTGGTTTAAATAGAGCAAATGAAACACAACATATTCCAGCTTTATGGCGCCCACTTATTTTATCTCTCTCATCTAATACAAACTTGAAATCAATTAATGGTGAAACAACATTTTGTTAATCCACATACTTTGAATGCTCAACTACTTCACACTTAATCTCACTTTTTACTTCACACTCAATCTTGTTATTATTTGAGATCTAATGGGTTTTCTTTATAAAGTTAACCTTTACAGTGGTGGATGTCATTTCATCAAAACATTGGGAAGTAATCAAGAATAACACACACTTTAACTCAAAAAACTACTCTCTCTCTCTCTCTCTCTCTCTCCAATATATATATATATATATATATATATATATATATATATATATATATATATATATATATATATATATATATATATATATATATATATATATCATATTTTTAATGAATATTCAGATTCAAATATTTAGGACATGGAGTTTTACATTTATAATTGTTTAATTTGAAATCTCTTACTAGTTTAGTAACCAATCAAGATTACCCAAGAATGAGAAAGAAGGTGAAACTATTAGGCAAATGCAATCAAAAGGAGAATTCTCTTTTGATTGCTATTATAAATCTAATGTAGAAACAAAACATTTCAATTTACTATGTATTTAGGTTTATTGCCTTAATAAATATTACTTACGTAATCAATGTGTGTTAAATAAATTTATAATTACAACTTTAAATTGTCATAATAGATTTCTAACTATAAGATCTTTTCATTGACTCATTGTAAATCAAAAGATTTCATGAGTATTAATGTATAATAGGAATTGTGGACTTAATCAGTGAAGTATTGAATGCCTTCACACTCTCAGATCTAACCGTTTCAGCTTCACCTATTTATATAGAAAGTAGATTGAAGTAAAGAAGGGGTTCCCCTCTTTTCTTCCAATGTGTAAGCTTGTGGTTAAGACTTATAGAAGTTCCTACCTTTGCATTTTCAACCACACATGCTTTAGGTTTATTGCCTTAGTAAATATTACTTATGTATATGTGATAAAGCAAAGAATCACAATTTTTTTTATATATAAGTAAGAAATTGTTAATTTATTCAGATTTAAAGCTAAATATGTTACATTCATAAACATAAAAAGTAAACACCGAACTATTATTTTAATATAAAAATCTGATATTGAAAATATCATTTCACTTGACAATACATTTGTAGTGAGAGAGCGTGGTTTACATTTTTGTGTTAGATGACAGTTTGAATTGGATAACAAAATGTGCTATTAAACTATAAATTAATTAGTTACATTTATATCCTGTATAATAATTATTGTTTTTACAAATATACCTCAGACACAACCAAATTATTATGTATGCATATTTTAATGTTGAAATTTTAAAGTAAATATCCTATATACTTTTGTAAACTTTCAACTATGATATAATCAAGAAAAGTATTAATTAAAAACAAGCTTTGCAAGCTAAAAATTATATAATTTAGAAATAACATTTTTGTCTAAAATACATTACTTTAAAAGTGAACTGAAATCAGAGAATACTATTTATATGTGTCCATATTGAAAATATAACACATATCTTAATGAAATCACAATTAATTTAGGTTTTATTGTAAACAGTTACAATATAATATTATTTATAAAATGTAAGCTTAAAATGTAACTGCACAAAATTTTATTATCTAGGCTTGCAATATAAGGACATGAGGTATCACATGACACATTAAAATAGAAGGTTTCTGGTTGATGATTGAGTTTAAGATTTAAAATGCTAAAAGGTTTGAATTATTGGATATATGAAGAAATCTGTAGTTTTTTTACTTTAATGATATTTTTTTGCTTAATGACAACAATGTAGATATATAACTCTTCAGAAATATTCCTTTCTATTTAACTTTTTTTGATAGTTTAATATTCTAGTGATATTGGTAAAACTTTTAAAAACAGTAGAAATATATAGATAAGCATAGAATTAAAGTGTCACCTAAAACTACTTTTTTAAGTATGCAACATTATTTGTCAAATGCAGGTTTCTCTTCTTAGGAATATATTTTATTCGCTTAACTGACATAAATCTCTACTTCATTAAATATACCTCAATATTTATTTTAAAAATCTCTTTTTTGTATGATCCTACAGAGAAGTACAAAACAGATTAAAAAAACTGTAACTGTTATTTTCTTAAAAATCTGATATTCTGACTATTGCCCGATATTTCATCACACTGAAAATTGTTGCTGTAAATTTATAAAATATTACCCTTTTAATGTCATTCATCAATGCCAACATTAAGTTTGTTATAAAATTATTTTGATGTATTTTAATAACAAAACGAAGACTATTAATTATTATATGCTCTCATTTACAATTACCCCTCCAAATGATATCAACAAGACGATATTTATTTTGCATCTGTCATGGGGATTTGGTTGCCGATAGCATTCCAGAAAAATGCAGAAAAATTGGAATTTCTGCTGTATATCAAATGGTATCACGCAAAGCTTAAAAATTAGTTTGTAACATATTAGTATTTGATAATTGTATAAAATATTTAAATTATTTTGCAGAATTTATCTAAATATTTTTTGGAAATATTGCTTGTATTTATTTATATATATATATATCTTATATTCTTCTAGATTATTACATAGATAAACTCCTTTAATACTACAATATTAACACCCCCCCCACACCTCATATATATATATTGTACCGGTCGAAACCCACCACCACCGCAAGTCAAATCGGATTCAAACTCAGCTGAACCAAAACTGAATTCAAACCCAACTCAACAGCTCAGATAGCAGAAATCGACGGCACAGTGCTATGCACCAAGAACTAGCTCAACGGTTGGTGAGGACTAGAGACCCTTTTACTGACACGAATATCAATTAACTTTGACTACTTTTAAATCGAATCATATGTATGTTCGGGTTGCCAACACAGACAGCGAGTATTAACATTTAAATAATTATAAAAGAATGATGAACTAAGAAACCAAGTATGTTAGAAAATATTTAATAATAATAATAATTTGTTTTGTTCAATAAAATATAGATTGCATTAGTTACCTCTAGTCTTTAAAAGAATTTATAAATATAATAAGAGTGGTGGTCCTTATCATATGCCAACAAGTATTACACAACATGGGATTCTATGTCTATGCCCCCAACGAGAATGATAAAGGCAGATAAAGGTATTCATTAAGAACGGAAATGATTGTTCTAATTTTATTACGGTGAAATGTGAGATTTATTTTCACATTCGGAAATCTATTCATGAAGAGCAAAACGTATTTTAAGGCATAACTTTAATCTTGATTTGAAAACTGATTTAAACTAAATATATTTGAGAATTGGTTCGACTTTAATTTAAATCACTTCATCATGAATTACGAGCATGGAGCGGGTTTTACCAGAACAAAAATGCAACAGTGCTTGACGAATTACGAGGCAGAGAGTAAAATTTAAAGATGATCGCTAGTCGATGATTGAAGTCCTATGGCGGCTTGCATTTGGCAAGTCTTACGCCCTTTGACTAATGAATCGGAAAGGAAGTACTTTCTTTCTCGAGAAATTTAAATAAGAGAATATGATCACCGACCAGCCTAACGGAGCGGAAGATTGCCTTATGTCAGCAACGTTCGATGATGATGACTTGATAGTCATCGTTGAAAAATAAAACCCATGTAGAATGCTCTACATGATGACTTGACCAATTAATTAAAGTCAAACGGGCTTTTAAGAAAACTTATTTGAAAATATTTGGAAACTATATTAATTATGCCCTAATATCGTGCTCTTCCTGAATCTTAATACAAAATAACAACAAAAGTTGAATTAAAATCTATTTAACCCTTTATCGGCCCTTTTTGCAATAAAAACATTTAACATTATATTTGAATTAATAAATCAACATTAGTAAAGCAAGAAAATACCATTTTAACATTATATGAATATATATAAACACTTGTAACTTAGGAGCTGGGGACATAGGTGAAAAACGGAGCTAATAGTTTATTATTAGCCAATTATAAAAATAATAAACATGTAATATTTTCTTTCGACTCGATGATTAATAGAACTTTCAAATTTAGTTCTAATGGGTGAGAATTACTATTTGAAATTAATATTATAATATTTGCATGAGGCAAATAGAACAGAGGAGCTCATCGAGTTGAAAGATTATTGGCATATAATTTTTAAATAGCATTAAATACATATATATAATATATGTTAAACGAACCGCCAGGTAAGAAAAGAAAAAGTTTAAAGACTAGAGATTGAAAGAATTACAATATAAATTTATAGTAGCATTTTATAAAGATTTTTACATTAAATAATAAAGAGCTCTTAAATAGGAGTGTAAAATAAAGTTCGAACTGGCCAGAAAGTTTAACGTTCATTATAGAAATACATTACCCCTTCCGCTGGTCCTTAAGTTACATCTCCAAGTTGTTGAAAATGTAGGCATCATTGGTTGACTACTGGAACAGTATTTTAGTAGCTTTCATAATTTTAGCAGAATGATCGGTCCGGAAAAAGGTTCAGCAGCTCCATTGAAGATTTCTCGGGACTTTAGGAACCATAGCCAGATTCCTGATGTTCTAGCCCTCTATCATGATGAAATACAATTTTTATACGCACAGAGTTCACTGCACTACTCTACAACAAAGCTAGTTTTTTTTTCCTCCTGACTTTTCAGGGCTATATATATTGTCCAGATGCCTTAAGGCTAGCGCTCATTTTATTATCAATGTGTTTTTTTATAATTAGTTGTTTTCAAATACATTCCTTCGATAAGGCTTTCAAACTAATTAGCTTGAATTCCTTCTCTAATTGAAAATGAATTCTTAAGATTTGAAAATGATTTTAATTAGAAATTGAATTCTTATCTTTTTTAATTAATAAAACTTTACTGTTGTTTTTGAGAATTTGAAAGCCTATGGAAGGAATGTAGCTTTTAATCACAAAACTTTATAAATTATTTAAAGGTGAAAAAAACAAGTATTCCCGACGCAATGAAACTTTCGAACAATTATATATATTTAATATTTACAAATATATATACACACAATCCATGCAATTTAATATATATATAAATTCATGAATATTTTATCATGAATTTATTTAGAGAATTGATCAAATTTAAACTAAACTAATTAATTTTACTACGCATTTGAAATAAGTTATTCATTATGGAAATTAGCGTGGATTGAACGTATAAAGCCCCATTGCATCGGAAATTTAAGGTTAGTATTAGGGTAAATAACATGAAGCTAGGATCAAACTCAGATCCGACTGCTTCAATATATATATATATAATAAATAAAATGCCCATTAATTAAAACAAAATTGTAATTATAATTGAAATAATAAATTTAATGGTTTACAAACTATTATACACAATCCTTAAATCTGCAGAAGTACTTTTGGTTAATTTCTTAAACCTGCCTCAACTACCATTAAATTAAAAAAAAACAACAAAGCAGAAGCAAACATCATCAATTCAAATCCCACAAATCTCATATTTTAATGTTAGCATCTTGTCTATTTATTAACTGCATTTTGTTTCTATTTATAAAAATTGCCTCTTTAATTTTTCTTTTATTATGGTTTATCTCTTCATGAAGAATTTTCACATTTTCAAAATCAAATTTAAATTTAAATTTACATGTTTTTCATGATCAAAAAAACTGAAGGAAACATTAAATCACCATTATTTTTACTTTTTACATGCTTATATAACAATTCATTCTCCCTCAATCTCTTCTCAATACTGCATCTAGATTCACCTATATATGATAGCATACAGTCACAAAAAATTTGATATATGACATTACTTTTCTGCTTGACAGGTATGAAATCCTTATAATTATTGACTAATTTATTAATATTGTTTGGAACATAGAATGAAACATTAAACACATTCTTATATATATCCTTAAAAATTTCACTTGTGGATTTGAAATAAATGGAATAGATATCCATTGTTTACTATTAATCTTCATTTCCTTTAAATCATTATATCTTTATTTAAATTGACATAAATTATTGTTTATTTGTTCCATTTTATAACCAACATCAAGCAATTCCTTGGCAAATATCTCAATATTTTTCAGTTTATCACTTTGATAACTACATAATTTTTCATTCTGAAACAAAAAAGATCTAAAACTTGCCATCTTATGCATCATTGGTACTTTTGATTTACAATTTATATATCCTCTTCTTTGCAGTGGCTTAATTATTAATTTATAATTTAATATACTGTTATTTCTTGTAATAATTAAACCTAAATATTTAATATTTTTGGCCTGTTCCTTTTCAATAGTCCATTTCAAGCCATTCAACTTATTTAATTCCTCTACAAGCAAATTTATAGTATTAGTATTTCCACAAACAAAAACATCATCCACATATCTTTTGTAAATTTTAATATCTCCAAAAATACACATATTTTAAATACTACTCTCATATGTAGATAAAACAAAATTGCAAACTTGTCCAACTACAGGCAGACCCATAGGCCAACCTTTAGACATTTTATAATGTTGACCTTCAAAAAATGCAACAATGTTATCATTAAAATTTTTAAAAAAATCAACAATAAACTTTATCATATATTTACAAATACTTTTACTTTTTAATGTATGTTCAATTATTTTTATGGAATTCATTCTATCTATAGATCCATACATTTCTGCTACATCCAATGAAGCAATAACATCATTCTCATCAATCACCAACTTTTTAATACTAATTACAAAGTCAAACGATGAAGCAATAGTATTTTTCCCAAATCTTAAAAAATCTTGTAAAAGTTTACCAATATATTTAGAAGTCTGATACATGAATGAACCACCAAAATCTATCATAACTCACAAAGGATTACCTTTATGTAATTTTATGTTTGCAAAAATACAAGAACATACAGTAGCACAAAAAGGATATATCTTATAGTATGCATTATTACTTAAAGCTTTATTTTTAGCACTATTTAAAATATTGTTAATAAATTTTATTCTTTGACCATCCATATTATATTCTTCAATCAAAAAGAAACCAAGTTTCTCCATTTGCATTTTAACTTTATCAACAAACACATAAGCAACCCTTTGTCTTTTTTCAAACAAATCATATTATCATTCTTCAATTTTAGTTTAAATTCCGAAATAGCCAAGTCCCATGATTTATCATAAGCAAATAGAGAAATAAAAGACTTTCTCTGTTATTTATAAAGCTGATCACTTAATAATTAGTGAGATTTTTTATTTTTATTTTATAATTTTATCATCTCTTGACACATATCAGGATATCCTTTTATCATCAAAAAATTTGATAATAATAGGATGGTTATATGGAAGAAGTCGTGAATTTATTGGAAGAATTAACATGTTCTTCCCATATTCAAATACTATGACATGGGAAAGTTTAAAAAACTTTAGGTAATATTAATTAGTATAAATGTATATTTGTGTTTTGCTTTTATCAGCGCATCTTTTACCTCAACTTATTTCTATCACATCCATCTATCAGTCCTAAATTCAGACCGATCTCTCGCACTATGGATACATTAGAGACATTCACCGCACTTTTTCAAGCATATTTTATACTTAAACTTTATATAAATATATTCTAAACTTCTATTTCATCACACGTTACTGTAATATATGATCAAAGACATGTAAAAAAGTTAAATAATATATATATGTGTGCATAATTTATATTATAAACTGTCAGAAGTATAACAACATCATATTAAAGGCGTTTTTAAGAAATAGAACTTGACTTTTTATTTTTACTTTTATTATATCCTATTTAAAATTTTCTATTTGTTTTAAAAGTTATTATATTAAAAATTGAATCCATACGGTCCTTTTTAGATAATGCTTGTGCTCGTATACACACATATTTATTCATATAATTGTATTTTGGCATAATAATTGTTTCGTTGAGTTCGAATCATTAACTGTATGAAGTTTGAAAAATTTTCAAATAACTGAATCATATCCACTATTAATTAACTCTTTCTAATACTTTAGAAAAGAACAATAAGAAAAAATCTATATTCTCATCTTTCAGCATTTTGTAACATTGGGGAGTAGTGCATTCTATTTAGTTACTTTTTAGAGATCTACTGGAGAGACATTTGCATTCTATGGGCTACTTAAAAACATACGCACGTACACACATTTAAAGAAAATTGACTGATTTTGTTACCAGAGATACAAATATACTACACATATAAATTAGTTATTTGTCTTTTTTTTTTACACTAGAGTGATATAAGAGTTTTTGGTTATATTACAACGCTGTTGTCAAGATCTTAATTAAAATATTTGAATCTCAGGTAAATTTGAGATTCTAAAGTAATTATCTTAAAATGACTGTTTCTCAATGTATTCATGTTTTCTATTTGACAATTATATTCTGTGGCCTTATTATTAGACCTATATTTAAAAGAAAAATTAGCATATTCGTACCCACCTACACATTCTACACTATAACTGTATAAAAATAATTATAGATAACTAAATAGATAGGTAGATAGATGTGTATATAGGTATACGTATCAATATATATATAAGGATAGATAGATAAAAAAGAAAAATATAAATAATATAATTATAGAAAAATAATACATTATTGATAACGAAAAGTCGATTAATAGAATGGGTAAATTATATTGATTTATATAGAAAAATATATTATCTTTGAAATTAAACATTCTCTCTATGTGTGTGTGTATATATATATGTATATTGTCTATACATGTGTATCAATTGGATTGGATAGATGTAGGAAGCTTGAAAGATCGAGTTCAGTCCCTCATAATTATATATATATGAACACACAAATATATTTGCCTCGGGACAAAAAAACCTAACGTATCCAATACATATCTAGGTAACTTCTTACCTGTTTCGTTTAATGTTGCATCTAATCCAGATAATTTTATGAAGTCTAAAAATGTTGTTAGCCCTATTGTAGCTGCCAATTCTACAATGTTATATGTAGGTTTAGGAACAGAAGAATGACCTACTGGAACATCTGTTGATGCAGTATTATCAATAGCATTACTTGGACCACCACTTACTTCTTCCCATACATAATCAAATTCAGAATCTGTAGTATTAGCGCTTTCACTTTCATTTACAACTATCTTTACACTCGGCGTCGTTGTAGCTCGCAATCGGAGAGTATTAACATGTTTAGTTGTCATTGTTGCTACATTGCTCTCTCCTGTTATATTTTCGGAGGTATCATTACTTGATGATGTCCCAATAACAGCAAAGTGTTTAGTAGTGCGTAAAGTTGTCGTTCGTCTAGTCGTCGATCTTGTCGTTCGTGTAGTAGGAGGTTTCGTTGTTCTGACTGTTGTTGATCTTTTAGTAGTTGTTGGATGTTGAGAAGTAGATACTGACTCATGCGAATATGTATCATTAGGTGCAAACATTTCTCCATTATCGTTAATAGTAGGCAATGAAGTATTAGCTGAGGATTTTGAATACTGCGTTGACGTTTCATGAGATTTTATTGTTGCCGCTTCTCCGACTATTGGCATAGACGGTGTTGTTGGTACTGTAGTCTCATCAGCTCGTTTCAACCTTAAAGAGTAGATTATTTCAAATGTTAAACTAAAGAGCAAAATAAATATATAAAGTAACTTCATCGTAAGATTCTATTATTGATTTAAAAAAAAAAAATCTATGTGTTAAATGAATGCAGATTTTATTAGAAAGAATATTTATAACTTTTCATCCTGTAGAAAAAACCAAACAAAACAAAACTGGTTTTTATTAATAAGCTTTAGGCCAAACTAAATCGTTCTCTCATTGAATGTACATCCAAGTTTGTGTATATGAATACATACATATCTATATTACAAAAGTATATACATTTCCGCCTCCTCTTTTACACACGCATAAACACGCACATTTATTTATATATTCATGTTATATTCAGTCTTTAAACATCCTTTTACAAACTTTTTTTTAATATATCCGTAAAATAAAATAAAACACATTATAATGTATATTTTTAATAATTATTATTAACTTGTTAATGAAAAAGAAATCTATATTCTATTTACAGAAAATCAAGTTAAGCAGAAAAGGCGACCCGGCCCATAGCATAGTTATTTACATATAAATGTAGTATTTGAAAAAATGCATTACACACGCACGCGCATATATAATTGAGTTAAGATGCACTGAGATAAGAATAAATTTGGAAATATATTATTATACCTCTATATAAAAATGTCAACTTAAAAAAAATATTTTAGAAAAAGAAAAGAAAGCCATTCTGTAGTAATTAGGAGAATAGAGAATTAGCAACATTGAAACAGTAAAAAAATTCTCGTTAGAAAATCTGAGAGAGATTTTTTAATTTAAAATTTTCTGGACATTGAATAAAACTTTGACATATTGGAATAACCATCAAAAGTCTTTGAACTTAACTTATAAGTACTGTATATGTAAAAAAAAAAAAATTGATGCAAATAAATTTATTAGTTCTGACACTAGCCTAAGTTTAAATTTAAGCTCTAGATACCCAAATATTAAGTGTATGTATGTTCTACAATTTTATATTTGTTGAATTCTGATAGTTTAATTTCAAGATCAGTTAGTTTGCATACTAGTACGGCCAGAAACAATTGCATTCATGAATCATCGTAGTTACATCATTGAATTCTTATATCTGTACCTATGAAATTTGTTGATTAGATAAAACATCTAATTTTGTGTCTTATGAATAATGATAAAGTATAAAACAAGTTCTATATAAAAAAAGTTTTTTCTTAGCTTTGGTTTTTAATTTTTATTTTCTATAGTGATTAACCTTTGAGATACACTTTTATATAATAAACGCACGCAAAAATATATAGACACATTATATATATATATATATATATATATAAAATTTTCTATATATATATATATATATATATACCATTTTCTATAACAATGAACCTTTGAGATACACTTTTATATAATAAAAGCATGCAAAAATATAAAGACACATTATATATATATATAACCAAAGATATATTATATGCCTATGTGTTTGAAAAAAGATTTTTAATAAATGTAGTTTTACCAGTTCTTACTTATGGATCTGAAACTTGGACACTTAATAGAAGAGCAATACAGAAACTTTAGACCACTCAAAGAAGTATGGAGATATGCATGTTGGGAGTAACAAGAAGAGATTTAAAAAACACAATATATGGGTAAGTGAACAAACAGGTGTTACTGATCTCATTGAAAAAATTAAAAGACAAAAGTGGAGTTGGGCTGGACATAATGCTAGAAGAGAAAATAGTAGATAGACAATTGAAATCTTAAACTGGATTCCAATAGATTGTAAAAGACCCAGAAAGAAACCAGATGTGAGATGGACAGATGAAATAAGAAAGTGTGCACAGAGAAGATGGATTGAACTTGGAGAGACCTTCATCCTGCAGTGAAGTAATAATGTTTGATGATGTTGATGATATTTTTGTTGCATCACATATACACACAGATGTAGATCAATTTAAGTGTCAATTATAGATTAATTACCATAATAATAACAAAACAATAAAGTATTAATGATGATAATAAATCATACACGTAACTATTATAAAATGCAAAAGTACTTTCATAACCATCATTGACTGGAAACCTTTTAAATTTGGTAGAAGTAAACATGATCAAAGTATATCCCAAGATTTATGAATTTTTACATTTGCAATTTGTCTATTAGTTAAAAAAAATTCTTATTTGTATTTATCAAAATTATCTCTTTGACTTTTTTGTTATTATGAAAAAAATACATATTTTAAAAATCGAGTGGAATATTTAAAATATTATCTTAATTTCATATCTAAGATGTCTATGAATATTAAAATTTGCAAAGGTTTTCCTTTAAGATTTATTTTTGATTTTTCTGATGATTCTGTTGAAGGGATTTCTATGTTCTTGAATAATTTTTTTCAAATGTCAATTTTGGAAATTATATTGTTCCATCTTTATTTGAGGCTTTAAGATAAAATTATTAATTTTAAAATGGAAAATTATTGTGTATACAGCAGTTTATGTATTGAAAATATGTATCAACATGTTAATAGGTTAATAGATTAAGCAGTATCGAGGTTCTTATTTCTTTATTGATTAATAATGAATTTTTGCCTAGAAATAAAGTTAATGTTAGTAAAGATTTGCTCTTAATATTGAATAATTTTAAGTATTTTACTTATAACAGTAAGTTTTATAAGATTAAAAAAGAATGGATAATAGGTTATCTAATTGCTTTTTTAATTTGCTTAGTTTTTATTATTTATTTGGAAGAGAAAATTATTAATTATATTTGTATATATTTAAAGTTGTTTATTTGAAGTTGAAAATAATAAATTAGAAGAATTGTTGAAGAATCTTTTCATAAAATATACTTTAGAAAAATGGAAAGGGTTAAAATTTGTTAAATTAAAATTTTAAATTTATTAATAGTAAAAGATTTTAAAAATAGTTATCTGGTATATATTCATTATAATAAAAATAAAGACTGAACTTGATTGCTATAAATCTGTCTTCCATAAAATTGTTGCTATAAAAAAATATTGCTACAGAAATCAGAGATTAAATAGTTCTAATAAGTTTACTTTGTTTCAAAAAAAATCAATTTTATAAAGATTATTTGAGTGTTGGCTATTCTGATAAATTCATTAAGAGTATTTTATTTGATAGTCCTGTTAATAATTGTAAAAACATGAAGGTTAAAGAAAAATATGATTTTATTTCTTTGACCTTTTTTTTCTCTCATGTGTCATAGCATCAGCCAGGAAGTGAACCCACTATCCTGGGACAACTGCCTGTAAAGCAGCTTTTGCTGACCTCTCAACCACCAATGCTTGACTATTTCTTTGACTTTTAATGTCTTTTATAAAAATTTACAAAAAAAATATTAATTTATTTGGTAATAAAAAAATGCCTGAAAAAAGAGTATTAATTTGAACAATTTATTGAATAATACAAAAAACATTCTAGATAGGAATACAATTCCTGGAGTAGTGTATAATATTCCTCATTTTTGTAAAAAGTTGTATATAAGTTAGAGAAGTTTGAGTGTAAATGAAAGAATAAAAGTTCATATAAGTAATATTAAAAATTAATATCATAATTCTGCATTATTTATCTATAAAAAAGACATAGGCTGTAATATTATGTTTGAGAAGACTAAAGTTTTTGTCTTTTTTAAAAGTTAAATATAAAGAAGACTAAAATAAGTTTTATTATTAAAAATATGTTATAATAAAGCAATTAACTTATTTGAGTTATTTTAATATAAAAGTCATGTGGGATATAATTTAAAATTGTGGGCAATGTAAATAGTATATATTGGTTGGTATGCTTTGTATTTCTTTGGAATATACTTTAACAGTGAAACCATTGACTATTTTAAATAATTTTTAATTGTTTTCATTTTGGTTAGTCCTACTTTATTTATGAATTTAGTGCAACTGATTTATTTTATTAATTAGTTTAGTTTTAAACTTTATATATATTCACTGAAAACAATTAACACTTAAAATAGTCATGTGCAAACCACAGGTCATGCCCATCAGGGGGTCACATAAAAATTGTTGGGGGTTGCAAATTTTAAAAAACTCTCTTAAGTTTTGAAAAGTGATGTTTTTTTGAAAGAATTTACTTTTTTAAAATAGATAATAATCACATAAAAATAAATTGTTTTCGTATATACCATTTTTTAAAATAATAATACAATTTTTAAAAAAAATCCATTTCAAATCATATGTGCTTAATACCAAAAATATTAGAATATATAAATTTGTATATTAATTAAAACTACTACAGTTTCATTATGAATATCTTTACATAATCATGCTTATAATTTAGGCATGTTAAAAACAGAATGGGTTACATCAAATTTTCATCCAAGGAAGAAGGTCACAAGTGTAAAAAGATTGTGTATCACTAACTTAGACAATACCAATATCAATAACAATCAACAAACTCAATCTGTTGTCAAGACAACCACCTTTTAACAATAAACATGGAAATCTTCTTTATTTATGATATAGTATGTTTAAATAGACACTAAAGATTATATATATATATATTCTAACCCAATAAATATTAATGTATTTATTAGTTTATTTATTTATTAGAAAATTGCACTTTTCACCCATGACACTAATTTTTCAGGTTGTTGTTAAGGCAACCAAAATAAAGCAACATATCCATTAATTTTCCAATATGATCTAAAATACTTTTCATATAATACAATTGTACATTCAATTCTCTTAAGCCATGCCACGATTGTAATAACAACAATAATTGATCACTTATTAATTTAAAGAATAATTATAATAATATTAATCTCAGGGTTCTTTGTTTCATGTAAGGAAATGCTCGGCAGTATTGTGTTGTCGCATATGACTGGCATTCTGGTCGGCTATAGGAAACATTTATTTTACTTAAATTCAATGTGTCTTCATCTCTCATATCCACTGCTATATTATTTAAAGAGATGATAATTCTATTCAATAATGATGTATAATTTTGAATAACACAGCCCTTTTTTTTTTCAGAATCTCAGTCAGAATAATAAAAAGACAAGGGTGCTTTTTGTGTCCTTCCATCATCCATGACAACACAATAATATAACTAAGATTTATTACTTAGACAATTTAACTAAATGGGAATGGAATAATGTGCATCCAAAGTTAATAGTTTGGGAATAAATTCTTTTTTTTTTTTTTTATTTATTTATTTATTTATTTTTTTTTTTTTACACAAAGGTGAATGTTTAGTCTTAAGTTTTCAACTCCATAAATAATTATCATTAAACTAAAATATAATGACATATTCAGATCTGCTTAACTTTATTTATCTGGTATATTAAGTTTTTAAGAATTTGGAATGATTTCAGACTCAAGAAAAGGTTTTGCAAATATTGTGCAAACACTTATATTTAGCATATAAAAACAAAAAAATGAACCTACAACAAATTTTAACAAGACTATAATTTATTATTATCAAAAAAAAATATATGAACATTTATTCAATAATCCCATAGTAATATCCAAATATAAAATATAACTGACATCACTCTGTATACTCTTTTGGTTATGGACTAGAGGTTACTACTTCTCCTGTATGCAATCATATGGATTGATTATCTAAAAGTACATTTCATTTTTTTTTTTAAATGATTAATCCAATCATATGCAATACACAAAATATTAAATTTATTTCTAATACATTTACTTTATTTATGGTCTTTAATGGGATAACCTATTCTAATTATAGGCCAGTTATCAGAAGTTACACTTACCATCTTACATTTAACTTAATGCTAACTTAAGTTATGATACAAATTTTATTCATACGTATAATTTTAAATTTGAGTATTATTTAATTACTAACCAGAATTAAATATTGCATTTGAATATTCCTTCAGTAAATAAGCATTTTAAATTACGCAATTTTAATTACTTTCTCCATTGATTTACTTGTCAAATACTAGCAATATTTAGCAGCACAATACAGATATTGATCTTAGTTACTAACGCACTATTTATACTAAAGTGGATCTTGAGGAACTAACACCTCCAATATAACCTTTATCTTGCCCGAACTTTCAAAATTAAGCACAATAATCAACACCTTCCATGGTGGAGCTATCTTTATTTTCACATGAGGAATATGGAATAACCACGAAGGTCTGTAGAGTAATCTACTACATTAAAATATTTTGGTGGTTTCTTGCCTCTTACTTGGGCATACAATGAACACACACCAAATACAATCCTCTCCTGGGATTTAAACGAATGAAGCATACTAAATGCTAGATAAATTCTTGATCGTCCTATCTATGAGAATCAATCACTTGGGCTATAAACATACCCGAACATTATATTTAAAATCTTCCTCTCATGGAAAACAAAGCTTTTGGGGAGATCATTTTCCATCCCACAAAATAAATACATTATAATTATTACCTATGCGAATATTAAGCATATACCAATGCTATATCTGGGCAGGATAAGTAAATACACTGATTATAATAAACTTATGTTACCGTGTATACTTTGATCAACATCTGAAATCAATGGACCTCATAGAATAAAAGTATAATAATTTTAATTTTAATAAAGGAACATTCAAAAATAGTTGGTAGCATACTATCTTAAACTAAATAAAGTGGATGTGTTATTTAAGAATAATTAGGAATAAATTCCTCAATTAATACAGTATAAATTTGTTTCAAAACTTTAACAAGAAATATTTTGTTATAGCATTTTTTTTTTTTTTTAGTTACTTCTGATAATTTTCAATATTTATTTTACCCCTTAAATATCCAAATATTTTTCTTTTACGTATCTAACATACAAAATTTCTACCTACAATTGTACGTAATAATTAAAACATATTTTATAGATTTTTTTCTTTCGTGTTAAATATCAACTTAACCTATAATAATTATATTAAAACATACCTTTGTCATTACAAGGCTAGTAAATATCACTTGACCATACAGACTTTAACCTATGTGATATAACAAAAAAATACATATCATTTATAACTTAGTTTTAAACAATCATTAATTAACAAGTGCATATTCTCTCATTAAAAAATGTTTTTCTGTTGAGCAATTGGTCCAGGTGAAGAGCTTTATGCAGTCGTATTTCACGAAGCAAGTTTAAAAACAATAAACGCATGGTATTATTTCCTTTAAATAAAAGTTTTCTCTTATTTTGTGCATTTAATAAAGTAGGTAAAGAAAAATATAGCAGAATTGAAGATTAATTCTTACTTGAATTAAACTGCTACAATTTTGGGATCCATAGAAAAAAAAAATAGACTTCTAATATAGACGAATATTTGACTATAGACGATAAACATACACAATATTTTTTTTTTATTGACGATACGTATAGTTATTAGCTAGCTTACTTATGGACGAAAATGCGCAATTTTCCGAGAGATTATTATGATAATAACTGCAGTCAATTTACGTGTACAGGAAGTTTTAATAATTCCAACTGATGTATAATATAATATATCATTTATTTTTA
Source organism: Epiperipatus broadwayi (assembly GCA_028023455.1). Taxonomy (NCBI): domain Eukaryota; kingdom Metazoa; phylum Onychophora; class Udeonychophora; order Euonychophora; family Peripatidae; genus Epiperipatus; species Epiperipatus broadwayi. The sequence continues at coordinate 338,587 of JAQFVV010012855.1, read as the reverse complement.
TCATTAAGTCACTAAGATATTTGGTTTTGTTCATACTTTAGGAATTATAAATTTTTTTTAACGGTAACTTCTCCGTAAGAATGCCCCTATATAACTTTTCCTATATTTACTCTGAGAAAGTTTATATATATATATTTTAAAAAAAAATATATATATATATATAAATATATATATATATATATATATATATATATATATATATTTTAAAAATATACAGGTGCATAATTTAATCTTATTTATCATTATTATTATTTCCAGACAATTCTTGGTGAATAAAACATATTTTAACGTATGTAACTACATTACTTGTAAAGGCAGACAATATTGAGAAAGAGCACGAAAATGTTTCTAGTTGATTTTCCTTGGTTTCAAAATATTTCTTTCAATTATTATTTTTTTTTCTTTCTATACCAAGAAAATATCAATAAATAACATAAAGTTAATAAATAATTAATCTTTTCTTGGAAATCGCTTCTTTTCCTTAATTTAGATATAATATAATTTTTCGTGACTCTTTTAGTTACATCTGTCATTTTTGAACTTTAGTGCGAGACAATAAACTTTTAAGTATAAAAGGTCTTTAAATAGGTAGATGGCAAAGAAAATCAGGATATCTTATCAAAAAAATTTAGCCACACATTATATTATTAAAATTTTACTTTGATTACATTTATTTCTGCAAAATAAAATGAAAAAAATGGAGTTACCAAATTTCAGCACTGTTCCTTCCTTGAAAACTAAAAGCAGACTATCTTTTTTTTTTAAAAAAAATGATCTTGATTATGAAATTGGTTGTTTCGTTTTGTTGTTGTTTTTTTTTTTTTTTTACTTTAGCGACCTCTTCCAGAAAAATAATCATTTGATTATAACATAAACAAAAGAAAGGAAAAACCTATTACAATCATATAGTTTTCAGTATTATTTACCTGGATTACAAAGTAATTTGACAATATAAAAAAATAATAATAAATACATTAAATTAACAATCAGTGATGTATAATTCTTTAAACATTATTATTTTTTTTTATCTTTTTTTTTACAAAAAGAAATTACCAGAAGTTATTGTGCTTTATGATAAGACACTCATCCACTCTCCCTTTTACCCATCCAAAATCAATTACTGTTTAGCTTTTATACCATATTAATTTGCTCTAATTATTAATATCTCAATTAAATTATTCATGTTCTCTCTTTAAAAATGACATTGAGTTATTAAATCTACTAGTTATTCACCCAAAACATGCCAAAGTGAGTGAATAGCATACTTTATTAATCAATTATTACTATTGTTATTTTATCTTTTTATTTCTTTAAAGAATAGCATTGTTTTCCTGCAGAAATAATGCCAAGTAAACCAAGTGTCAATAACACTAAGTTACAATATATATAACCATTAAAAACCAGTCAATACTTAGACAATCCCAATATATATATATATAATGGTATATCGTACCAATTTAACAGAATGCCTTTTGGTCTCAAGAATAGTGGAGCAGGCCTGCTAAAATGTCTCGATCGTGTGCTGTGCCCGGAAATAAAAAAGTTAATCACTGTTTACATGGATGATGTGATTATTGCATCCAATAACGCCCAGGAACACTTACAACACCTCAAGTTGTTTCTACAAAAGTGCAGTATGAAGGATATTCGCATTAATCTGCAAAAAAGCTGTTTAGCAGTGGAAGAAGTGAATTTCTTAGGGCACTTAATTAATGCCAATGGGATTAGACCCCACCCGGACAAAATCCAGGCAATACAAGATTTCCCAGCCCCTCGAACACCAAAACAGGTGAGATCGTTTTTGGGGATGTGTAATTTCTACAATAAATTTTACAAAAACTTTGCTTCAGACATGGAGCCTCTGCTGCAATTATTACGTAAGGGAACGTCATGGAAATGGACGGAAGAGCATGAGACCAATTTTAGGGTTATTAAAGAGAAATTCCTTAGTCAAGTGATGTTGGTTTACCCTGACTTAAGGAAACCGTTTATTGTTCAGGTAGATAGTAGTGGGTATGGGTTAGGTGCTGCTCTTATGCAAGCTCATCTCTGTCATTTCTTTTTTTATTTCTTCTTTGAATTCTGTCATGCATTCGTATAATAGTTTTTTTATTAAGGGTTACGAGCCCTCTTTTAATTCTTCCGCGCCTTCTGCCATATTTTGTGTATTTTTATTACTTCTCAATTTCATATATGGCCGTGTTGCTTATTTTTGCTACAGTAAACAAAATCTTAACGCTATCAATTTTTGCGATATAAATATAATATTTTATTTTGCTTTGCTAATAAATTCATTCACCGACACCTCTCTCTTTTATCACCCTATAATCTCCCGTCCCCCTCTACCTTTACCGTCATTTCTTACCTTTGATCGGTTTTATTTATTATTTAATAATTTATAAGCTATTATTTTCTTTCAATATAGTCCTTATTTAAAATCCTACTCTAAAAAAAAACTTTTGTAATCATACGCAATAACTTTTTAGACTTGCGCACTATTTGTGGTCATATTTATTTTCCGGCTACGGACATTAAATTCTCAATTTTATGCCGTTTTTAAATTTTCTCAGGTTGTGGTTTTTTTTTTCTTTTCGTAAGCCTCGAGTTGGGTCGCCATTGTAACGTTTTTCGTATTACTAGGCCTCTATATGCCTCAAATTTATATTTGAGCGTGAGTTGATCAAACTGTATCAACATAAAAAAAATTGTATTTTAATTCTTAACACAGCTATTTTTCCTGATCAACTTCGGCCTAGAATGATTACCGGGTACAATCGTGAGCAGAACCAGTTTTTAATTTCTACTTGAGGGCGCCAGGGTCGTTAGACCCACTGAGACTGCGTCAAATATTGTAGCCCGTAAGGTAATAATTATACGATCTAATTTAAATAACTAAAGGTAAAAAAAATTACATAGAATAGTATTAATTTTTGACACGTACAATGAAAGTGAAGTTAATAATAAAGATTTATTATAACTCATCAAACATTCAATAATTATGATTAAGACAGACATTACAATGTTGGAAAGGATTGTGCATATGAATTCATTAATCTACATCGAATATTGGAGTATTAATTATTTAGTCTGATTTTCTGTAGCAACATTTTGGTTCATTTCTCAGTTCGTAAATCTTCTGATCCAAGAAAATTTTATGGGATAATATTTCAATTCAATTCATTATTCATAAAGCTTTATGTAAAAAAAAATTTATGTACATTTACTTACCGGTAAGTCAACATTAAGTAGGTCATCGATCTTCCCGACGTACAATTCAGTTAGTGAATTGTCCGCAGTAGCTGTTTTTTTCTTTTAGTTTTATTTCCGAATCTCCGATCTAATTTAGGTAGCACGAGGACGATCTAGGTGACTTTTTCCGAGAGAAAGTGTCGGCAAACGATATCGTTCTACTCACTCATGGCGAGCGATTTCAGCTGGTATCTAAGTGAACACATTTTATTAAAAGAAATATGAAACACTTCCAAATGCTCAGCACTATTGGAACACCCAGGTAAAAAGACCCGTTTTCAAATCTGTCCGCTCCTTTTATACTCTTCGATTCTTTTTAGAAGCTCTGCACACGTTCTTTCTTTTTCTTTGTTCCACTTTATAAACTTCTACATTTTTCTCCTTTTCTTTTTTACAAAGTCTGTTTTCCGCTAAGAATTTCGGCCATTTTTAATTACCATCAGAAAATTGTTTCTGATAACAATCTTTCACCTTTTGAAATTTCCTTTCGCTATTTTAATCAATGATTCAATATGCACTTTCCAACATTGAATTTATTTTAGTTAACTTATTTCTAAAAAAAAACTAAACTTTCACTGTACGTTTTTTTTTTTCTCTTTTCAAAATATTATGCTAAAACAAATAACGATCATGTTCGCTTTCTTTCTTTCCTCTCTTTTTTTTTTTTATAATACCTAATATCAAAAAGTAATTTGTACTTTATATATAAATAAATGGTACAATATATATATGTATATATATATATAATAACAATCAAGAATTTCAGACTGTTGTCAAGGCAACCTCCTTTTAACAATAGAGGTGGAATCCACATATGCATGCATAGTGATAAACTAAAAATATTACCAAAATTAACTGAGTAATGATTTTATGCATATTTTTCAGTTCACCCATATATATCTTTACATTCCATATAAAACATTAACTAATTAATATCTAAGATGTTATAATTTGTATTTGTTGTTCTTCTTGCCTGAGACATTTAGATGTAATGTTTAACTAATGAATATTGCAAGACTATTTACAATATATTGGGATTATTTCAAACTTTAAATTCTGATTGTTTTTAGTTTGGTATATATATATATATGAACAGAGGTTGTACATTACATTGGTATACTAATTATGAGATACCTCTCATCTGATGAGCATTATTGATAACTTAAAACAATTATCCAGAATTAGCTGATTTACTGACCACTTTAGCATGAGATCAAAGGTGGAAAGAGAATATTACAAACAACTTTGGGCTGGTTTATTTAAACTTTATTTAGGTAGGTTATCTGATGTACTATTTAGAAATTTTCATGATTTGATTAGCATAAAATGAATGAATTAATATTAATTCATTAATGCTAAAAGAATTATTTTTACTTTTAATTCTGCTTCAAGCTGAAAATTTCTAAATATTTTAAATGTTGAACAATAAAAATTTTACATTTTAAAATCTCATAGGCTTTGAATGTAATATTTATATGAAAAGGGTTTTGTTTTATTGATATATTTACACTTGGTTCATTGCTAGATGAAATATAGTGTTTTATGCTAAGAAATAATTGTTCTGAAAAAGTTGATAGTGATTCTATTTATAGCATCAAAAGTAATAAATGCATAAAAATTTGATTCTCTAACTTTGTTTGAAAAGTTAATATACAAATGAATTACTATATAGGTTTAAAAAACTTGCTTATCCCCAGGACTGTCAATTATTAATTTATGATTTTTTAGCAACATCAAATGGTAAAGTTATTTTTGTTTACATGGTTATAATATTTTTATTTCCATTGTTTATTTTATATGAAAATCCAAAAAAACATCTAATTTAGTATATATATGCTTACATGCTTACATATCGCATTAGTAATCACAAATAAATAAGAATAGTCAATTTAATAATAAAAATGAGAAAAACATAAAATAATAAACATTAAACATTAGTTTTGTATCCTTTATATAAATCAAACTTATAAAACATGTCAAGGCTTATCACATGCTGGTTATTAAGCAAATTTAACTGATAACTTGCAATTACTGTATTTTAATCCATGCAATTTATCCACTCTATTTTGAACACTTTTTAACAATAAACCTTTTATTGTACACATATGTATATTCAATCTTATGTTTCAATTATACTGCAGTCTTTTTCACAGCAATATTATAATGAACAACATAAAATACATAATTTTATAAATAATACCATAAAAATGTAAACAATAAAATTAATAAAATTATTAAATATTTTGTTAAGGTAGAGCTAATAAAACTAAAGCTTAAATTCATAAGGAATATAAATAATTAGGAGATTATTAAAAATAATAAAAATGAATAATATATTTAAATTAATAGTTGTTCATGAATATGTATACATAGAGACAATAATACACATGTATAATTTATTTTTGTATTGTATATTTTATTTTATATTAACTGGATTGTTTTATTTTGTTTGATATTTATTTCAGTTTTATTATGTTTTATTATATTTTATCCTGTTTTGAAGTTTTGTTATTATTTTATTAATTTCATTGTTTACATTTTTTATGGTATTATTTATATAATTTTGTATTTTATTTTACTATATCATAGATCTGAAGAAGACTGCTGGACAGTCGAAACATAAGATTGTGTATGCATATATATGCAATAAAAGATGCTAAAAAGTGTTAAAAATAAAGTGGACAGTTTGCATTTTATAAGATATGACAGCAAAATAAAGGAAGTGGTGAATTTGGTAATATTTTAATCCATTTTAGAACAAATGTTTTTTTAAACTTTTCTAATTAATGCTCCCTATGGTATTGAATTCTCAACTATAGTCTTTAAATGAAAGTAATATAAATACACATATTTAGAGTAACTTTAAGATAATTTTTATAAAAGGAACAGTATCTTAAATATCATATAAAACTATGCTTAAATCCACACAAAAATGTAAATAAATTACCCATTTTTGCTTAGCCACTTTGCCTGACTAACGCAAGATGACATGCCTCTACCAAAATAATTTTAATATCTTCACATTCATAACATTACACAGAATACATCAACTATATTTCTATAAAGTTTTCAAATATTGCAGAATAATCATAAGTGAATTTTCCTCAATTCTTTTATAATAAATAAATGTGGAACGTTTCTCTTCCATATAATAAAATTGAAATTCATTATTTAAGTAATCTAGTTAATCTAATTTTATAATTATATTAATATATTCTTAACCACAATTTCAGTCGATTGGAATTTTTTGCGTAATTCAGCATGCAAGCGTATTTTATATCAAAAATAACTACCACATCTTTAAGATGGTAATTATTCATACCAAATATTAATGAATAGTTTTTTCCAGTTCATCATCTTTATAGCTTATAATGTCACAAGAAAACGAAGTTAGAAAAACAATCAATAAAAGGAGAGTTGATAATGACTATGTACAACCTCTATTAAAGATAAAGAATTTCATATCAATGGCAGACTGTTTCTTTAGTCTGTTATTTAAAACAGTATGATTCTGTTTTGTAACTTTGACATTAACTTTATTATTTTAAATTTTGTCAATTGCAGTTGTTTGCTGTATTTTATCTTTATTTTTTTTTTAGTAAAAGCAGTCAAACTGAATATTTATAGAGTGACATTGGATTCACATTTTATAATGTAAATGTAATCTGCTTATCTCTTAAAATCTATGTTCAAAGTCACCATAAGATGCTTTTTATAAAGTTTATTGCTATTCATTTACTTCAATATCAATTTCAATGAAGATATGCATTAATGAAATAATTTTATGAGTATTATATCTAACAAGGTGAAAAATATCCTTATCAGCTATTTGATCGTGTCATTTAAGTGGAGCATTTTTAAATGAAATGCTTCTAGTGACTTGAAAATGTAAGTCTAAATGTTTTTGTTTTTTATGTGTCATAGCATTGGCAGGGAAGTGAACACACCAACCTGGGACAACTGCTTGGAAAGCAGCTATGCTGACCTCTCGACCACCAACGCTTTACAAATCTAAATAATTTTATATAATAAAGATAGTAAAATAGCAGAGTATTACTTGAGAAAATAAACTATACTTTAACTTATTAAATGCATTGCAGACCATGTTGTAACACAACACCAAGTCTAAGGTTTTACCTAAAAAAATACTCCTACATTTAAACAAAGGGAACAATCACTTTTCCTCAGGCTATGACTTGAAAGCATTCTAGATGTTGAACAAAGGAATAAAGAATAGAATGAATCCACATATTCTTAGTAGCTCTGAGATTTATAAGAATCCCTTTGTCATTGTTGTAATTCAGAATGAAATTAATTTATCAACTAGATGGAATATGATACTTAAGAGTTATTAAACTCATAATTAATAATACAAGGTTGGAAACAGCATCTCCTTCTAACATCTTGATTGTAATAATTAAATAAGATTTAATATGTATACTTTAAATTAAACATACTCAATGTATATGTAAACAATAGGAGCAATCATTTTACCTCAGGTTATGACGTAAAAGTACTCTAAATGTGGAATAAGGGATTCAAAAATAGAATGAATCCACCTATTCTTAGTTGTTCTGATGTTTAAAGTTTCTATACATTTAAAATGATTTTCATTCTCAAGTTGTTGTTTTCCATTATTGGCTTCTAAAGGATTTATGTTTTTGAATATTAATTGTTTATACCAATGTTTTTATTCAGTGTATTAAAAATGCTTATATGAAATTTTTAAATCTTGAAATCAAGCAAATGAAAATTTTTGAATAAGTCCAAAATAAAATCTCTATCATGAAGTTTATATCACATCTTATACATGCATTATTAGGTCATTGGTATATTGGTTATAAAAATGAAAGCCATGAAAATGCAATGCAAATTGGAGCTGGAACAATTTTGTTTACTCCTGTTTTGATTTTTAATATCTCAGATTTTTTTTTTTTACCAGAAGTAATGTTTTTTCTTCAATATTAGTCTCCATAGACATTGGAGCATTTAAGAGAATTCCATGAATCCTTATAATGTTGTGGCATTAGAAATGCATTGTACATTGAATCCCAGTGAATGATTGGTTAGTCCTCTGCACACTCAGGTGATTCTTCCTTCCAATTCTCCATACAATAATTTAGTATTATCATTATGCCTTTAATTAATCATTTATTTTTGTCGAAATCGTTTATTTTAAAACAGGAATTTAGCTCGAATTCCTTTAATTGTTTCATATACATAACTTTTTCTACTCTCTTTAAATAGACTATTGTTCATTTAAATATTTAATCTTTTTCTAATCTAAAAACCATAACTTTTATTTTCTACTTCAAAAGAATCTTTTAAAGTTCTATAATATTTTTGCTTGTCACTTTCTATGGTTATATATGTATGTATGTGCATATAAGCATATACATATGTAACAAGATAATTTTATTCAAGGATAATAATAGATCACTCAAAAGACAAAAGTTTTTTGGAGAAAACATTCTTTTTTTAGCTTTTTTTTATAATAGAATTCAATTTTTAATATTATATATAACACATTGAGTTTGCTTATTAAAAGGCAAGTAAAAAAAAGTATCAATCTAAAATCAAGGGCTTTTATTATCTTTTTTCTAATGATGAAACATTTAGGTCACTATCTTAAATATTGTTTCTAGGGTTTCACTGAAAGATAGACTATTGTTATTGTCTCAGTTACAAAGAGTTAATTTTTTTTTGATAAAAAGTTATTGAAATATTTTAGCATTCACAACTAAAAATATTTTTTGACTTTGTTTAAATGCTTTAAAAAATAACAGTAAAATAAATCTGAAAATTATAATACATTTTAAAATTACAATTCTATAATTTTTTAAAATACTTATTAAAATAATTATATACAAGTAATATTTTTAAATTTGTATGATTTCATATTATTTTAACTGTATTAACACATCACATATAACATGCATACACACACTAAATAATAATTATTTTATATATATTTAGATTTATGTATTATTTGTTAAATAAATACAATAAATAAAAATGAAATACTAATAAGCAAGTACACCAATATGTACTTCAATCTATTCCATTTTTTTTAATAATATAATATTAACTTTAATGTGATATACAGTTTAATATACTATATATTAAGAAAATTAAAATTAAAAATTTACGGATGTTACTTTATATTATGATGGATTATTAATACCTATTTATTACTATTGTAACCTATTGAACCCTTTAAAGCAATTGAAAAAAAAATTAAGCCAACAAAGAAAAATTTTTTTTAGGAACGTAATGATTTCAGAATTAAATCTAGACCACGTTAGGACCCTATATATATAAATTGTGTAGCATATGGAAATTTTTTATTATATATTTTTTTATATTTATAAAAAATGTATATGATTAATATTTGTGTGATTGATATTGTGTTATGAATTTAAAATATTTATTAAAGGTTACTTGTATATGCATCTTGTTGTTGAATTATTCAGATGATAAATAAGTAGCATAGCGACTAAGTAGCATTATCACTGCTAAGATATTGAAATTCTATAGTAATTAGTATAAATTTACTTGGAAACAATCATGTTCAATTTAACAGCTGTAAAATTGATATTTGAAAAAAAAAAATGAATTGGTTTTAAAAAGAGTAACCACCAGATTTAAGTGTAATTAAATAAATTAAGAAAGGTTATACAAAAAGTCCAGATAGTATATAAAAGGACACATTGCTTTGCCTTAATAATAATAATAATAATAATAATAATAATAATAATAATAATAATAATAATAATAATAATAATAATAATAATAATAATAATAATAATAATAATAATAATAATAATAATAATAATAATAATAATAATAATAATAATAATAATAATAATAATAATAATAATAATAATAATAATAATGTTTCATTCCAATATCAGCCTTTCAAGCTAATTGAGCACGCGCCTTTTGAGTGTTAAATAAATGAATACTCTCTTCTTCAATCCAAGATATAGTATAGATATAGTATTCCTGCATAAATACTATATCTTGGTTTGAAGAAGAGAGTATTCATTTATTTAACACTCAAAAGGTGCGTGTTCAATTAGCTTGAAAGGCTAATATTGGAATGAAATATAATTTCAAGCACTGTGCTAGATAAAATATTTGCTTATTTACTACTACTACTACTATTATTACTACTACTACTAGCAATAATAATAATAATAATAATAATAATAATAATAATAACAACAACAACAACAACAACAATAATAATAATAATAATAATAATAATAATAATAATAATAATAATAATAATAATAATAATAATAATAATAATAATAATAATAATAATAATAATAATAATAATAATAATAATAATAATAATAATAATAATAATAATAATAATAATAATAATAAAGGAAATATATGTAGATGCTATAGAGATGTTATTATATAAAATTATATATATATATATATTGGTAAATCCTTGGCAATGGCTATAAGAAAGTAGATGAACCTTGAAAATATTGAGTTCAAGGTACTGGTTGATTAGACAAACATACCACTTGATGGTGTTGTTACTACACTAAACTATAAAATATGAATATTCTCAGGCCATATTTTTGGGGGATTTTCTTTTGTTTTTCTTATTAAAAAAATCAAACACAGAATTTGTGCTTTTTAAATATTTTTTTTTATTAACATCAACAAAGTTAGAACAAAAAAAAATGAAACACAGAATTTGTAGTTTTTAAAAGTCTTTTTTTATTAACATCAACAAATTGAAAACATATTATGCTTTTTTGGTTCCACTTGAAATGGTATTATTTAGCCCATCATCCCACTTCACCTACTATGTTCCATAGTAGTATCTTTTCTCCCAGTTCAAGCCTTCCCAGTCCATGCATATAATCAGAATAATTTATTTTGATATGTAATAGCATATATTTACATGTATGTGCAGAGATGTGCATGTATTTAATATATTAATGTCTGTGAGCATATAATGTATACACATTTATAAATTTAAAATTAATAAAATAATATAATTAAATTGTGTGAACATTATTATATGTGTGTAACCACCTACATATATATGTGAGAGAACCCATAATGCAATAGATTTGAAGAAACATTACAACTCTTTTAAAATAATATAAATTTGAAATATTCTCAGATAAAAACTCTTTATTTAAATGCATTGGTATATAAATTTCCATCCTCTGATAGTTTCACTCATATATATAATAAAATGTTTACAACCTTAAACTCTTTTAAAAATAAGTTATCTGTTTTTATAAAAAAGTTGTAAATTCTTGGAAAACCATCTGTAAGCAATTAATAAAACTTGGGATTAAAATTTTAAATGTATTTTAAAAATAAAAACTAAGAACAAAGAATGACCTGTTTAACCATCATTGTTTTAGCCAAGAAATGACCAAAGGTTTCATTTTTATGGATTTTAAATTATCGATAAAAATTTTGTAGAATGTTGTAAATAGAGCACTCAAGTTACCAATTTGTCTTGTATAAATAACCTTAAAATTTAAGTAGGGGGGTTTAAAATTTGATATAGAATTGCTGTCAGTCACTATGACTGACTGGAAAATGGAGCTTGATGGTTAAGGCCATACCATTTGCCAGCTCTTCTTTTGAGAGATTAGTCTGTAGAGATTGAAGAATGGAGAGACCAGTAGACTCCTAAGAAGACATCAGGAAAGGATCACCCCAGCTGAGAATGATGGTGCTACAGCTATAGAGATGCTGCAAATTTTTCCCACAGAGCTCTTTAAAAATAATTCTAAAAAAATATTTAAAATTTAGGCTAGCTACTAATCTTAATGTGTACATACTTCTAAACTGTATAATGTTCTGATAATTAAAGTTGATTTAAATCTGTAAAAAATAATTTACAAGTCTGATAAAATAATATATGTAAACTTGCTTATTTCTTAAATTAAATTCTAAAACTCTAAATGCTTGTTAAATAATAGCTTATTCAGTTATTATTCTATTACTTGCTAATCTGCAATCATGCCTTTCTTATTTGTTTTATATATGTTTACTTTCTATTTTATGCTATGCCCAGTTCATAATGGAGATTGATTCTATGAATAAAATTTGAGGGGGGGGGGGATGATTAGAGGCTCTTTCATAATTCTGTAATTTTGCCTTTTAGCATAAATCTCCACTCTGAAAACCTAAATATATTTGTTAAACTATTATGTTTAACTTATTATTATTGCTGTTAGAATTAGGTTTGCATGTTAATAAAGTAATTAGTTAATAAATGCAAGAATGAGTTATAAAGCATATTATGCACATTGCTTAAGTCCCAGATATTCTTAGTCTTTTTTTTGAGTTATAGTATAAACTATGCACATTTGTCAATAAATTAGATTACTTTGAGTATCCCTTTTGCATGTTTTAAGAATGCTAATTATGAACTGAAATATGGTAGTTTTGCAGAATGAAATTATAGAATTTTGCGTACCCTAAGTTATTAGTTAATATTATATGTAGCTGGCAAATGTGTCTTTAGAAAGCATATACATGCATTTATACTTTGTTGTATGGTTTTTATATGAATGGGCTTCTGGATTTAATGGCCATCCTATATACTTAGTTCAGACAGCTCTTCTTTAAAACTGGAACATGAGAGTTCAGATTGTTTTATAAGTTTCTCTGATCACTGAACTATATGTTCAATTAATAGATAGCAAGTCATATGGTCCACGGGAACTGAGTACTTGGTACTGAATCCCAACTACACATTTGAGACATCCAGTAAATCCCTCCATAATGTAATAAGATTTCAGCATTGATCTGAATATGTAGTCTGGTTTTGTACATACATAATCTGCATAAAGAGCCTATTGCAGCTCATTAAGTATTATTAAATGATCTTTATTAAATGTTATGGTGATAAATCATCATCCATGCACCGACTTAACCATTGCAAACGTAATAGGGAGGACATAGTAAAATAAGGCATGAATAGACTGTAGATCATTAAATTTGTAATAAACTCTTTTAAATTTTAGTGCATCAGTTGAGATTCTGTTCTCAAAATTTTTTATCATTGTTACACCTAGTGCGTCATTCAATGCACTTATGTTCATTTAATCTGTATTTAATAAATAAAATATATTAAATTATAATCAATGTGTTGCACATCATTCATAGTCCATTCCAAATTTTAGTTAAATTCCTTAATACTAGCATTAATTATTAATGTATGCATTATCTAGCCAGCCATAGATATGTGTGTTGAGTTATCTAGGTAGTTAAATTATTAGTAATTTAGTCATTCATTTCCTGAGTTTCTTATTCCAACCTTTGATACTGCCAGCATGCAAATTAAGAAACTGTGAGTGTAGCCTCATATATGTCATTTATAGGATAGTAAATCATGGAGCATTGATGAAGGAACTGAGGTGTTATCAGATTTGAGATCTCAAACCCTCATCTAGATCAGTCTTGGTATAATTTGCCAAAACTCTGGATTTTGTTGCATGAATGTACAAATATGATTGTTACCCACTTTTTTTTTTTAAAAAAAAGAACATCAACAAATTTAAAACATATTATGGTTTCTTTTTTTGGCATAAAGATCAACAAATTAAAAAAGCAACTTTTCACAGCTACAGTAATATATCAGATGTATAGCTTAAACAAACTGGTCATTAATTGCGAGAATTAAACAATGTTTAGGTTTTCCTGCACCATGTTTTTTGTCTCATTGAGGTTATCGAGAATAAGTTATTTGATGCATTACCTACTTCAAAGTATGTTTAGACATACTCTTTGACAAGGTTTTGCACCTTAAAATTTGATTACAGAATTGTGTAAACCCTCTGATAATTATTGTTTGGTTAAATCATGTGATTTCAATAAAAAAATAAAACTTTATTTACAATTAACAATTTATAGATAATTGAAAGAAACACATCCTCACACAACACAGTAAAAAGTGTGAAGTGTGTGAATTCACAAATACTTTAGTGCGATGCGACAATGCAATCTGCAATGTGTAGTACAGCAGAACTGTTATATACATGTAACACATGGCCACAAAATTATGTTTGGCTGCTTAAACAATGTTTTATGTGTGTTAGCCCATAAATCACACCTCAAGCAGCATGTGTATCTAATCAACCAGCACCAAATTTAAATAATGTGACACATGGGTTCGTGGAAATAAAAAAATTTAAAAAGAAAAAGGATTTTTGTTGAATATTTTTTATATTTGGGTGATATCAATATTAAATAGATTTTATTAAATTTGGAAATTTTTAAAAACTTGTCATTCATATATGCATATCTTAATATAAATTGGTACTGATTATATATATATATTATAATGATCGGGAAACAAATAGTCTTAACGTATCTGCACTACAGGGCACCACTAAGCATTTGAACCTAGAAAATTTATATAGTAGGCAGATACGTAAGTTTAAAAAAAAAATATTCAGATCGTTAGCCCAATGTCACCAGCTCAGTGGAACAGCAGAAATAATAAAACAATTCTTATCCAAAAACATTTTCAAAATAAAGGAAACCACTGCCAGAAATAACACACAAACATTTATTTAAACATATATGATTTAAAATTATTTTACTATCAGTTTTACATTTTAAAATGTAACTTACATTTTTAACTTTGATTTTAGATTTTAATTTACATTTTAATTTTTATAAGTTCGCACAGATGGATTTATAAAAGTTTGTTTTATAATGTTGAGTATAGATGGGTTACACAGATTACACAGTTAAAAACATTTCAAAATAAACATAAACGATCAAAATATAAAGTCATTGATGGAATTGCAGAGGGAAATTTATAAGAAACCCAATGGCATTCATCATAAGATGCTGCATTGACACCAATAACTTAAAAGACATCTGAATAAATACATTTTAGATACTCACTGTATTTATCATTATTTACCGAATGTCTATATATTTTGATCAAATATGAAAACCAAAAACATTAATTAACCGATAACGAATCCATGCAAGTGTCTATACCCAACTTAAATTTAATGCATTTAGAGTGTCGAGTATGAATAGACTACATAGATTGCATTTGAAAAGACAATATTTTATTCCTTACTTAACCTTAGGCCAAAAGTTCGCAGTTAAACCAACGTCAATCCATCTGATATATCAATGTATTCAATGTAATACAAATACGACAGCACAAATATAGGTTAAGAGAAGAAATTGACTCTTGTCCAGATAGGAATACTACATCTATCTGACGAGAAGAGCAATAAAAAAAAACTCCATAGGAAAGGACAGCTTTCTCCATCTTATTATCCCTTCCATAGGCAAAATGGGAGTGTGCAGCATATACTAGTGATTCTGCCTATAGTGAACCTCATACTACATCTACTAATTACACCAATATAACCAATCCATTGACCCAATTCAACTATGAAATGAATAACCTAAGATTACCCTTCCCTAATAAAACTTCACAAATCTATATAGCCATTCACGCCCGACTTAAATTTAACATTTATATAATTTAGTTTACCGAAAAACAAAAAATCATAATAAAAACTTAAAGGAACAAAAAAAATAAATAAATAAATGGAAATGATTTTTTTAAAAAAAAATACATCAAATAAAATTACTTATTAATGAATTAAGTTGGTCAGATAGGATTCTATTTCTATAAATTAAATACTGGGAAAGTTTGTATTTTAGAGTTCTTTTTGTTTAGAAATTAATTAATGTTCATTAGATTTCATAAAGTTCTTACAATTTTAACAAGTCAGTAGTTTCTAATTTCTTGCAGTTGCTTGCCATTTTTGAATGTGAATTCCCATGCCATCCTGAAGAGATTTATATCCAGTTAGCCATTTTATTTATTCATCCGAATGTCTTACTTTAGCTGGTCTTCAATGTAGAAAACGATTGGTCATTTCTCTTTCTTTTTTTTTGTTTTTTTAGCAGAACTGAAGGGATTGAAGAGTGTGTCTTTTCAATCCCTTCTCCTTCAACTCCACACTAACACATCTCACCACTGCTATCACCCATCTCTCCCAGCTCTTTCTTCATTCACTTTTTATAGTAGACTTTCAGATCCAGTGAACATTACATCACGATGATGGTGATGGTCTTTTCGCTGAGATCCGATTCTGTGAGTGATTTCTTTTATTGGCCATTCTGATCCCATTGTTTTTCTCTCCTATCTGACCTTTGCTTATACATTTTAAATGCCCAAGGGCTAGTTTACATTTAACTAATTAAAACAATCATTTCCATTTTATGATTAATTAATGTGTTTTCCAAACTTAAAGATATATTTTTATCTCTAAATCTTTTTAAGTTTTTGTTGAAAATTTAGTTTTAAAACTTTTTCTTTTTTTAAAATAAAGTTTCCTTTAATTTCTCATCTGTGCAATTTTATATATATTAGAGTTTAGATGATTTTTCAATTTTTAATTCTTAAAAAAAGAAGTTTTTATTTGCGAACTTATATTTTTTTCATGTTTAATAATAAAAAAAAAATAATGTAATGGCGTATGTGCCCATTACAATATATATATAATGATCTGGACTAACTGATGAGTGCTGATTCAGCATGAAATATGTATATTGGAGATCATTTAGTTTTATCACATTTATGTGGTCAGGTATATTGGTTGTATAAGATGGAGTGGATAGGTATAAGAAAATTGAAAGTCTGAGTTCAAATCCCTTCTAATTATATTAAGTTCAATATTGTAGTAATCATTCAAGAGTTTATAAATATGGCCAACATCTGTCACCAGAAGATGCCACTAGATTTACCACCTAGACCTTTTTACATTAAAATATCAGAGGTGGTGGTCCTGTGATGTTTACTGGTTTAATATCCACCTTTACTAGGTAGGAAGGTTATAATTTACAGTTGAACGATAGACTCCACATTAACACCAATCACTACTAGCGATTAAATTTATGTCCACTTGGATGTAGAGCTAGAAACACTTCAGAATATTCAGTTGGCCATAAAATATGAAGTTATAATAATGATTACTAATAAAATAAATCTTCTAATATAAACAAATAAAACAAATTTATTATAAATTCATTAGATTACATTAAGCATGCACTATAATTATTTTAGCTATTGTATTCTGTAATTAATTGGGATAATTTATTATCTATTTAATCAGTTTATATATAAATAATCTTAATCAGTCATAACTTTAAGACTTAGGTCATACATAAACTTATAGAACATTTCTCAATATCTATCGGAACACCATCATAGATGACATTTTAATAATAAATAAATAATATCAATCATTCTATCTATAAATCTTATTAACTGTGTATGTTCAAACTAAGCTCAATATATATATATATATTGTTTCAGATTTTTACTTAAAAGGCAACCTTAGCGCACACTCCAATCAAAAGTCTCATATGTGTAATAAATATATAAAGAAGGTAAATTTTTAAAAATAAACAATTTACATAATAAAATATTTTAAAAATACAAGAAACAAAATATAAGAGTAATGGTTAATTAAAACAAAAAAAGAAAGTAAAAGATTATCTGACGTGAATGTAAACTAAAAGAAAAAATATAAGAACAAGCAAATAAATAATAAAATAAATGTGTCAATTAATTAGGTGAATGTAGTGTGAGTTTCTAGTGATAGTTAGGTATAGTGAACATCAAGTGTTGTTGGCCGAGAGGTCAGCACAGCGGCCTTACAAGCAGTTGTCCCGGGTTTGCGGGTTCGCGTCCTGGCCGATGCTTTGACACATAAAAAAAGGAAAAGAATATAAAGTCAGAATTTTTAACGGCCTTTTAAGAAGGTAAAAGTATTTTACAGAATTTGCCTTGATAAGGACACATTAGTGTTGAAAGTGCTTGACAATTATTTTAATGATATATATTAATAATATTATCTCTGCTAAATAATAACAGAAGTGTTGATTTTTATCATGGTTTGGGTGGTTCTTGTAATTCAAAATGGCGGCCGTGAGCGCATACTAAATCGACACCGTTTATTTTGTATGAAGCAAAAAAAAAGATGAAAACATTTGAGAAAAAGAAATAAATTTTATTTATTTATAGATAGATGAATCATAGATTAGAAACTATAGAAGAATCTACTTTACATAAGTAAATGATAAGCTAAGTGGTTAGTAGACATGGTACATCTCTCAGCAGAGCAAGTTTTGTATCATATTTTATTTGTCTTCATTAAAGTTCAGATAATATTGGTAGGTTGAGTTTTTATTTGATTCAGTATTTAAATATAATCTGAGATGTCTTGAAAATTTCTGAGTTGGGTCAGACAACAATAAAAACTTCTTTAAAGCTCAAACACACTTTTTTTTTTTAAAATTAAAGTCTAAAATTATAGCAGAGAGTAAAAATAAATTTGAAACTTTTAATAAATAATAAACAATAATATATACCTCCAAATCTGTTTATTTACAAAAGTATTTATTAATAATGAAAATTATTAAATGCATCCGGTAAAGGTATTTTTGTAAATCGATCTTCTGCAATTATTTCATCGAAACTATAAATATAAAGAATGTATTCCTACTGAACTAAATAATCTATCACAAATTCGTGCCTTTCTATGGGTGTATATACAAAGGTGTGACAAAGTTTGGCATTATTATGCGGAAGAACAAGTTTTTCATTTTATTGACTAATAATATTAAAGGAAAAACAAGAATGATTAAAAATTTCATAAGAAGGATGTAATTAGCGTTAAAATCCTTTAAGGAAGCAAACTTAATTAATTGTATCCTTTTTAAAGAAAATAATAATACATATAAGTTTAAATTACAACGTATTTTGTCTTATTCCATGTTACCCACATATATATAATGCTATATTAATTAAGAATTGATTGTTACTTCTCTTTATTTTGTCTATTTAACCATCAACTGTATAGCATGTTATGTTTTCTTTTTTTTATATTCAATTCTCATATTTGTAAAAAAAAATTTTAAAGTTTTTTTTTTTTAAAAAAAAAAAGATTACATTTGATTAAAAAACATTTATAAATTTCATGTATATACTTTTAGAAAAAGGCTTTAACTTTTATCCTATGCGCCTTAAACGTTTATAATAGTCAAATGAACAATGTTTTTGGGTTTTTTTTTTGACTATAGAGGGATCTCTCAAACCTCGACTCAAGATAGCGATTTTATAAAGATAAGAACAGCCGTCTTATCTTTAATCTTAATTCATTTATATAGACCAATCTGAAGCATCTTGATTTTGGGAGGTTGAAACTGTTAGACTCTTCACTTTTTAAGTCCACTATTCCCTTTACAAATTAATGTTTGCAAAATCTTGTGATTTACAGTGAGTTAATAGTATGATCTTTATATTGGAAATATATAAATTAATGTAAATAAATAATCACAATTTAAATTTCATGTATTATAGGGTATATGAGCACAGACTTTCTCATGACTCACCACTCACAACTCTCATGACTCACTGCTCACAACTCTATCTCGTATGACATACACTTGAACACACATATACATCAAAAGGTTGTTTTAATATTGTTGTATTTATACCTTAAATATAATCAAGATATTTATTATGAATATTTTCAATACCATATAACATATGTCTTTTGAAGAGTTTATTTATATAAATATAATATTCAGTATTTTATACAGTTATATAGAAGTTGTATTTCTATATTGGATTATTTCCATCATCTAATATTAAGTACTGAATGTTTTTAGAAAAAAAAACTTTACTTAATAGAGGAAAAGATACAAAGAAGAAAGTTCAAAGAAGGTGTTCACATGATCATGGGGAATAACCCTATAAATAAGCCTAGGGTGACTATCTACAATATGAAAACCACTAATCAACTTTGTTATTAGGAAAAAGTGGATAAATCAGGATTAACCTCATAGATAAATTTAATAAATTTCTACTGACTGTTGCCTTTGGTAAAATGGCTCTTCTGGTTAGAATAATACCTTAAAATTCAATATTCAAGAGTCTAAAGGTCCAGGTTCAATTACCATGCTAGTATTGTCACTGATCTGGCCAGAAACAGCTGAAGAAGAGAGAGAATAATACCATTTAAAACATTGTGCATATAGTAAGCTATTTACTATTAGTAACAGCTAAATGTAATTGGAAAATTTAAATAAGATTAAATTTTTCTAAAGACATTCAATATTTAATATTAGATCATGGAAATAGTTTATATATAAATACACCAAAAATACCACCATCATAAACATTCAGGGAAATCCAGAGTACATTTTACATTTGATAAAGTAATATGTGAACTATGCAAGTCTAGTCATCATTAGGGCAACTAATAAAAAATGAAATGCTGGCTCTTCCTTTTATAACCCTGCATCTTCCAGCCTAAGGATGACTTGATCTATGTGCAGATGTGATGATAACTGTAGGTAGCAGTTCCCTGATCCAGAGTTGAAAATGTCTAAGATTTGAAATATTGTGACAATTTAAATACCATGCAATGTCTGAGAGATTTTTGATATTACCTGAATATTTGAAAGTTGTTTTTATTCTATTTCAAATGGACTTCAGTATATAGTGAGATTCATATCCTTACTGGAAACAATCACATTCACTGTTCTAGATTTCTAATTAGTTGGTTTATGTTATGGTCTATTATTTACTTTTATTGTTATATCATCAGTCAAGTTTACTGTAACTTGAATCTGATCTTGATAATATTGCAGTTAGGACAAATCCATTATTTGAGGGTTTCTGCTGAATTGGGATGAGTTCACAAGAATATAGTACCTGACAAGCAGTTTGCAATTAATAATCACATAATACTTTCAAAAATATTATTTTAATAAACACAAGAATATGTTATATCATGTACCTATATTACAAATAGATAGCAGATGTCTAACACAAACATTTAATCATAATTAAATGAGTTAAAGATTTAGATGAAATAAATATTTAACAAAAATAAAGCCTGACTAAAACACTTTGGTTAAAAAGAAAATGAATATTTAAATCAATTGTGCAAAGTATCTAAATATATAACAAATTATTTCTTACAATAGTTGATACTCTTGAGTGTTTTATCAATTTAAACATTTCCAACAATTATTCAAACAAATGAAATACGGAATAGAATACATCCAATGCTTTAATATATATATATATATATTGAAACAAATCAACAATATAATATAAAATATTTTTATATAACAGAAATAATATATATAAAATAATCCCAGTTCATAACGCTATACTGAAATAAATATACAAATATTAAGCATTAAATCACCCCACATGGTTAAGAAATCCAGTACCGCCCTCTGTGAACTAATATATAAATACATTAGAGTTCGTATTTCAAAATAGCCAGCTCAAAACGATACTTTCAAAATAGCCATCTCAAAACGTTTTGAGCTGGCTATTTTGAACTACAAACTCTAATGTATTTATATATTAGTTCACAGAGGGCGGTACTGGATTTCTTAACCATGTGGGGTGATTTAATATTTAGTATATATATAATAATCATACATGTAAAAACTCTTTTCAGCAAATATTAATTTTTGCTCTTTTCAATGTGCTTCAATAAATTTATAATTACGATCTATATCAAATACATAGTGACATGTATCTTTTTTTTTATTTTACAAAATTGACTTTAACCTATTAAAACCATACAATATTTTTAAGATATAAAAAAGACAAAAAAAAAAAAACATAAAACTTTCATATTTCCCTAAAATTTATCATACATTACCAAAAAATAAAAATTATATTGATAAAAACATTAACATAGAATGTTCAAATATGTAATTATAAAATAGGATATAATATGAAATATAAAAAGGGAATTGAATATAAAATTACTTGTAGAAGTTGCTGCATGGTTTATTACAGACATACAGGGAAACAATTAGATGAAAGAGCAAAAGAACATAATAATGTTATTAATCGAATAGATTATAAAGCTATCTTATATATTCATTATTTAAAATAAAATAAAACAGATTGTGTCAAAAATATAAGTCCTTTAAGTTATATTAAGGAAACTAATAAAAGAAAGATATATGAAACCAACTACATTAATTATACCAAAAATAATTTTATGAACATATATAAAACATCGATTATTTTGACTAATAATTGCTAATGATAAATGAAGTATACATTTGGTTTTAGTGGGTTATAGTTAATTTTATAAAAAGACATAAATGTTGCTATGTATGCAATGTAGATAGTAATTCTAAATTAGTTAAATCACAATGAAAAGGGCAAAATTTTATATTTTTCAAAAAAAGCTTTTATCTTTAAGATGATGATGATTATTATTATTGCTGTTATATAAAGATACTTTATATTATATTATATTATTGATTTATTTAAATATATGTAAAAGCAGCATAATGGTTAAACTTTTTATTATATTTGATGATATATATTGTAATGCTACTCATTCTACCCTCGATCATGAAGGGTGCCACAAGATCACTACATATCTGAATTTTTTTTTACCGTAATCAAAAGTGGATGGTGATGAAGGTTTGCACTGACTAGACATAGGAAGACAGCAAGAGATCTTAAATATTGTTCAGACAATTGAAAAAAAGAAATACATAGACAAACATCAGCAAAATCATTTAAAATAATTTGAAATTTTATTAAGAGTAATATAAAATTTTAGAGCTCTACATGCAATAAATGAGATTATATGAGGCATGTACTAGCAAGAATAAAATATCAATGCTCTGGTAGACAGACTAATTTTCTAATAGTGAATTTAAAAAAAAGGAGGGAATGATTTTTCTTCAGCTGACAATTCACCTGAGCAACTTTGGTTTCCTTATTCAAAAGTTCTAAAATGAAAAGCAAAAAAACGTTTCTTGCATGAATCAATGAAACCAGCATGGGTGAGCAATATTGACTAATGATTTCATAATGGCTGCAGAACTGCTGCATAGATCAATCACGTTTAAGATCACCATGGTTGATTACAATGCAAGAACACAAAAATGGTAAATGAATACAACGGAGTAAAAATTCTAGAATGACAGAAAACTTAAATCTCAAATTTACAGAAATATAGAACTTAGACAATACTCCAGAGTAAATGACTTAAAATTGATAAAACATTAACTCTCTGATTTAAGCAAAATAGACATATAATATGGGTGAATCACCATCCAAATGACTGGCCAGAACTAAGCTGAGTATAATAATTAAAAGTCCCAATAGGAGACAGGTAAGTAATTAGAAAACTAGTTATGTCTGCCCAAGCATTTATCAAGAAAGTGCAATAATTAGAATTACAAATAACTTTACAAACTAAATTCCCAATACACACTCTGACAAATAAATTTAAAGCAACAAAAAAATAAAAGATCAAATAAATCTTGCAAACAAAATACTAAAGTTTGATCTAGATTTTTATACGCTAATTCATCAGAGAGTGTATATGAGTTCAGCAAATATTAAAACATTAAATACTTTAGCAAAAAGAAATGTTCTATTACCTATAATGTAAAAGGGGATTAAAAGTATCTTCCTGCTGGCAATTTATAAAAAAAAAACCAATTCTAGTTTCCCAATTCAGAGATAAAAAATACAGTCTTGTAGGAAGTCAATGAAACAGTGCCAGCGAGCATTTCTTGGCCCGGAATAAGGCGTCGAGACAAGAATGTCATTTTGTCAGCAAGACAGCTCATGATGTACCACTTTTAGAGTAATTCATGGTTGATTTCACATACAAGACATTAAAACTTGAAGAATGATTATGATCTTACATAGTCTAGATAATAAGAAAGGAAATCTCCAACTACAGGAAAACTAGAATAACAAAGATGATAAACTGCCAGCCAAAAGATTTGAAGTTTACAAAAAGTGCAAACAGTAATTTAAATTAATTATTGGACAATAAAAATAAAGACAGGTGAGCAAATTAAAATTATGAAAAACTGCTAAAGGATTTAGCACTAGTTCATAAAATAAAGGGAAACATATTAAGAATATAAACTATAATCTCACAATACACTCTCCAATAAACATAATTGAAAACAAACTTGGAATATTAAAACTAAGATTCCAAGACACCCTAGAAGTACAAACAAAAGCAAACACATATAAAAATTATGAGATTAAATAACTAGTAAAGCTTTATACATCAGACTTATTTTAGATTAAGTGGAGATTTAATTAAAAGAAATTTATTTACCCTGGAAAAACAAGAAATAATTTTACCTTATGATAAAACAGAGTCTACATAGTTTTTCAAAGAGTGCCCACATTTATTTTTGGAGTTCAAATTTTCAGGTGTTTCATTTCTTCATGGCGAAAAGTGTAGAGGCATATTTCGGGATCCTTTTCACTTCAGACTTTCCTGGCATGACAAAAGAACAGCTTGGAATTGCAGGTCTGTCCTTAATTAAGTTAGCAAGGCATATTCTAGATTAGTATCCATATAGCAGTGAATTTTGACATCTTATGAAAGCAAACTTTAAAAAACAAAATCTTTTATTAACAGCAAATTTTGAAAGGAAAATAAATGTCCGAATTGCTAACACAGTACAAATCTCTGCAGGCTAATATAAAACAAATAGTGGAATTATAGGAAGCTGAATCAATCACTTTGAATAGCTTGTTCTAGCCAAGAATAATCCAAAATGTCCTAAATTTTTTTGGGTTATTTATACTCTCTCTCTATCTCCTGCATAAACTTTCTTGTTTTCAATTATAAGCTTTAGCCCAGGGCAAATCTCTATCTCCCACTCAACCTTACTTAAGAATTTTAACCAAGGATTATCTTATAAAAAGACAACAACACAAAATTAAAAATTAAAATGGATTGTAATTAAAATAAAAGAAACAGAAATGCAATTAAAAAGTTTGCTTGCTTTTAATTAATTTGATAAAAAAAAAAACAAGCTGTAAAAGAAAACTATTTTAGAAATCAAATTTATAAAAAAAAAATTGACATATTTTAAACATAAATGAGTATGTGTGTTAATACACATATTCTTATAAACAACTTTTAGATAGGTTTAAACTTTAAAATTTAATGGAAATAAAAGTCGGTTTTATTTTTGACAATGAAACCATTGAATTGGCTAAACTATCTGACTCAATATATATATTCAAAATAAAAGTCATAGATCAATTCATAGATCACATGACTCTATCTCTTAAGATTGTAAGTTATAAACAGTGAGGATTGCCAATTCCTCTACAAGCTTTATGATAAATGCTTAACCAGAGCCAGCACTTAAAATATCTCTGTCAGGAACCTTTCCCCAAACCCCTGACCATGGTTTCATGCTTTGGCACTCCTCAGAGAGGTGTCAGGGTACGTTCAGACACTAGATCTAAAAATACCACCCAAAGCTAAGCACTTAGCTAAAAGTTATCCATTGAGTGGAAAATCTGAAATTTTCAGACATCTACATGTCTTCAAACCCAGCTATCCAACTCAAATAGCTATATGGGACTGATAGATCTTCCCCCATACCATATATTAGTAGTCATAGCAATATAAAATTGCATAAGACTTTTGTCAGAGACTATAAATAGTCAAAATAAAAGTCATAGATCAATTCATAGATCACATGACCCTATCTCTTAAACTTGTAAGTTGTAAACAGTGAGGATTGCCAATTCCTCTACAAGCTTTATGATAAATGTTTAGCCAGAGCCAGCACTTAAAATATCTCTGTCAGGAACCCCTCCCCAAACCCCTGACCATGGTTTTGTGCTTTGGCAGAGATATTTTAAGTGCTGGCTCTGGCTAAGCATTTATCATAAAGCTTGTAGAGAAATTGGCAATCCTCACTGTTTATAACTTGCAAGCTTAAGAGATAGGGTCATGTGATCTATGAATTGATCTATGACTTTTATTTTGACTATTTATAGTCTCTTCCAAAAGTCTTATGCAATTTTATATTGCTATGACTACTAATATATGGTATGGCTGAAGATCTATCAGCCCCATATAGCTATTTGAGTTGGATAGCTGGGTTTGAAGACATGTAGATGTCTGAAAATTTCAGATTTTCCACTCAATGGATAACTTTTAGCTAAGTGCGTAGCTTTGGGTTGGTATTTTTAGATCTAGTGTCTGAACTTACCTTGACACCTCTCTGAAGAGTGCCAAAGCATGAAACCATGGTCAGGGATTTGGGGAGGGGTTCCTGACAGAGATATTTTAAGTGCTGGCTCTGGCTAAGCATTTATCATAAAGCTTGTAGAGGAATTAGCAATCCTCACTGTTTATATATATATATATATATATATATATATATATATATATATATATATATATATATATATATATATATATATATATATATATATATATATATATATATATATATAATTACAATTAAACCTCCAGTAATGCCTGTACTTCAAATATTATAATTCTGCCTGTATCCTATCCATCCCTCTTCTGTATATTTAAAGGGATGGAGTTCAATACATGAGAGATTGTAGGGACTTTAGTGTCAATGTGGACATGAAAAATAATATTGGCACCAGCATAGGATGTGGGCATTTCATCATCAGATTTTTTGGTGGTATGGATGGCTGAAGAGTTGGAGAGAGGATTGGATTGAAGCCTGTTTATTAAAGTTTGAACATTTGCTATCTCAATACAAACCGAATATTGAATTTATATATATATATATATATATATATATATATATATATATATATATATATATATATATATATATATATATATATATGGGAGATGATGATCTGTACCAAGTGGTGAGTGCTGGTTCAGTACAAAATATGTATATTGGAGATAATTTTTTTTTACATATGTATTTAAACGGGAATGGTTATTTGGATGGTTGCTTGATTTGATTTAAATCTTTAACACTTTCAATTATATTTTAGACTTATTTATTATACTTTATTTTTTTCACAACTTTGATTTTTCCTTTCATTTATTTATTTATTATACATTTATTTTTTACAACTTTACTTATTCTTATTTGTTTACTAACAGTTTGCTAACCGAAATATCCCGGCTTAGCTTCCAACTGTAATGGATTGTTTATTTATTTAACCATCACCATTACAATACAAGCAGAGAG
>JAQFVV010012855.1:0-310772 GCA_028023455.1 Epiperipatus broadwayi | reverse complement strand
AACGGAATGGTTATTTGGATGGTTGCTTGATTTGATTTAAATCTTTAACACTTTCAATTATATTTTAGACTTATTTATTATACTTTATTTTTTTCACAACTTTGATTTTTCCTTTCATTTATTTATTTATTATACATTTATTTTTTACAACTTTACTTATTCTTATTTGTTTACTAACAGTTTGCTAACCGAAATATCCCGGCTTAGCTTCCAACTGTAATGGATTGTTTATTTATTTAACCATCACCATTACAATACAAGCAGAGAGATAATAGAGATAGAAATTTAACTTCATATCCATACCCTTGACTGAAACCCAAGGCAATACATACATATTATCTTGGCGTTATTTTTCCCAGCCAAGAACTCTCGGCTGCTAAACAGAGCAAACTATTTCAAAGAAATTTAACGAATGTCCAGTGCTTGCTAATTATTTTTCTATAATTGGGAATTCGCACGAACAAGCAGCACATGAATACCTTTAAAAAAAAAATCAGCATTACCCTTTAATTACTAATTACAGTTTCCTTCCTGTCGTAGCTTGGTGATAGGAGAATAAAGCAAGGACACGAAATTTAATGATAAATATGTTTAATACTAATACTCACACTTGATATAAAAAAATACATTATAATAATAATAACAAAAAACACACTTATAAATACATGGCTATGATAACATATGAAAACAGATCAAATATTAAAGTTCTTAAAGTCCTGTAGATAGAGTTCCATTTTATCGAATTATTAATTGCGTATTTAGTTATGACTAGTAAACAGATTAAAATGCATGCATGCTTTTACCTAGGCTTTGATGTAATTGTCCCATGGGTATTTCTTCTGAGCACTCTTGATTAAGCTCCTCAGTTTGTGGGGTTATTTTCGTTCCAGTTTTGCTTGTTGATTCCTTAGGTTCTCCATTAACTTCTGCAGTTTGTGGGGTTATTTTCATCCAGTTTGCTGGTTGATTCTTTAGGTTGAGTTTCAATTGACAGCTACAGAAGCGGCAGTCCCTCTATCAGGTCAGGCAAAGATCTTACATTGCGAGTCAGTGATGAGATGGCTTGAATCCGAACCCATGTCCCTTTAACGCCACTAGCCACACACTGCTTCCATTTTTTTTAGCTGTTGCTTCTCTAAAGTCTCTACTAGCAATGCCAGACAAAAATTGTAATTTTCTTAATCTCATTCTTTTGTTCATTGTTTTTAAAAAATTTTAATTAAGACTTAGATTTCCAACCAATTCTTATCATTATGTTTCTTTATTTAATTAGTGGCCGGAATGTAAGTCCCAATTAAATTAACAGATCAGGCAAAGATCTTCCGTTGATAACATTTCTTTGTCCGTGGAATTTTGGAATTTAATTTGTCCAACAGACTTTCACACCTACGGCCATATTGTTTTTCCTTTTATATATTACATATTACATTTTATTTAAATTTACAATTCATTCATTTTTTTTTTCACATTTGTTTTTTACATTTTATTTTAATTTGTTATTATATAGTTTTTTTTTTAATGAGAGAGAAGACATGCATTTCTTTATGCTTCCTTTTCCCCTCTCCCACAATAAACAAAATAACTTTCTAGCATTTGACTTACAAGAGAGAAAGAGACGCATTTCTTTATTTATGCACCCCCCTCCCCTTCTCTTACTATTACAAAATCCACAGTAATTTTGACATTAGAATTTCAATTTTTTCTTTTCCTTCCTTTTTTTTTTTTTTAAAAAAAAATTTATTAGCTAATTTATTTCACCTTTATTACTTTCTAATTTTATTAATAAATATATATGTGTGGCGACGACTTTACGTGGTTGTCACATTACACTCCGCCCGTTTTTGAGAATTAAAATTGGGTCGAATCTTATTCTGAGATGAGAGCCTATTTTAATTCTTTGCTTTCAACTCTTACTTCTGCTTTTATTACATACTTTCCCACTCTGTCATGACGAGTGATAATGATGATGAGGATGACTGCAGAGAGACAGCTAGGTAAAGCTACACAATTCTTTCCGATCGATTTTGGCTGTTCAACCAATTTAATCTCAACACCTACGAGACCATGGCATAACTTAACTCTATCAAAAAAAAAAACATAACAGGGGTTGAAAGCATGTGAACAGCAGGATATTTCTACTGCCTGCTCATCTTGCGCAAACAACAAATTCTTATTTTTTTATTTATTTTATTCGAGGCACTAATTCTTATTCCTTCATTTATTTATTTTGAGACACTAATTCTTATTATATTGAGACACTAATTCTTATTATATAATGAGTCCAGGATTCTTACTGGTGCTTCATTTAAAAGTTAACCATCGTGAGCCATGAGAATCTAAAGTGTGAAGAGACGGCTGAATCAAGCTTAAAATACGACCCAACATAATGCATACACACACACATCCTCATCCACCTACAAGTGATATCTGTCATTTACACATTATCACTATTATTCATTTATTTATTTTATTAATTATTAACTGGCTCTTTAATGAGCCTAAACGATTCTTATTTTATTTTTACTTCTATTTATTTGTTACTTTTATTTGAATTTGTCTTGCTGTGCTTGACTGCACATAAACACTCATTAAGTCTATCATTAATTTCCCTCCGTGAACACTACTCTTTTTCTTTCTTTTTTTTTTTTATTATTTATTATTTTTTTTTTTTGTTTATCATAGTGACTTTAATTATTTGTCGTGAGAAGATTTGCCCCACCTGTCATACATTTAAAAAAACAATTTTATTTTTCCATGATCCCGTGCCATTATTGTTTGATCGAACCGACCTATCCATCCGTTTATTTTCTTTAAGATTAGTTTTTGTCTGAAGGCTTCTTATCATTTTTTCTACTATATTTATATCCACTTGTGCTGGGACCTGGAACACTGTTTCAATGTCCTCTAGAGTCGGCTTACTCATATGGATGATTGAGATCTGAACTTCTTCCGGTCTGTTCAGACATTTCAGCCCTTTCTGATCTATCAGGAAATGCCTGGCTTCCTTCCCAATAATCGTGATGAGGATTGTATTGCATTCTCCTGATGTGTGGATCATTGGGCTGGGATTTAAATCCCCGATCCTCCACCTTGTAATTAGGCCTAGTGCTGTTGAACGCATTCAGCAACTCGGCACTCAGCTGGTTTACCATGAAATACCTCTCTAGGCTGCCAAGATGCTCCATTGGGCTTTCCCCAACATAACCAGAGAAGACCCAAATTTTTAAAAACTGGTTCACTGTAACAGGATTCACAGGGTTATTTCCACTGCTTGTGTACATGCATTCGCTCACACCTCTCTGCTCTTTATTATTAGTCTTGGCTACTTCTGTCATATTCTGCCTTTCTCCCACCTTTACTTCTATCTTCTCAACTGTTCCTGCTAACTGATTGACACCTATTCTCATATTCTCTATGATTTTTTCAATTTCATCCTCTAATTTCTCATCTTGTTCCATTTTCAAATTTTCTACTTCTTGGCCTAACGTTTCCATCTTACCCTTCACATACTCCATCTCATCATTTACTTCTTCAAATTTTTGGTTAAAATTCTTACTTAGTCATTCATCCAACTCTTCTATCTTCCTACTATTTCTTTCACCTATTTCCCTCATTCCCATAAACAACCTTTGCTGGCCTTCCATTAATTTCGTGAACATTGCCCATTATATTATAGCTTTCTATTTTAATTTTATCATCAACCACTGTCTCCATTCCCTTTCTAATTTCTATATCTCCGTCACTAGCTATTTCTCCGGCTGGTTCTATTAGTTCTTCGGAGGTTTTTTCTATTTCTCCCACTAGAGCGTCCATTTTTATTTTTGATCTGGTGTGCATCAAATTTATTTAACACACACACACTAATTAATCACTTATATTGTATTCTACAGCTTTACTATCTAACCTTATCCTTATAGGATTATATTACTTTACTAACTTTATATTTCACTGACACTAGGTACATTTGTTCGGCTCTCCCCATCTCACTCACTAATCATCACTCACCCACACCTGCCTTCAAGACCCCTCCGCAACTGTCTCCAATTTACAACCTAACTTCCCAAATTATATTACGTTCTCTTTCTCTCCCTTTACCCTCTAATATTTATTTTA
Source organism: Epiperipatus broadwayi (assembly GCA_028023455.1). Classification (NCBI taxonomy): domain Eukaryota; kingdom Metazoa; phylum Onychophora; class Udeonychophora; order Euonychophora; family Peripatidae; genus Epiperipatus; species Epiperipatus broadwayi. The sequence continues at coordinate 306,659 of JAQFVV010012855.1, read as the reverse complement.
TTTCTTGCTTTGTCTACCACCAAGCTATTTTTTGATTTGTTTATTAATTATTGCATAAACTATTAATTTTGTTATACTCGAATTCAAATGGGCTGAACTTGTAAACATGAAAATATCCCGGACTGGCCCCCAATTATAACGAAAATGGTTATTTGGATGGTTGCTTGATTTGATTTAAATCTTTAACACTTTCAATTATATTTTAGACTTATTTATTATACTTTATTTTTTTCACAACTTTGATTCTTCCTTTCATTTATTTATTTATTATATATTTATTTTTTATAACTTTACTTATTCTTATTTCTTATTTGTTTACTAAGTTTGCTAACCAAAATATCCCGGCTTAGCTTCCAACTGTAATGGATTGTATATTTATTTAACCATCGCCATTGCAATACAAGCAGAGAGCTAATACATATACAAATTTAACTTCATATCTATACCCTTGACTGAACCCCAAGGCAATACATACATATTATCTTGGCGTTATTTTTCCCAGCCAAGAACTCTTGGCTGCTGAACAGAGCAAACTATTTCAAAGAAATTTAACGAATGTCCAGCGCTTGCTATTTATTTTTCTATAATTGGGAATTCGCACGAACAAGCAGCACATGAATACCTTTAAAAAAATCAGCATTACCCTTTAATTACTAATTACAGTTTCCTTCCTGTCGTAGCTTGGTGATAGGAGAATAAAGCAAGGACACGAAATTTAATGATAAATATGTTTAATACTAATACTCACACTTGATATAAAAATACATTATAATAATAATAACAAAAAACACACTTATAAATACATGGCTATAATAACATATGAAAACAGATCAAATATTAAAGTTCTTAAAGTCCTGTAGATAGAGTTCCATTTTATCGAATTATTAATTGCATATTTAGTTATGACTAGTAAACAGATTAAAATGCATGCATGCTTTTACCTAGGCTTTGTTGTAATTGTCCCATGGGTATTTCTTTCGAGCGCTCTTGATTAAGCTCCTCAGTTTGTGGGGTTACTTTCGTTCCAGTTTTGCTTGTTGATTCCTTAGGTTCTCCATTAACTTCCACAGTTTGTGGGGTTATTTTCATCCAGTTTGCTGGTTGATTCTTTAGGTTGAGTTTCAATTGACAGCTACAGAAGTGGTGGTGCCTCTAGCAGGTCAGGCAAAGATCTTACATTGCGAGTCAGTGAGAGACAGCTTGAATCTGAACCCACGTCCTTTTAACACCACTAGCCACGCACTTCTTCCATTTTTTTTTAGCTGTTGCTTCTCTAAAGTCTCTACTAGCAATGCCAGACAAAAATTGTAATTTTCTTAATCTCATTCTTTTGTTCATTGTTTTTAAAAATTTGTAATTAAGACTTAGATTTCCAACCAATTCTTATCTTATGTTTCTTTATTTAATTAGTGGCCGGAATGTAAGTCCCAATTAAATTAACAGATCAAGCAAAGATCTTCCGTTGATAACATTTCTTTGTCCGTGGAATTTTGGAATTTAATTTGTCCAACAGACTTTCACACCTACGGCCATATTGTTTTTCCTTTTATATATCACATATTACATTTTATTTAAATTTACAATTCATTCATTTTTTTTTTCACATTTGTTTTTTACATTTTATTTTAATTTGTTATTATATAGTTTTTTTTTTAATGAGAGAGAAGACACGCATTTCTTTATGCTTCCTTTTCCCCTCTCCCACAATAAACAAAATAACTTTCTAGCATTTGACTTACAAGAGAGAAAGAGATGCATTTCTTTATTTATGCACCCCCCTCCCCTTCTCTTACTATTACAAAATCCACAGTAATTTTGACATTAGAATTTCAATTTTTTCTTTTCCTTCCTTTTTTTTTTTTTTTTAAAAAAATTTATTAGCTAATTTATTTCACCTTTATTACTTTCTAATTTTATTAATAAATATATATGTGTGTCGATGACTTTACGTGGTTGTCACAGTATGTTCATGTATATCAGTGGTTTGAGATAGAATGAATAGCTGAAAGCAGCTTGACAATCTGTTTCAAATCCACTATTATTATTATTATTATTATTATTATTATTATTATTATTATTATTATTATTATTATTATTATTATTATTATTATTATTATTATTATTATTATTATTATTATTATTATTATTATTATTATTATTATTATTATTATTATTATTATTATTATTATCATTATTATTATTGTTTCAAATGTTAATTGTATTATTTATATAAGTTTATATATTTGTATATTAATTTTTATTATATTTTTTAAAATTAACACACCTGAGTGGGCTGAGTCAGCTGGGAAAATAGTCTAGCCAGGGAATTTAATTCCTTGATATTCACACCACCAATGTTCAAGATCATAGTAAATCATTTACGTGACAGTCTAGATCTCTAATCCTCACACAGATCTTCAGGTGTAATTGTATGATTACTGGATTCTGATGATCTCTCTCATTGAGATTGAGAACTGTTGACCAAGAGATTCAACTCCCTTTGAGTCTCTATTGCTTATGAGCCTGACATTTGACCTTCAGATTGTGTCTTTTTATCCTTGTTCATATTTACTTGTTGCCATTATTCAAAGTTGGACTTTCACTCTGATCTTCTTCTGGACTTCTTGTTGTTCTGCTTCTTTCTCTGTAGCCGAGGCTTAACTATCAGTGATGAAATTGAATGATCCACTGACTCAGCATCCAATGTGGAGTTTGATGTCTCATCAGTATGCAAAGTAGAAGAATCATGTGACTTGCACTTTATCAGCCCAGCACTAAGTCCAAGACTTGTCATTTTGACCTGAGATTGACTAGGCCAACTCCCACCCTTCCATCTGATCCTCTTTCTCTGCACTTGAATCATTATTTATGTCAATAAGTTTGTGAGACAATTGAGGTATTTCTATATTCAAATCCATTAATAGAATTTCATCTTTCTCATTCTACTTCTGGATTACATGCTCAGGTTCCTTTACTTGTTCACTTGTTTTATTCAACTGTGCATCCAATGACATGAGGGTTTTGTCTGTGGTGGAAACTTGTAACATTACGTTGTTCTTATGTTCCATGTTGCATTAATGCATCCTATAGCCTTGTGTCTGAGATAAAATATCTTAGGGCATGCCCTTATCAAGTGTGATCACTCACCACATGTGAAGCACTGTGGTCTCACCTCTTGGATGGTAATAAAAGTCATTTCCCCTCTTTCAGTGCAGGAGGTAAGTCAGTAGGCAGCATCCCAGAAGCTAGATTCAGAGTGAATGCTGCCATATTTGATAATAGTTCAATTCCTGATTTTGGTTTCGGTCAAATACAGGAATGATATTAAAAGTTCCATATCTTTCCAGTAGCTTTTGCATATCATGGCTGCTAAAGTTCATGTAGAAATTATGTACAGTGTCATGTACTACCTTCAGCCATGACATGTCTAATTTCACAAGAAATCTGTTATTTAGGAACATCTGGTTTCTTTTGAAGTGTTCTTTTTGGAGAACATTTCTGAACTCTACAACAAAATAGTGGCCATTAGGATGGTGGGAAACCCACTTTATTGAGTCCTATTCATAGTCATTAGAATCAACTATGTTATTGCCTTGGATCAAATTAATCAGTGTAACATCAATGTTGCTTAAATATATATCCTTTTTAAGATCCACTAATGTTCATTCTTACATATGTTCATTCATTTGATCTTTATTGCTAAACTCTTTTCCCACTTTTGTATTTCTAGCATATGTTTTCAGGTTTTGTTGTTCATGGCCATTTTAATGAGATTTTAGTTTATCTGCATAAGTTGTTGTATTCTGATTACTGTTAACATCTAATATATTACTGGTGGACCCTATTTTATCTCCAATTAGTGCTGGAAATTAAGCTTGTATTTTATTTTGTATATTAGACACATTTTAGTGAGTTGACCTGTTATTTTAGATTTTGCAGAGATTTCTAAATCATTATGATCATTATTTGTTTTGCTTTCTTTTTGAAACAAGCTTTGTGTATTTTTTTTTAAGTGTATATCAGTTTTTCCTTTAGGATTTGTACTTGTGTTGGCTAAATTAGTATTTCCCTCTTGGTTTTCAGCGTTGTTTTGATGCAAAACTGTTTATATCAGTAAAATAGGGCTCTTCTGGTGTAGAGCCCTCTTTTTTGCTAAAATTTCCTTGATTTTTTATTTTTAACAGTTTCGATTTCAGAGATTTTCGTAGGACCCTATAGCACTTTTATTTTCTTTCAGATTTTTATGATTTTTGGAGCAGACCCTAGGAATCAGTTCATCTTCAGATGAGCCTGCTTTATTTTGCTTTATCTTTTCGTTTTCATTGATGTTTTTATTAATATCTACCAAGCAGGCGGTACTGTTTAAATTTTTTATATTATTGGTCTTTTTGTTTTTAATAGAATTATTTTTCCTTGAATTTTTTTCCATTCTTGAGATTTTTCACACTTTGTTAAACTATTCTTTCCATGTCTGAATAATTTTGGTAATTCCAGATTCATTCTTCCATACATCTTTTTGACACTGAAGTCTTTTTGCTTGTGGACTGCCTGTCTTGATTACTATATTCAGTATCCATCTTGGAATGTGTTGCAAAATTTCCCAGTATATTATTGTGATTTAGTGAGTCTTAATTTATGAAATAAACACTGAAATTTCACACAGTCTCAAGATAAAAAGTTTATCTAGGGTCTTAAGATAAAGAAATTAGAAAGAATAAGATGCTCACACAAAGAACTTTAAAATGCTTGCCTCACGATGTGTCAATAAACTTAATACTGTGTGCCACACACAGTCCATATGTTTTATGTATACACTCTATATTAATTTTCCTTAATATAAAAAAAATATTTTATTATATTTTAACTTCACGCATGATTTTTTTTCCTCACATGGAGTTTATTGTAAATTGGTTAATTAATTAATTAATACATTATTATGGTTATGATAATTATTATTACCACCATCATCATCATCATTTTGATTTGTGTGAGGAAATTAAAAATATTTTTTCTCCTTAGAAATATGCATTAAAAATATTTATCTAAGTAACTTTATTATGAATAGGCCTAATACAATTTCTACATTTCCACAATGAGTTATTATTTGATCTATTGGTTACAAAAAGTTTTCTCTAAATATTCACATATTTCTGTCTCTAATAATCCTTAGCAGTAATGTTTTGCAAAGATTTCATTGTTTGAATTTTGATATAATAAACTTAAAACTTAGTTCAATTGATTGCCTCTTTGTTGTATTTCTACATACCTTTATTACGAATCTTCATAATTCTAATATAACCATTCAGAAAATATTACACCATTATACATACACACATTCATATATATAATATCAAATAATATCAGTATAATAAAAAATACGCAAGAATAATACTACAAAAATTTTTAAATGCCTATATAAAATTGAAGATTAATATCCTTTGCTATAACCAGTTTATAGAGTATTCTGCCATCTTGAGTAGCAATAAGTTAATATTTAAAGCTTATAACACTCTCACACATATATATAAACTTTTGATTATAAATACACTGATGTCTCAGCTTGAACATACAAACCATCAGGTGATGAATAGAATATTGTAATGATGGTTGTAAAAGCACTGTAAACACTGGTTATAACAGTGCTAAAGCTCCTAAAAAAACAGGTGTATAAAATTGAAAAATAAATGTCAGAAAACCTCAAGAATAATGTTTTTTTTTTTTAAAATTATTTTAAATACTAGGAAGTATGCATGTGTCATCATGTTTGCTGATGCAATTTGGTCTTTTTAGTATCTCAGTGACATCTCTGACAACTAATGATTTATCTAGCATCATAATTAAATAAAGAATTTGTTCTATAAGATGTTCATGATCTCATTCCTAAATGGTTAAAATTGGCCTATATATATAGATATATATATGCATTTAGGTAAAAAATAGAAGATAGATTCATCTTATCTTTTTAAAAACCTTATCTTGTAATTAGAGAGGGAGAGTCTTTCTCAACCTTTGTAAATTTAAACACGATATATGCCAGGGATAATTGTTTTATCACTATTATATATATGGAGATGAGGATTTTTACGAATTCTTTCTCTGTTGGCACTTATAATTAAAGCTTGTTTGGAGATAGTGGTAAGCTCCATCTAGTGAACATTTTAGCACAAGCTTAAAAGCAAGTTGCACAATTTGTGACTTGTTTTATTAATTTTATATATATATATATAGGGTGATTTAGCATATATATATAATAGCATTATTTTTAATAATATTTAGGTAGAAATGTTGAATGTATGGAATTATCAATTTAAATCAACTTAATTACAAGACATTTAACCTTGAACAACTTCCCCAAGCCAAGAGTCAAAATAAACCGATAGACCAATATATCCAAAAGGAGATTGCACCAGTCTGTCAGTTTATTTTGACTCTTGGAACCTGGGGTAGTTGTTGAAGGTTAAGTGCTTTCTAATTAAGTTGATTTAAATGGATAACTCCACACCCCAAAGATTTTCATATATATATATATGCTCACTAGAGGGAGTTTACCACTGGCTCCAATGAAGCTTTCATTTATAAGTGCTGAAAGAGAAAGAATTCAAAATCTCTATCTGAAAGTCCATATCCCCAGACCAATTGGTTTCAGGCTTATGGCTCACCTCAGGGAGAAGCTAGAACTCCAGACACTAGAACTAAAAGACACTAGATCTAAAATACTAACTCAAAAATAAGCACTTATCTAATATGTTACTATCAATTTGAAAACCTGAACTTTTCAGACATGTAAATGTCTTCAAATCCACCCTTACAAACCAGATAGCTATATAAGTCTGAACTCAGTTCAGTTTCACCATATATTAATAGTCTCAGTGTCTGGTGTCCTAGCTTCTCATTGAGGTTAGCCATAATCTTGAAAACAATTGGTCTGGTAATAAGAACTTTCTGATCAAGATTTTGAATTCTTTCTCTTTCAGCACTTATAAAAGAAAGCTTGATTGCAGCTAGTGGTAAGCTCCCTTTAGTGAACATTTTAATACAAGCTTAAAAGTAAGTTACACAATTTTGGTCTTGTTTTTGTTAATTATATATATATTCTAACAATCTGGAATAAAGAGACAATGTATCTACACTACAGGGTGCCACTAGGCATTTGAATCTAGAAAATTTATAAAGTAGGCAGATATGTAAGTTAAAAAAAAATTTTTTTTTGGTTGATTCCGGTCATTAGCCCATTCTCACTAGCTCAGTGGAACAGCAGAGATTTATAATTTATAATAAATTCTTGTCTAAGATACATTTCAATATTAAAAAAGGAATAAAATAAGTCACTGCCAGAAATTAACACATAAACATTTATTTACGCCCATATATATAAAATTTAGCATTATTTTAGAATAACTTTTACTTTGGATTTTACTTGATTTTAGAATTTAAATTTACATTTTAATTTTTATAATATTATAAGTTTACATTTTAATTTTTATAAGTTTGCACAGATGGATTTATGAAAGTTAGTTTTATAATGTTGAGTATAGATTACACGGTTAAAAACATTTCAAAATAAACATAACCGATCAAAATACAAAGTCATCGATAACGTCAATTGCAGAGGAAATACAAGAAACCCAATGGCATTCATCATAAGATGCCACATTGACATCGATGACATATATATTTTAATCGAATATGGAAACCACAAAAATAAGTAACCGCTAACGAATCCGTGCAAGCATCTATACCCAACTTAATTTTAATACATTTTTATTTAGAGTGTCGAGTATGAATAGACTACATAGATTGCATTTGAAAAGAAAATATTTTATCCCTTATTTAACCTTAGGCCAAAAGTTCACAGTTAAACCAACATCAATCCATCTGATATATCGATGTGTTCAATGTAATATGAATACGACAGCACAATTAGGTTAAGAGAAGAAATTGCCTCTTGTCAGATAGGAATACTACATCTATGTGGTGATAAGAGCAATAAAAAAAACTCTATAGGAAGGAATGGCAGTCTCTGTCTTATAATTCCTTCCGTAGGCAAAACGAGAGTGTGCAGCGTATAAAGCGATTCTGCCCATAGCGAATCTCATACTACATCTACTAATTACACCAATATATCCAATCCATCGACCCAATTCAACTACGGAACAAATAACCTAAGATTACCTCCCCTAATATAACTTTACAAATCTATATAGCCATTCATGTCCAACTTAAGTTTAACATTTATATAATTAGTTTAACGAAAAACATAAATCATAATAAAAACTTAAAGAACAAAAAAAAAATAATAATAAATGGAAATGATTTTACAAAAGAAATACATTAAATAAAAAGAATTAATAAAGAATTTAGTTTGGTCAGATAGGACTCTATTTCTATTTTTTAAATACTGGGAGAGTTTATATTTTAAAGTTTTTAGTGTTTAGTATATTGGGATTTTAGAAATATATTTAAAGCTTAGAGTTCAAAAAGTTCTTACGATTTTAAAATGTTTCTTTTTATCCATTGCTTGCCATTTGAATGTGAATTCCCATGCTGTCCTAAAGAGATTGGTATTCTGTTGGCCTTTTTATTTATTCATCTGGAGGTCTTTTACTTTAGCTGGTCCTCAATGTAGAAAACAATAGGTCATTTCTCTTTTCTTTTGTTATAACAACTGAAGGAATTGAAAGTGCGTCTTTCAATCCCTTCATCTCCAACTCTCTCCAACTTAACACATATCTGTCCTTCCTTAAATTTTCTTTACTCCCTTTTTATAGTAGACTTTCAGATTCAGTAGACATTATGTCACGATGGTGATGGTCTTTTCGCTGAGGTCCAATTCCATGAGTGATTTCTTTTATTGGCCATTCTGATCCTATTGTTTTTCTCTCCTATCTGACCCTTGCTTATATATTTTAAATGCCCAAGGGCTAGTTTACATTTAACTAATTACAACAATCATTTCCATTTTATGATTAATTAATGTGTTTTCCAAACTTAAAGATATATTTTTATCTCTAAATCTTTTTAAGTTTTTGCTTTTAAAATACTTTTTTTATTTTTAAAGTTTTATTTTAATATTTTTTTTAATTTCTCATCTATGCGATTTTATATATATATATATATGAGTTTAGTATATAGAATTTTAATTTTCAATTTTTAATTCTTAAAAAGAAGTTTTATTTGTGAACATTTATTTTTTTCATGTTTAATAATAAAAAAATAATGTAACGTCGTATGTGCCCATTACAATATATTATTTAAGTTATGACTTAAGCTGTCAAAATTATTTCACTCATAAATTGCTTGTTTTCTATTTATTTAACAATATTTCTGAGAGTATTTATGTATCACTTTTAATGCTTCGAAATAGTACCCCCCCCCCCGACAGTTACTTTATAAAAATAAAATTATTTCAGCTAAAATGAATTCCGACATTTTTTATCATTAATTTATATGATTAAAAATAAATAAATAAATACTGATCATATATACATTTTTTATTAGACACGATATTGATAAAAGATAAAAAACATGACTTTGAATAACCCATTTAATGCAAAATAAAAATCAAACCATCAGCTTTCCAGAAAACATGGTGAAGGGAAAGCATTGCTCAACATATTTCTTTATTACTTGGTGTGAGATTTTGAGGATTTTCAATTCTTGTTTTATCCTCTAATATGAAAGTACTGTTTTGATTGGATGTGGAATACCTAAGTGAATGAAAGATTCTAAATGTAATTGGAATTTGAAAAAAAACCTTTTCTTTTTGATCAAAATTTCAAATACAGATTAAGGGCATGTTAGATGATACTACTCATATTATACATAATTATAAATATTAATTTATCTGCTGAAAATGTTAACAATGTCTCAGTACTTCTCTTGTGCATAATAGTATAATAATTTGAAAAATCCCATGATCTTGTATTACTGGTAATATTAGTATCATCAACAATATATACATAATAATATATACCCAGATGTATTCACAATTTCTATAATGAAGTGCATACTTTTTTTATATACAACATATAACAACTTTAATGTCTAGATTACATCTTTAAAAACATGGGCAAATCATCTTGTGCATCCAATACATTGATTTAAATTGTGTTCCCATTTTTGGAAGCAAGACTGTAATTAATTTTCCATCATACTGATGCATATAAGTTTCATTCATTTACTGCTTTTAAAGATGAAAATAGTCATAAATGATTGAGAGATAAGACAAATGAATAGGAAAAATGATTCAAGTGAATAGAATTCAATGCAAATTTGCTTTGACGGCTTTAGGTCCCTCAAAATCAGTCATTTTTTGAGTTACAGTGATGCTTTTATACTCGTTGGAAAGTTTAGAAAAAGTCCCGTAAGATGCTGCTCTCTCTTGAATTATTTTACAAGTAAAAAATCAATACTAGAAGTGTTTTAAGTTTAACAAAAGAAGAAGGCCAATGCTGATTGGCTGGGCCAACCATTATTGACCTTATTGGCTGATGATTCCGATAAATATTTTTTCACTGCTGAAAATGAAAATATATGTTTTAGAGTGGGTTTTTTTAATTATTTTTCATACATATTATAAATTATTTTCATAAAATCTGCTGAAAATATAGTTATTTTATAAAAGTAGTAAGGTTTTATTAAAAAATTGTATACTTTACACAATTGTAAATTGAAAAAGAAACCAGCGATAGCAATAATTTTGACATCCTGTCAAGAGTTTAGATTGCCCCAAGCTGTTTATTTGAATTTCAAACAAAGATTAATGTTTTAGAATATTTTTCTGGAATTTATCTACATATTATAATGTATTTTGGTTAAAATATGCTGAAAATATAATTATTTTTAGAAAAACGCTAAGATTTTACTAAAAAATTTGTAACGTTTTTAATAACATAAATCTGGGAGGGATATAAATGATGTTTGCATTGCTTGTAATTTGCTCATAATATTTTATTTGATTTTTCTGCTTTAGAATATTTCTATAAAATACAAATAAAAATATATTTTTGAAAAAACTTTCATTTACTTTCCTAACATTACAAATAATTAATATCCTTTTTGCAAACGAAACTAAAATTAATATAATATTAAAAGATGAAAATATTTCTATCAAAGAGTTTGTGAATTGGTCAATTAAAAGTTCAGAGTTTTACCTCACTTGGTCAATAATGAAGTGACCTTCCAAAAGGTTAATATTAACATCAGCCATTGTTGTTTTAGTTGACTGCCTTTAAACTCATCCATCACATTTTCTCACAAACTTTGAAATGTTTATCACTCAAATACACTTGAATTATTTCTAAATCTTCATCATGCTACTAGAAGTATTTCTGATTTTTACACCTAATTTGTTAATATTCTTTTCAAAATTTCAATTACTCATTTCTACAACAAAAATGAACATAGAAATTTTATTACTTTTCAAATGCTTCTACCATCTAGAAGACATATTGGTTCAAATGTATTCATAAACAATTACTAATAGGAATTTAATACACCATTCATGGAATTAAATTGTCACATTTTATATATATATAATATTCAATATAAATACATAGTCTATAGTAAACTTAATGTAATTAAAAGGGACTTAAACTCAGATTTCAAGATCTCTACATCTATGCACTCCATCATAAACAACTGATACACATGACCACATGGATGTGAAAAAGATAAAGGATCTCCATATATGAATGTTGTGCTGAACCACCATTCATCAGTTGGCCTTGATCATTATCTTCCACACACATATGCAATCAATGACCCTCCAACTGTTCAGCCATCCATATCATTAAAAATCTGATGATAAGACACTCAAAGCCCTTGTTGATGCCAATATTATTGGTATGCTCATGTTGACTTTAAGATACTCTGTCCCCTCACATATAGATCCTTAAAATGTCCATTTAAATACACTAAAAAGGAAGAGCAGAAAACAGGCTGAATGTACAATATTCAAATATGAGAATATAGTCTATACTAATCTTAATGTAATTAGAAGTGACTTGAAATCAGACTTTCAAGGTCTGTACGCTATGCATACGATAATATAATGATACACCTGATCACATACATGTGAAAAAAATAAAATGATCTCTAGTATACATATGTTGTGCTGAACCAGCACTTATCAGTTTGTCCAGATCATCATCTCCCGCATATATATACAATCAATGCTCAGTTTATATTAAGATAGAATTATTTTATTTATTAAAATAAAATGTAATGATATTCCAAATAACAGTAAATAACAAAATAACTTGCAATATAAACTTTAATCAATAATAGTACTTGTAATTATATTCATAATTATTTTCAACTAAACTTCCGTTACTTTTGATTAAAGTTTACATTGAAGTTTATTTTGTTATTTACCGTTACTAGCAATACAATCGCATTTTATTACAATATTTTTATTAGCGGACATTTATTGTGTTATATATATTGTTAAAATGAGGTTGTCTTGACAACAGTTTGAAATTGTTTATTGCTATTGATATTGGGATTGTCTAAGTATTGACTTGCTTTTAACGATTATATATATATGCACATGCCTAGTAAAGAGGTAAAAAATACTGTTAAGCATATAACACTAGATATTGAATTATAGTACTGTACAAAAATATTAATTACTGATAAATCCAATATGATCTTGATCTAAATACGTTCCTTTTGTTCAATAGAAAAATTCTAAATCATGTTTCTTAAAATATTTTTCTCTTTATTCTATTTGAAAAGCTTAAATATTTATTAAGGAAGAAAATATTCTTTTACTTTATATGGGATATTTAATTTACATTTCAGATTATATTATAATCAAATGCCTCTCTACTTTTTCTTTAAAAGATACGTTTTTTATGATTTGAAGTTGTCTATGTAGAATATAAACAGATTAATTTACTGATAATTAAAAAAAAAGTAGTAATAAAAATTCACTTTTTGTTTCCAATTATTACTTATTGCTAAACATTGTGACTTCTGATTCAGTTTAATTGAAATGGAATATTCTATTGTTTATAATGATAAGACTCTTCTTTAAATTATACTTTTACTGCATTTATTGATTTAAATAAATAATTACTTAAACATATATGTATGAAGTGTTTTTACGATTAAACTATTTTCATTTTTATCGAATGGTCAGAATTTTTACACTAGAAGAATAGAAAAAAAAAAGTATTTGTGTTTGAATTGGGGTGCTATATACTTTTAAGTATATTATGAAGAAAAAAAAATGAACGAGTGGAAACTTGATTTAAGGATTATAAACATATAAGTCTTCTAGCACAAAAAGGAAGATTATCCCTTATAATCGTATTTGTTTTTATAGGAAATGGATTAACTCTTAATCGAAAGTAATAGTGATAAAGTTTGAAATTAGCTTAAGATATGTGAAGATCTAATTTATTACAATTATTATATACTGTTTGGAAAAGGAGATATTAAATGCCAAATAGATAATTGTGATGGGTGGATGGAATTCAATTGCTACAATAATAAATCTGCATTGATGAGCTGAAAGAAAAATCTAAGACATTTAAAGAAAAAGAACGTCATTTCTATAATATCCAAGAATGAATTTGACTCATTTTTAATAATAAGAAAATCAATTATTTTTATAGCCATTTTAAAGTTTATTTATATTATAATTTTGCTTGAAATTAAAATGCGGATGTAGTTAGAGTTTTTTAAGATTGCATATAAACAATAATTTCAATTATTTTTTAAAAAAAGTTGCAGGAAATAAAACAAAATAATTAAACAAAGACAATTTTTTGTCATATGTCAAACAAGTTTTTTTTTGCCAAAACCTTAAAAATTTAATTGAGCAAAATGGAATTGTTTCTATACACACACACACACACACACACACTTATTTAAGTTACTCTTTTTTAGTTTGTCTGCATTTTAGTAAGATTCTAATTCCTCATTGAGTTAAAATTTTGTATATATAGATATTTCTGATGACTATATTTTTTTTTGGAGTTTGCTAACAATTTTATCAAGTGAGACATCGATGCAAGTAATGTCTAGCAGAACTCCTTATCATTTAAAATAGGTAAAAAAAGTAAAGCGGATTAATTCTTATCTTTTTTAATGAGAGAATTTCTCAGTTTAAAATTCATACAGCGTTTATGTTTGAGAGATTCATTATAACATAAAACTGGGTGCCCTAAAACTGAATTATTATTTGAAAAGTGAATCAATTGAATTTTTTTATTTATTATACACTTTTATTTAACTTACTCCTAACCTATTCATTCAGTATACTGAATGTTCACTAGAGTAAAAAGAGGAATTGAATTTAAGATTTTCAGTCTATATTCATCCTCTACTCTATCTCAAACAACTGATACACATGACTACACATGTAAAAAAGATAAATGATTCCCAATATATGTATTTTGGGCAGAACCAGCTCTCATTAGTTGAACCACTTACTCTGCTTTTTAGTTTTTCTGTTTAGATAAAACCTAATTATAATATTTCTAATCTTTTTATTTATGTAAAATCTAATTTAAATAAATTCACTTCATTTTGATAATTTATTGTTACATATAGTTATATCTGACCTCACTTTCAACTAATGGACTAATCCTGATTCCATCTCATCTTGATAGGATTGAGTATTCATCATCAGACCAATAAGTGTATAAATAAATAACACATCTGATGATAGATATTGGGCATGCTCAGTGGATCCAGTTGTAGTAATCTTCATGGAAGAGGATCTGTCTATAACTAGACAGTTCAGCTGGAGGTAAAGTTAGACAACAACAAAACCTGTCAAAGCTGAATGGCAGTATGAATGTTGTCCATTATATAGTTGAAGCAGTGAGGCAAGTTTACATTAGAACTGGAAGCAGTTAGACTCTAAATCAGACATGAGAAACTATATCACAGAACAGCCAGAAATGTTACCAGACCTACTTACGAGGCAAGCCATCACAATACAGCTGGTAATGGTAGGTAAATCTAGAAGGCCTCTGGAAGTCCATTACATCAATAGTTGCACAACATCTAAACATTATACCAAGCCAATTGTATCAAAGAAAGGTATAACTGTATACATTTGTAAATTGTTTTAAATAATAAATAATTAATCACATTTTTATGAGATTCTACTTATCATAATTATGGATAAACACAACAATTAGCACAGTAATGAGGATCGTATCTCCATTTAAGCCTTTGTTATTAAAAAACTGACCGTTAACATTATTACTGCATCAATAAAAAATTGAAATCAAATATTATTACTTACTCATTGACTATAAAGGCAGGATCTTCACTCCATTGTCTTGTTTAGATCTTTAATATTAAAAATTGACAGCTAACATTATTAGCACCTCAATATAATTTTTTTAAACATAAAGTGTGAGTGATTTCTTATTAACTATAAAAAAGAACCAGGGAGATTTTTTTGTTTGATTATGACAAAAAAAAAAGGGTAAAATTAGCTTATTAGATGAGTTAGATCTGACTTATCCTGAAAATTGATCACACTACATGGCTCAAGTGCTCTTCTATATGCAAGATATTTAAATCAAAAAGCCTGACTTAAAATTAGCTGCATTTGTTTCTATATGTAGATTTCAGTTTGAAAGTTATAATTGCAGTTTCAAAGTTGTAATTGACTATTTGTTAGTCTGCATTCAGAACAAGTTATATTTACCTGTTTAATGAGGGTAATTTAAACTCCTTTGTATTAGTAACTTCATACTTTGTAGTCAAGTTATCATCTTTAGCATCTATATAACCAAATTAGACTATAGATAAAAGTGGATTCTCACCTTCATTGATTAAAGGATGTTGCCCTGACAACATATTGAGATTGTTGTTAATGATATTCGTATAATTTAAATGTTGACCACTTTCATGTATTTGAATTTATTATACATATATACAGGAGAAAAAATAATTTACATAATATATAACTGGAGTTTAAGGGTACATAAAAATAATTCATTGTTGGTAGGTGAATCTGTCTGTACAATTCAGAAAAATATTCTGTCAAATTTTCCTCATACTTCTTTTTGATTACAATCCATAGTATTGTGTTATAATATAACTGCCATTTTACTAAGATAATAATCACTAGAATAATTATAATAAATTAACTTTATATATTTAAACTACAAACTTATATTTCAGTTTGAAAATGTGAAATCTTATTTGTTAACAAAGATAACTACAAATGTAATAAAAAATAACTTCCACTGAATCTCAAACTTTAAGAAATATGAAAGATTTTGATTGACAGTTGAGCAAAATGTCATACACCTTATTAGTACTTCTAAATAGTTGGACATGGGTTAAATGATAAAGATGTTAAGAAAAATAGATTTGATAATTATATTTAAAATTTTAAAGTACTTAATGAAGTGATCATTTTCCCTTCCCAGGAAAATCTACAAAACATTCGGCACGTAAGTGGGGCATGGGGCTGCCCAGAATGTTACTCATGCAGCACACAATATCCTCAACTCTTTCTAACAAATCACCAGCTGTAAAGTGAATAAATTACATACTAATAACTAAATCATTCCATATTAGATCTAGTGCCTTCACTAAAAAATATGAAACAGCAAATGATAGCTATTTCAATGTGGAATAAACTGCTTTTATGTATTTACATTTATAAACCTATCTAGCCTTGAGCAATATTAGTTTTATGTTAATAATTATATATAATTTGCTATTTAGAAAATTTATTTTATAAAAAAACTGGCAATTGATTATTGATAATATTAATTGTATCAATGGCTTGAAAGTAAACTTTAAGATTAATAAAATCACAATTATTTATAATTATTGACTATATATATATATATTATATTAAAAGTATAAAGCTACACTAATCAATAAGTAATTAAAATTACTTAAATTCAAAACTCAAACAGGCTTGCCATTGTTTGTGTTTTAGGGTTTAATTTTTTTAACTAGTCTGGTTGAGATGTGAATTTGGGGTAATTTGGTTTGTGGGTATGTATGTATATATATATATATATATATATATATATATATATATATATATATATATATATATATATATATATAGTAACAATATGTAAAATAGAGGGTTAATAAAGGATAATCTGAGGTTACAATGTTTCACAATTGGGTAGCTATTTAAAATAGTACATAACATTAGGGCTGAATTATGACAAAATGAGAAACCATCATCATCCCAAAATAAACAAAATATAAAATTACATATAAAAGGAATGGACATGAGAGATCAGCACAGAACTAACTATAAGTTTACCAGCATTACCCAAAAATAATAATCATTCATCTTCATGTATGATCAACAAAAAATAAATAAATCAACAGTCAATCTTGTGACTGGATTTGAAAGTGGTCCATTATAGATGAGGCTAATTATTTAGTTATCACCAAATCTTAGGGCAAGAATACAAACAACAATTATCTGGAAGAATATACTTAGGAGCTACTCCATCAAATTATAACAACTAATCAAATAATACTGAGATATAAAAACATTCTGATCATGATCAATGCTTGGCCACTTAGTTCCATTAATGTATTGTTCAACTATAAACTAAATTTCTAAAGAAGTAATAAATAAAATAAAGTGTAGTGCAGGGACTTAAAGAATACCCCTTTTGCATTATCCAGGATCACCATCACCTGGTTGTACATAACACTAAACATAAACCTCTACTCAATATAAATGTTATGTCCAAATATAGTTCTTGAAACAAGAACTCTATAAACTATTACTGTGAGTGAGCAATTAATAAATAAATAAAACAGCTTATTATAAATCACTTTAAATAATTATTTACCCTATTATAAGTAAATTGTTTTATTGATCCCATTACAAAAAAATTCTAGAATAAGTTGTCCAGAAATAAAGTCACATACACTGCAATTTATGAAACAGGAATTAGATAGAATAAAGAAATTAAGACTAAAAATATTTTTAAAACAATTATTTAATAACTAGTTGACTAACAATAAACAAAAAAATGACATAATTGTATAAAATTTTAAACATTAATATCATCAAAAAATATAATTATCATAAAAATTATAAACAAGTGGGTGAGCTCTATTCATAAATTAACTTTAAATTAATTAAGTTATTTCTGTGAAGTAACTAAGGGTTGGAATAAGTTATTTCTTTAAAATAACTAAGGGTTGAAAAAACATTTTCAAAATCAAAGATAACAATCTTTGATTAAGCTTAATTAATCTTTTGGTAAGGTTTAGGAGAGAAATGAATAAAAAAAATATATTTAAAAACAAATTACAAAAAAATTAAATCTTTTTAAAAGCTATTTCAAAGTTTGAAGAGAAAATTGACTGGATTTTTAAAAAAAATATGTTCCACAATTTGAAAACATTAACTTAAAGAAAATATTTAAAATTATCAATTCTTCCAAGAAAAAAATAATTTTACATAAAAAAAAAATTTCCTATTTCAACCATGGCTTTTTTTGTAGAATCCTTATTTTCAATTATAATTTTCTGTTTTTCCAGCTGAGTTTTCTTCTTGAAGGCTTCTATACATAAACAGGATTAATTTCTCCTTTTTTTGGTGTGCAGTAGTTCATTTCCAGGCTATTAACAACACAATTTTATCTATTTTATTTTAATAAATTTCCTAGGTTAGATTAAAACAGAGATACATGATCTTGGTTGAAGATGAGATTGCAGATTAAATTTAAAGGGGTAACTTTTTCTTCTCTATATTTTTATTTCAATAAAGGCAGGTTACATGGAGAAAGATGATGTCTAAGTTTTATCTGAATATAGTGCATGCTTTTCATTGTACAAAACAGTTTTATGACTAAACTCATAGTATGCTATAACCTTGATTAATTACTTCTGCTATTCTATGCAGTTGCTTGATAACTTCTTTCTGTTTTATCAGCTGGATTAAGACTTGACTATTCTCTCTTCAACAGCTAAACTAGGAATAGCCACTGTTACCACACACTTAGGTTTTCTGACTGATTCTCATATCCATTATTTTTTTAGGACAATTCTGTGTACAAGACAATCACAATCTGTCTCCACCAAGATATTTTTTATAATGGCCAATTAGGTAAACTTTTACAATTCCAACTGTTCTTCTATTAACTCCTTAATCATGGACATTGCAAACAAATCAAGAACTTGGCATTTTTCTAATCAAAAAATTTTCTTGCAAAAAGAAAAACAAGATAAGCAGTTAATTATACCAATTTGATTTTTTTAAATGAAGAGAGATAAAAAGAAAATAAAAACAACTGCTGTAATCAAAAACAAAATTTACTAAAGTATTGAAATACTATTTTTTTTTGTTTTTTTGTTTTGTTTTTTTAAATACACTTCAACATAAAACATTTATTTATTTTTTAATGTTAAAATTAATATGTATTAAATAATTTACCAAAAAAATATTTTCTCTTAGCACATTTTCATTAAAAATACTAATTAATTAAAATTATTACTTAATTATAATGACTGAAAAGAGAGTAAAAAAAAAACTTACTTTTCCTTGTACAATCATTTATAACTCTTATTAAAATATTTACATATTAAAAACATATTACTATTTAACAAATATTTTAAATGTATGTAGAAAAATGTAAACTTTATTATACAGGTTATTGAACACACATTTTGAGTAATGATATTTTTCTTTTTTCCAGTTATTCCTGGTGAGTTTTAGATTTATGACTACTAAAATATAGGTTATGCTCTCATGTAATAGGTTATTATATAAAGCTTACAACCAATAGAAATTTTGTATACTTCTCTGCAAGGATTCTCCTGACATTTTTCCATTTTCTTCTTTTGAGTTCAATTAGTGAGTAGTTTTCAAATGTTATAAATTGTCATAGTAAGATAGCTTATGGTATTACTTGACATTACTATGTGAACAGTCTTTATATTTTTTTACTTTTTCTTCACTGTGAAACAGTCTTGTGTTTCCAATCAAATATAAGTTCATTAATAGCTTATTTTATATATGCCATACTTTTTTTCTTGTTGTTTTTATATTTGTATTAATCATTTTCTAATGATAAAGTTAGTTTCTTCAACATAAATATTTCCATATTTGCATTGTATTTCATAAATATATTTTTTTGTTTTTCAGCATTTCAAGGTAACTTTTATAAAGATTAAGATTACTACAGTATGATATGATATTATATTGAAAGCAGATATTTTAAGGTTGTCTGTTATTATTAGAATACAGTACTTATCATTGTTTTTTTTATATTTTATTATCTATTTAAAATTTTCTTAATAATACTGTTTATTTTACATTGCATTTTTCTTTTTCCAACTTTAATAGATTCTGAGAAACTTCTTTTCCTCTGTTTCTTAGTGATAGTATAATTACACCATTTATGTTTACTTTATAATTAGATATATGTGTTAACTCAATGTAAACATGTTCTTAATGTCTATTAAGAAAAGATTATATTTTATCCATCTTTTTTTAATAAATAAGGCGAATGTGTTTATGTTGAGTTACAATTACTGAAGGAAAAGAAATTAAATATATATGTTAAATATTTTTATAGATGTAAAGGTCTTCTGTATCTAATAGGTTTGATTTCGTCATGAAGCAATGTCATAAGAATATCTATGATTGATTCTTTTTACACTTTATTCAGCTCTATAATAAATCTAAATAAAGGAATCATGTTTCCAATGGATATATTCAAAATATTTTCAATAGTGCTTTACGATGTGATTCTGTACTGATGTCATGATATAAAAAGAAGGGTGCTGTTTTCCTCACTTAGTAATCAATAAAAGCATAGATATTTACATTTTAGTAACCAATTCATCGCATATTTATGATATATGACTTATTAGGTAGTTGTTAAAGCAATTTTCCAAATAAAAATTAATTAAAGTAATCTAATAGTTTATTGCTCAGAAGTTAATAAAATGTTTGAATACTAGAAGTAACAAGACTGTGCTTCGATCTATGAACCTCTAGCTTTAAAGTCTGCTTTTTTAATACAACACCAAAACATGCGAATTTCCCGATGAATTAGGAGAATACAAAAATTTAAATTCATAGATGATAAAGATAATCCGTTTTACTTTTTACACTCTTTTATTGATTTCAAGTAGCGAATTTAAAACACAAACTTTTTTCGATATTTATATAGAAGTAAATTTTATTCGATATAAGTAGTTTAAAATTATCATAAAAAATAAAGCGATTACTTTGAAAACCAAATTAATCTCAAAGAACACATTAAAATATAATTAACGTTAAAAAACAATTTATAAAGATGTCAATATTTTTCAAAGATTTATTATTATAAACTATTTATAACCAGAATTAATCAGATTCTAAGTTTTTATAAATTTGACAAAATTATTATTATCTTTTCGATTTTCAATTTTTATTTACAAAATAAAATTAGATAAAAGTATTATTGATTGAAAAAGAAAAAAAAAAACCTTATTAAAAGCACTATATTAATAATATTATTACTTTTCTTCTTATTATTATTAAATTGATTAAGTGTATTTGCCGCTATATTACTGATTTGAAGTTCAAATTTGAATTGAAGGTTAGACAATTTTTGGTCACCGAATTTTTTTAGCCGTTAACCACCACAAAAAAGTATTGTATAATTAAATAATTATCTCAGTTTGTCTCAATTACTGCAGTGATTACAGAAATGGTTGATTTTATTACCACTGCATTGATTCAATTTTTATATTTGATGAGACCTATAGGCAATATATGCTTGGTTTAATTTCGTTTTTTAATATAACTATTTATTTTTATATTATTTACAAGTCGTACCATGGGCAATAAGCAGGTTAAGTATAGGTAACAAATATTAGTATTACATTTACCACTAGTCACATTTTATGAATGGTCTTTTTAATCTTTTATCCCTATTTTTTTGGGAATAAAAAACAATCATATTATTTATTTAATTGGTCTAAAATTTGGCTCATAATTTGATATGGGATTTAACCTAATTGTCCAATCCCAATGTCTTTAAAGTATACTTATTATTGATTCTTTAATATTCTTTGCATTTCTTACAAGAATACATGGTCTTTGCATTTTTCCATAATTATATAAGGTTGTTATACTTGGAAGAAATTTTTTATATGGATATAATTATGGTTACTTTCTGGGTATTTTTGCTAACATAATGTTACCAAATATCGAATCCACAGGTTTTTGCATTGTCTCAAGTTTTTCACCAGTTGTTCAATTTTGTTAGAATGTTCCTAGTATTCTGTTGATCTTGATAAATGTTTATATCTTCATGGATTAGTAGAAATTTGGTTTTAATAAAAATGTGGTTATGTTAGAGAAAATACAGTGAAAATTCTATGGGTTCATAACAGGTACAGATAAGAAAATTGACAAATTGCTTAGTTTTATTGATTTATTCATAGTAATTTGAGTAAATAGTAAAGAAATTGGTTGAATTTCTACAATTCTCCCATAGGTGTTAATGTGAAGATTTTTTTATGTAATGATGTGTTAAATTTATTATTTGTTTATCTAAATTTTCTGCTCGTTGAGAATAAATGTTTGCTGGTTTGAATGTAAAACAAATCAGATGTTTTTAGTATACTGGAATACATTTCAGCCAAAATCTGGGCAATATTTTATCATTTTAAAACTACAGTATCCATATGAACTGTAAAAATACTTAGTCTTTTTTCCTAATAAAATATATCACTAGAATTTTTCATACATTTTCATCACAACAAGCTCTATAAAAGAGATGATTTATATCTTTGTATCTACTTTAGGACGATCTGGATTTATTGATAATCTGGATGACTTAAAAGCAATGAAACAATTAAGGACTTTATAATCTTGACATTTTCTGAGTTGACCCATTTCAATACATTCAATTGTTGTAAATGTGTTGTTTACAGAATCATTGACCTCCAAATGCATTGGAATTTATTGTCCACTAGTAAATGATGTTGAATAGACTGCATATTCCTGCTGGAGATTTTCCAAATCCAATGTAGTAAATTACCTGGTATTTTGTATTTAAATTTCTGTAACAACATATCTCAGTCTGTTAATATGTTATTGGTGGATTAACCATGGTCAAAAACTTGTAAATTTTTGTGGATAGTGATTACTACTACGCATGAGCCGAATAAAATTTAGTTGGATTTTTTTGGAGCCAGAAATTGCGAGGACCCCTCAGTTACATAAATTTGACCTTCACTTTCCTAGATATATCATGTTAAGTAATTAAAATAACAATATTCCCAGGAAAAATCCAATATTATTTGTTTGGACATAGAAGTGACTGTTGAAACCAATGTAAATCAAAATGTCTGTGTTCACAAATGTATATAATAATGAGAAAATTATGTTTTTGTTGTTTATTCTATTTCTCATCTCTGATTATTTTTTATACTGTCAACAATAATTTAGTATTCCTGGATTTGTTTAATAAAATCTATGATAAATATTATATAAGTCAAAAAGAAATAATAATTGTTTCTTAACAACAGGAGTTGATAAGTTCTGAATTGAGATGCCTTACGTCTATGAATTTAATTATATCTTCACCTATTAGATGATTCAATTTCTCTGTAACAAAGATACTTTTATTCAATGATTTTAATATTTTACTAATATATATTTTTAGAAACAATAGAGATACCTGAGATGTTCTTCAAAATTGCAGGAGGTAATAAACCACATTGATAAAAGCATTAATATTTTTCATCTCTTATGTCAGAACATGGTTTAAATGCTAAAAAACTAGAGAAGTCCCACTGCAATGTTGGTAAGAGTGAATTTTGAAGACATAAGAATATTCTCTGTATCTGAAAGCAATGAAATTTAATCCTGCTGATATAACTTTATCTGTTAATAACTGTGTTGAAGCCACCTATTGTTAAAATACTTTTGCTCATAAATATAGCACATCCCTTTTTCTTATGGCCATGGTATTTAATTAATAAGGTTTAAGACATTGTTTTAGTTATATATTCTTTACTTGCCTACTATTAAAGAGTTGTTTTATAAGGAAGGGCATTTTCTACAATTTCTTATTCCATTATAGTTGATATCTTTTTTGCATTGATAAAATTCTGATTAGGGCATGCTCTAATAATTATGTTATTTTTATTTTGATGTGATGGATATAACTCTGGATGTGATAAGGCAAAATAAAGAATACTCCTTGCTGCTCTATTAATGAATCTACAAAATGTTGCTGATTTATTGGACACAATACTTTGGACATTGACTTTTTAAAGTACTTTGTTACAAATTTAGCATAAAGCCAAGGTGCAGACAAAATTATTGCTTAAGTCTAACAAATGTTTCTGCTTCCTGACATGTTTGCCCATTAACAGTGATTTTATTTTGATGCAAACAACATTTCTCTCTCAGATGTAGTTCATAATGATCAGTCATTTTATTTGCAACTTCTGAAACATTTAAATGATGTGGTAAATTGTAAACATCCCATTTTGTGCAAAAAAAAAAAAAAATGTAAATGTAATCCTAACAGTATTATTTCTCATAGCATTGAATGTGAAATACTTTTTAATTTTCCAAATACCCCTTTAAACCCCTGTTCAGAAATTTGACCAATCATAGATTTTAAATTGAATTTGTGCAAAATTGGTAAATCTTATACTTACAGGTATCACATCATTTTTTTTTGTCATCTTATTGCCTTTAAAAAGACATTAGTATTTTTTTCTCTAAAATGCAATTTTGATTTTTTATGATTTTTTTTTTCTAAAATGCAATTTTTAATTATTACTTTTTCTCATTTTTTTAGATTTGATCATAAAATTTTTTACTGCTAAATGGATTCTCAGCACTTGTTTTAGTTCTGATTTGGATACGGAGTTTCCATTGACAATCCTTGTGTTTCTCTTTCTAGAAGCTCATTGATAAGGATTCTAGTTTAGATCTAGAAGCTGCAGTGTCTAAAAATATGTTTGTGAAGTCATTTGTATGGAGGATGAGCATAGCAACTGAAACTAAGCTAGGGCCTATTTCATGACTAGACTTTGTTCAATTGTGGACAATAACATTTATGAGTCATGTGGGCCAGTATTTTCTAATCACCTGTGAGTATTTAATTAGTGTTTTTATTATTTATTTTTTGATAAAATATATGATTACATATGTGTGGAAAGCAATAAATATGCCTGTAGAATAGAAAGCAGTTCCAAAGTGGATCCATCTTTCAACCCATGAGTAAAATGCATTTTTAGACATGATGATTCAAATTTGTAGTTCCCCATGTGTGACTAGATTTAAATTCATTTGGTTCAAAAAAGAATTACTGCATCAACTGGAACTTACTAAAGTTATGACCCAAGATTGATTTATTGGAATTTTAGGCAATTTACATTTCAGTAACAATAAAAAACATGTGTGTCCAAACTCAGAATCATTTACCTATACAGTATTGTAATAGGTAAGATATATCATGATTTTATTTATATGATTATTTATTGCATGATTATAGTAACATTGTACTCATTTGTTACAATTTTGTAATAATCTCTTGAATACAGACTTTCTCGTGCCCTCATCCATCCATTCTATCTCACACATCAGTTGGTCCAGATCATTATCACACACACACACACATATATATATATACTTATTGCTCATGATAAATTTGTTTATTTTGATGTTTATTGATTTACTTAGTTTTTATTTATTTTATCTTAGAGAATTTTTGTTTAATATTTATTTTTTGAGTACATTTCTTCTACTTGAAAAGAATATATATTTTAGGTCACCCCTCCCCCCACTTTTTAATAATATAATAATAATTATATTTTTGAATACATTATAATTTACTAAAGTTCAAACTGTTCTTACTGTTATCCCCCCCACTAAAAGCAAACATATTTCTAACAGATACCTGCATGGAAGGACAACCAACCATTTCTAGCAGATACCCTACATCATGGGTCCCCAACCTTTTTGCACTTAAGAGCACATTCCATAATACCAGCCAGGTGGCGGGCACTATTTATTTTTTATCTGGACATAATTGCTGAGATATTCTTGACTTCGTTTATGGAGAAGCCACAGTTCATCACATCACATGTAAATTTATAGTTGGATATTGTTAATAATACACATAATGTACAAAAAAATATTTATTCAAAAATTAAATTTTAACATATAATTGACGTTTATATTTTTACACTGTAAAAGTATAGTATGCCCTACAATTTGATTACAATATAATACAATAATTCATAAAAAAAATTCCAAAAATTAAATTTATTTGTATCAGATAAATAATTTTTTATCGTGTTCGGATAGCAGCAGGCACACATAAAATGGTCTGTGGGTGCCATGGTGCCCATGGACATAGGGTTGGGGACCCCTGCCCTACATGGATGGACAAGATCTAGGTCAGCTAGTAAAAGTAAAAGTCACCAATCACTTTGTTTTTTTAATTTTTACACTAAAAATTATCTCAGGTAAATCATGTTATATATCATTTTTTTCAGCATTTTATAACAAATGTGATGTTGTCTACATAAATGCCATTTTTAACGCTTAATTTTCAAAATTTGGAATTTGTAAACCAATGTAACAATAAACATGTGTAAAAGTGTTAAAAATCTCTTTTTTCTTAATTTTTTTTACTGTTTCTATTTCCAGTTTTTTATCTTATTCATATTTGTATATCCACTATTTTTTGTATTTAGATGACTTTTATTGGTATTGTCCATCTCTCTTATTTATTGTCTGGTTAGCATTATTTTGCTGTTTATATAATAGCTTTGACCCATCTTTTGTAGTAGGTCCCACATATGTTCATTGCTCTGATTTCTCTTGAGGCATATTGGATGAGGTTAGATAATTTTGTGTTTTTGTTGTTCATGCAATTTACTGCTAGGTGCCCTCTAGTTCCACAACCATAATATTGTTGTCTCAAGCCTTTTATTTGAAGAGTCAGAATAGCTTCCTGATCTATTATTTTGTTAGGGATGTTTTCAGGATTGATGTTATCATTTAGCTTAATTTTAAAGTGAAAATTGTTGGTGTAAACTGGAATAGGTGTGTCGATGCAGTAGATCGGTTTAATATATATCAGTTGACCAAATGGCTGTATTAGTTTTGCAAAATCTTGCATATTATAACCAAAGTAGGTATTTTTCAATGTACCTGTTCTGTGGGTTTTTATTTATTATAATGAGAGCATAATTTTGGAGCTATTTAACTTTTTCCTAGAACTCTGTACACTCCTTTTTATTAAAAAAATCAATTGCGATATATCTAGAATTTGGGTGATCTTCAATTGCTAGTATGGTATGCCACATTTTTTTCCTCAGCTATTTCTTTATATAGGAGGTCTCTTGGGAATTTATATAAAGATAAATTCCCATCAGTAACTGTCAAAACTAGAGACTTATTTGAGAATTCCTTGAATGTTTTGAATAATTTTTTTGGTACTAGGTGTCGTTAAATTTTTGGTTGATTTCTTCTAGATTTTTTTCAGTCCACATTTGGAATTCCGATTCATTATTATTTTTATTGCCTATCCTCAATCTCATTTTTGTTGGCTGTTCTAAATCTTGTAGTCTGTTTTAATACTATATCTTTTTTTTTGTTAAACGATAGATAATTTGTTTTTATAACATTGGCATACGTTTTAGTATTGTTTGCACTGTTTGAATTTGTGCTAATATCTTTTTTGTTATATAAGATTTTTTTTCTTCTGACGCCATGTTTGCTGTTGATACGGATTTAGTTTTATATAATAAGCATAAGTTTTTTTTACCTTTTTTCACAGAAAAAGTCCTTTTTGTGTTACTTTTTCTTTTTATTTCTTGATGAGTTGTGTTACATTTAAAATTTTGCAGTTTTTGTTACTTTGTTCTTAACTTTTTGGTATCACTGATAAAATATCTACTTCTTCGGTTGAATAACAGAACCGCATTATCATCATTATTATTACTAGTATTATTCTTATTGTTTTGTTGTTATTTGATACTTCTTTTTTGGAAATAAATAATACCTAATTCTGTGTTTTTTGTTTATTCCAAATAATTTATCTTGGAAGATTATTAAATATTTATTTTACTAAACATCACATGATCACTATCTCATACTAGCACATAATTGTTATTAAACAATTCAAAACAAAGCATCCATTGATTGCTCTTGTTAGCACAAGATGGCACTACTATATGTTGTGGAAATGGGATAGAGCAGATTATGGGTAAATTTAGAGTGGGGAATGTAAAATAAAGTGGCTAACAGGTTTATCTGAGCATAATTGCTGAGATATTCTTGACTTCGTTTAAGGAGAAGCCATAATACATCACATCACATTATCATCTTTGTTTTGAATTGTTTAAATATTTATTTTATCATTTAAATGTTTATTTTTATTTTTTATCATGCCTCATTAAGTTTAATTGTTTTGGATTAATAATTTATATGTATGATAGCATAATGATTGGGTGAGGTTTAAACTTGGCTACGACACTATTTTTTATTTTAATACTTTGGTAAGTGTATTTGCACCACACTATATTGTTAAATACTTAAGATTAATTAAATTGGTCTTTCAAATTTGTATTTAGCTCAATATTTTCTTTAACGACTCCTGAAAGCATTTCCTCTTTAATTAACAGTTATTTAAGCATTTGAGAGTTTATCTGATTATTTTTTAAAGATTTTTAAGTTTTGTAACCAAATTTAATGCCGTGGAAACAATGATTTTTACTTAGAGAGAAACTAGCTGCTGAGGTCCAATTAATTCTTTTTCAATGTCGTTAAATTGTGCTTCAGCACATTTCATGGATTCTTAAATTTACGACTGTTTTACTATTCTCTATCGTACCATCACAATATATATATAAGTTTAGATTCATAACAAATGATGGCTCGAAAAAACACAAATTAAATAATGCCAACTTTTTTTTTATTTTCTAAAACGTACATTGGAAAATAGATAATCTAATTCTTAAAAAAAATGTCATATTTAATCTTACTCTAGATTAGATTAAGTCTAATTATTTTTTCAAAGATTTAAAAACCAAAATAAGTACTTATCAAAAACAACATTTAATATTAATAGTCATTTCTCTTTTTTTTTCCTCTGGAAAATATTAGATTAGAAGAAGCAAATTAAATTCATACCAAAATAGCCAATAAATATATTTCTAGGGAGTAAGATTACATGAGTCAAAACTTGTTTATTCTACGCTACAATAATTTCTCTTTCTTTTGGTTAACTCACTTTATATATATATATTTTCAATTAGCATTTAAAAAAAAAAAACAAATAAATTTTTACATAAAAGGATAATCTCAGCAAATATTACCTCGAAATTCAAGAGGTTCCTGCATTAACAGATAAACAACATAAACAAATGATTAATTGAACGTAGCGGTGGTTGTTTGAAAATTAAATGACTTCCCAAGTATCTTACTAACCTTAGATTGGTTTTATAAAAGAATTATTGCGATTTCTGAAAATCTTATGAACTCTATGGAAACAAGTTTTAACGTGCGTTTTTTTTTTTTTTTCATTTTTATAAGCCAATAATTTGATCGGTGTTTGGTCTTAAATTTATTTACAAGAATTGATGCAAGTCATAAACAGTTATGTATTTTGTAAAGGTGTTTAATAAAAAATAAATGAGCACAGTTCAAAATTGAGTTGTAATACTGAAATTAACAATAGTACTAAAACAACTAACAAAAAAAAAAAATACACCATATTGTGATTATGAAATTGGATAAAATTTATTTAAATACACAACAGACATAAGTTATACTTACAATTAGTGTCATTATTGGTTACACGTATCATGTAAAAACAACAATAAAAATATGATGGACATGTAAATATTTGAAATACAAACACTCTTCATATACTTGGAGCTTAATTGTAAATATAGGGGATTTGAAATCAGACTTTTAAGCACCCTTCAACTATCCACACTATCTTAAAACACATGACCACACACATGTACATTATTTATTATCTTTTCTACATGTGTGTTGTCATGTATATGAGTGGTATGAGATAGTGTGGATAGTCTGTGTTCAAATCCCCTATATTTGGACATGTATTAATACATATTTTTGAAAAACAAAAGTTTATAATTTAAAAAAAAAAAAAAAGAAAAGAAAATTGTTTTATGTGATTTCATTATTATTATAAAATTATATAAAATTTGGACGAATAATAATCATAACTTAAACATTCTTTTGTTTAATATAACCACATAAGTTTTAAAGAAATACTTTTCTGGCACTTTTATAATATGGAGGTTTTAAGACTGTATCTATAGCATGAATTACACCGTTAGTCATGGGCAAATCTGAATCCAAGATAGAGGCATTGTTTACTTTCAAGTGGTCTGAAAAAGAAAATTAAATATATCAAATGGATTGATGTTTTGAAGATATAATAATCTTTCTGTCTTCAGTTTTTTCACTCTCTCTTTCTCTATTTCTCTGTACACCCACCCACACACACACACACACACACACACATATATATATATATATTAAACAAAATAAACATAATAATCAAAATATTCTAGAATAAACACTAAAAAATTCAATATGACTATATAAAATAAAATAAAACTATAATATATATATATTGTCTCCTGACCAGAAAGACTATCGGTCCATGGTAGAAATAGAGAAACACACAGCATGCATGAAAATCAACTATTGTTATATCAAAGGGTGTGGGGTCAAAAGAAACCTTACAATCAAACCTACCGCATTGATCATCAAAATCCCAGTATGTAACTTAACAAATAAATGTTGCAGAGTTTTTGAGAGAGAACAGCATAAAACTGACAGTGAATAAATCTCTCTATGGCATGCTTATTTCACAACTCCCAAATCTCAGATTCTTTTATAATGTAATTAATAACAACAACAATAATAATAACTATCTCAATAGAAAAAATAATTTTATTAGACTACAATTATGGGTTTGAAACTTCTTTTCTCAGGGTTCATATTATAAGCTTAGACATCTTGTGCTTTAATTAAATATGTAAAGCAAATACACAAAATAAATATATTAATATTCAAGTGATCAATAGTTATTTTACAAAACATTTAATAGCATTTAAAATTTTCTTCATGTATAAATATTTTATTTATTCAACACATGAGTGTATCTAAATCTATAATTTTATGATCGATGAGCTTACAATAAATATAACTAGCTGAAATAATGCAGCAGGTAAAAAGAGCACAAACCTATGATTTATTATAATGAAGGAGAAATGGATAAGTAAACCAAGTAAATACTAATACATGACCAGTAAAATGGATTCTTTTATAACAATGAATAATAAACCTTTATTATTGTGAGATTTTGTGGTTAATAAATACAATAGTAATCACAGCAAAAACTGAAACATGTTTTAATAACAACAAATATTTATGTATAACATAAATAACATATAACATTTAGTACAATAAAAATATACTAGTTTTACTTTAACAAATTGAGATAAAATATTTACACAGTTTTACTATAACTATCACTTTAAAGTACTGCTACAAAATTCTTTTACATTATTTATTAAATTCCCCTTATTATTATTATCCCACACATTTTCTCTTCCAACTTTCTTAAACTGAAGGTAAAACAACAATTATATACACCCATATTAGCATAACAGTGTAATGTTGATTATCTAATAATATTGATTGTGTCTTAAAATCAGTAGGGAGAAGCGTTTGTTTTTACATTATAAAATAACATCACACAAATTATAATTACATTATTCCAGTATAATTAGTACCTATAAGAGGTGAGGAAATAAATACAAAATACATGTTGTAATTGAAAATTGCTTAAAATGTTACATGACAGTGACTAGGAAATAATTTTAAAATAAATATGCCTTGAAAAACACTTTTGAGTACTTAAGAATACATTTAAACATAGAAATATAGACAAGATGGATAATGACAATATATAAGTGAGAATCCATTATATTTGTACTGAAAGTGCCAAAAACTTAATAACACAATCTTTTTTTTTATGGAGGGGCTAAACATGCATTAACAAGAGCAAAGATATCAACACCAATTGCCAAATTAACAGCTGACTTCAAGCAGCATGTCAATAACTAAAAGAATAAGGCATAAATATAATAAAGTAAAAGGAATAATATAAATTGTTATTCATACACTCTCTTATATGTAGAATAAAAACCTCATCTAATTAATTAATATTTATGTCTCACAAGACATAACAGCAAAGGAAAATATATGTTATAGTGTATATGCTATTTATCTTCCAAACACTGACTCTTAGACACACTACATATTCATTTATACCAAATATGAAGATTGTTTTATCAATTACAACAATCTAAGATAGTGTATCAAATATAAAACAAAATGGTGGAAAGGTAAAGGAATAGATTGAGATCTGAAGAAGACTGTGAGGAACAGTTGAAACTGTTATTATATAATGACCATTATTTGCTTAAAAGTGTAAGAAGATGGTAATTATTTAATAAGATATATAGTTAAATATTACTCTAAAGAACTCTTAGTGATTGTTGAAATAAAGTATTTATCCCTTACCCTAACTCCCCACTAAATAATAATAAACATTATATTTATATTATTTCTTACCAATCCTTGGTAGCAAATACTGTCATAAATATTCCATAACACAATATATATATATATATATATATATTGTGTTATGTTATATATATATATATATATATATATATATATATATATATAAATACTAAAGAAATAAGCATATAACATAAAATGACAATTATAGAATACAAACAGGCAAAACTCACTATACGTATTGCCACACACAGCAAGCTAGAGTAATCAATGGATGCGAAAAGGTTTGTGCATAAAATCCCCACCTAGTGCCTACTCATCCAATATCCCCAGACTAGATTCTGGCTTGTGGCCTTCATCAGTCTGAAAGCACTGCACCAAATCTTAGGATCTAATGCAACCCTTCAGAAAGCCACCTTTTATCTCCACTTAACTACAAAACTATGAGTCAAAATGAAAACACCTTAATGTTTTCAATCCAAGCCCATTAGCATATATCATCATATGGGTTGAACTCAGTTCAGTACCCATACATTGTGGTGTTCTTGGTCTTTTAATAACCATAGCCACCACTATCCTATTAGGAAGGATTGGTTTTAAGTCAATAAACATCACATGACCACCACTTCTTATGCTTGTGTATAACTGTTGTTAAAACAAGCAAAACTTACTATACATATTGCCACACACAGCAAGCTAGAGTAATCAATGGATGCTAGAAGGCTTGTGCATAAAATCCCCATCTAGTGCCTACTCATCCAATATCCCCAGACTAGTTTCTGCTTTGTAGCCTTCATCAGTGGGGAGCCTTGAACCTGAGAGCACTGCACCTAGATCTTAAGATCTAATGCAACCCTACAGCAGCCACCTTTTATCTTCACTTAACTACAACAGTATGAGTGGAGGGTTGCATTAGATCCTAAGATCTAAGTGCAGTGCTCTCAGATACAAGGCTCCTCACTGATGAAGGCCACATGCCAGAAACTAGTCTGGGGATATTGGATGAGTAGGGACTAGATGGGGATTTTATGCACAAGCCTTATGGCATCTATTGATTACTCTAGCTTGCTGTGTGTGGCAATATGCATAGTGAGTTTTGCCTGTTTTAACAACAGCTATACACAAGCATAAGAAGTGGTGGTCATGTGATGTTTATTGGATTTATAGAATACAAATAACAAAATTTTAATTTATAAAGACATTCTTATGCATTAAAGTTTTTTACCCAATAAATTTAAGCAAAAATAATTAACAGTTCTTTTCATAAAAGGAATTAATTCCTTTAGTAAGGAGTTTTTTTGTTTTCTTCTTAGCTGGAAGATATTATACCAGTCTTTTTCTAGAGATTTCAAAAGAAAACATACACATAAAAGTTCAGATCCAAGGCTCCTCACTGATGAATGCCACAAGTGAGAAACTAGTCTGGGGATATTGGATGAGTAGGCACTAGATGGGGATTTTATGCACAAACCTTCTGGCATCCATTGATTACTCTGGCTTACACTGAGTTGCAATATGTATAGAGAATTTTGCTTGTTTTAATGACAAAAGTTCAAAGTTAAAAGCTTCTTTACATTTTAAATCCAATTAAATTCAATAGAAGCCATGTATTTATAAAGCTAGAAGCCAATTATAAATAGCAAAATAGTTCCATTATACATTTCTTGCATTATTCAATAAATATTTCAACATGATAAGGAATTTGAAACACTTTTGTTTTTGTTGAGTGGCAAAGTAAATCAACAATCAACAAGTAAAGTAGTTCTAAATGCTAAATTAATAATAAGATGTCTTTTATGGACATCAGCTAGAATATAATAAATATTGAGAAAATCTTTTTAAATATTTTTAAATAGGAAATTTTAATATATTTTTCCTTCATGAAATTTATATGGAGCATTTTGAAAGTATCACATTCAGTATTATTTTTAAATTATTTGAAATTGACAAATAATTCATTTTTATCTTCTTATTTTAAAAGATAGGGTTAATGAATATATTATCAATAAATTGATTACTTGTATCACAAATGGCAATTTCAAAACTCTAAATACAAATAGTAGGCCACTGTCAATAATAGAGCCACTCAGCATATGTATGCATACAAGAGAGCACAAAAGAACAATGATAACATTTCAATATTCCTTGAACACAAGAAGCAGGCCAGTCATAGGTTTCAACCCTCCAACCCCAAATTGTGTGTATTGAAACTAACAACTGCAAAAGGAAGATAAAAGAGAGATGTATTTTATCATCAATGACAATAACACATTTAATAGATGTGACACTTCGCTATTTCCAGCAAATGGTACTGATTAATTTACATATACCTATGTATATATTACCATTTAATATCACTATAACTATTACTATTTTGGATATGATTATGAGGGATAATACTTCAAAAGTGCTTAGCCTGAATTAACTCATTTTGATTGTTTGCTATTAACAGCTTCTGTAACCATTGTTTTAAAATGCTTGTATATACTAGACAAGGAATAATAACTAAAAGTTTAAATTAAATAATAGATTTTATAACAAGGCAAAATTCATACTCATCTAATGTTTAATCAGTATACGGCAATTTTCAGTTCCTTTTAACACAGTGAAAATACCATTTCTTTATGATTATTATTCAGAGCATGATCCAACATATACTGTGCAAAGAATATAATACATGGATAACTATTAGCTACTCACTCCTTCATTTAGATAATTTAACTTGCATAAATAAAAATGAGAACAAAAGTGCTTCCTTTTTAAATTTTAACACCCAATTTTTTTTAAATTTCAACACTAACATTTTTGTGATTTTCAAACAACTTTATTTTTAAAACTGTCTTTTATACACCTGTGCATGTGAGTACTTTTACCACATTATTCTCACATAATAGACCATTATCTAATCCGTTTTAAAATACTAGAGATGGGGCATTCACACTAGCATAAAACTGATCTTTTTCATTACTTTAACCTTGACCTTTGTAATTAAAAAAACTTTTAGGTCATGTGTTTGTCTAGACTCATTTCATAATTAACTTTAAGAAAGTTATTTAACTTAAGAAAAGAATACATTTATTTTAAAACATATTTTTTATTAAGTAAATACATTTTTATTTAAAATATTTACTAACTTTATTCCACTTGTGAGTTCTTTGTTAAGATTATTATTATTCACTATTGTTATAAGTACTATTTTCATTCTTAACATAATTAATATTTTTATTAATTCCCAGTCTTACTCTATATACATGCACTTAGCATCATACACACATATATATATTTCAAGAAATAATGTACTTTAAATAATAATTATTTAATAATTAGTTAACAAATTTATCAAATCCAAAACTTTATTTTCACTTAAGAACTATCAAAATAATCAACTCTTTATTATATATTATTTTAAAGGGATTTTACTGTCAAAAAAAAACTATAGATAAAAGTTCAACATATTTAATAAGCTATAACTGGCAACAATATATATACATTTATTTAGCATGACTACTTTAAAACAGTAGACACTAAGTTTAGACCTCAGTTTAGATTGTTAAATTAAAATTCTATGCATATACCAATGAACAAAATAACATTTTTAATATGATTGTTAACAAGTATATTTAACAACTCTGTTGTTAAATTCAGTTAGATCTCACCTCATTTTAATTGTCATTCATATTATTAATGGTTCATGGATGTAGTTTGCGCCATCTCTTGGTCAATTTTGTTCACATTTTCTTTATTTTAGACTTAATTTATAAGAAATTAGAAATGTAAAGTTTTACTTATAAAAAAGTCTGCATATGCTGATATATTTTGAAAAAAAAATCAATTTTTATTACTACGTATTGGTGTGTAGGCTAGCCTGTTGCCTTTGGTGATGGCTGACAACTTGGAAAAATGTGCCACAGGCATTTCTAAATGACAAAGTCATAAATGAAAACAAAATGTTTTACACATTCATAATTGATTTTGAATGTAAATAAATATATTTATCATAATTTTTTACATTCATAATTAAGATTTTATGTTACTTTATTGAAATATAAAGTTTGATTTGAAAAATTTTAAATTTTACAAGGAAATTAAGTGTGGGAAAGTGAGCATGCTTCAAGTCAAATGATTAAGGTTGACCACTACAAAACTGAATATTGAGACACCAGCATTCACATAGATTGATGTTTTTCTTATATTTTTCTTCAGTTATTAACATTATTTTTAATTTTTTGTTACATTTAGCCAATTTGAATCTAAAATTATTCAATTTTTAGAAGCTGAATTGAAACAATTCTATGTATTTTAGATTAATATTTTAACAATAGAAACTGATGAATAAATGAGTCACTTTTATTCTTTGTATCTCTTTGAATTATCTTTGACAATCTTTTATATAACAACTTATGTTCTTTAACTCTCATTTCAATATCAAAACTTGGCTCTCCAATATGTGAAGCATTACATCCATAAAAATTTTGATAAAATATATTATTCATTCCATCCTTAGATCATTTAGTCTTAAAATTATTAATCACCTTGTTCAAATTTTACAAACCGTAAAATAAAATATTACTTATTCCAGTATAAATATTTTTCAAAAATTTGGAAAATATTTAAATTTATTATATATTGTAACAATACGTATATATATACACATTGCATAAGTGTGTTTATATATGAGTTACATGACTTTTTAAAAATAAAATAGGAAAATAAAATTATATTTCAACATTTAATAGTTTGATGAGAAAAAAAAGTTAAAGAAAAAGAATAAGTACAAATATTGGGAAATAGGTTAAAATATTAATTATAACTTATCTTTGTTTTTGTTACTTGTTTTTATTTTAATATATAACTCTTTCAAAACTATTTTTAATTGGAAGCACTTTTAATTAAAAAGTTTATAATTAATTGAACCAAATTTTGTATAGTGTGTAATCAGCTTCTGGAAATCAAGATTCCAGACTGATTAAATAAACAATAGATAACTAATTTTGATGTAATTAAAATTGAAAAATAAGGGAATGAAAAATATTATTAATTAAAAATAAAG
Organism: Epiperipatus broadwayi; assembly: GCA_028023455.1. Taxonomy (NCBI): domain Eukaryota; kingdom Metazoa; phylum Onychophora; class Udeonychophora; order Euonychophora; family Peripatidae; genus Epiperipatus; species Epiperipatus broadwayi. The sequence continues at coordinate 269,037 of JAQFVV010012855.1, read as the reverse complement.
ATCAAATGAATTGATAGTGTGGGTGAAAACTCAAGCAGGGATGGAGTTAGAAAGTATAAAAAGCTGAAATCACCTATTGTTATTATTATTCAGAGAATTAATCAAGGTCAGCTAGCAGCACATTAAAGAAAATCTACAAGTAGCTAAAACAACAAAGTCCAACACAATGAAGCAATATTTCTACGATTGTGTTGAGAGAGAATGCATTGCTAGACCATTGAGGGATTCGTTCATTTTTTCTCCACTTATCTTTTGCCAATAGCCAGATGTAGTAGTAGTATTGTGACTTGCCTTTTGCTAATGTTTTAACCTGCCTCACCAAATAAATGTAAACAGCCCATGCAGTAGTACACAAAGCAAGGAAGAAGCATCCAGATACTAAAAATGAACACCTACAATGAACATGACCAGATCAGAGGACAGGGATGATCACCCATATGAAAACTCAGAGACTGTCTTTAAACCCAGGTAAATATATACATTGATGTCATTAATAGAGCTTTTGAATTCTTATTTCAAAGTATTAAACTTTTAAATTTTATCTTTAAATAGAACTTCAGATATCATTCATGTGTTAATTATAACAACATTTAAGTAAAGATATGATAATTCATATAAATGTTCATATTTTGTTTTATGTTTTTGAGTATTCCTTATTATTTACATTGTACTATTTATAAATGTGTTGTAAATTATTAGTGTTGTTTACATTTCTCTCTCTTTCTCAATTTACTTATGATTAAATAGACAAATTTATATAATTATTCTGTGATGCCACTCTCATGTTTTTTATAGCTAGTCATAGATCAAACAATTGAAGTGTGCTAAGTTCATCTCTTGGGTCCAGAAAAATAGCTGGATGGTGGCCGTAGGGTTTAGACCTGTTATAAATATTCTCATGAGATGTTTCATGTTCCTTGCAGCAAGAGAGGGTTACCTCAGTCTGGAAAAATGACCATTGTTTTAATATTTTTATTAAATTTTGTTTTGACCGGGGTATGATTACTATGTAAGTATTGATCATATTTACACTTCTGTTCGAGTAAAGGGATTGTAGTCAAATAATTAAAGATTAACTAATAACTTAAAATATAAGAGTATAAAAAATAGTAATAATAAACCAGTAAAGCAAGTTTCAAACTCGTAAATCCAGTTACAATCTTTACTTCAAGTTTTACATCTCTTCAAAACCTCAAATCCCATTACAATATATATATATATATATATATATATATATATATATATATATAGTCAGGATACATTAAACCGACCACACAAAAATCATTACTCACGCATCCATCTTAAAGACCATTATCACCAAAAACTGTCAAAAGCACATTATTGATTATATATGGATAATTTTGTGTAAAATTGTCAGTTAAAATTATATTCTTGATAATAGTGTCTTATATGTATATCAAACCCTTAAATGAAAGCAAGTAAAAATGTCGAAAAACAAAGGTAAGAAATCGTTAATGTCAATTTTTTTTTTGTTTATTAATGCAGTGTAAAATTCGATAAAGATCAAAATGATGTCAACAATGAAAATAAAAGCACAAACTATTCAATCAATAAACATAACATAAGACAATATGGAATAACATGGGTTTTTTTTTTTTTAGAAAAAAGGAAGACAAATAAATTACACAGTCAAGAAAATTTACTTTTTTAAATTCCTAAAATTAATTTATTTGTTATCTTAACAATCCTCAATATTAAAGTTCATAAGCCCTATAATTGCAATTTGAGGAATTGATTAAAGAACCCACCTTAATTCCATAAAGCTTATATTTTTAACACAAGTTATAAGTTAGAAAAGAACAAATCATGCATAGCTAGGAGGTGAGAAAACATCGTGGGGATGGAACTGTTCATCATACAACCATGAATTTCTGATATGATTATCATTTAATATTAACATCCCTGATGACCACACTAATAAAAAGATCTACAACCAAATAAAGAAATGATCACAGCATAAGATAGTTTATAAAAGGAGTCACAACTATGAAGATCTAAATGGCAGCCCAATGCCATCAGATAAACTACCATCCAGTTAATGCAAAGGAACTTTCCAAAAGGCAAAGAAGCTTGGATGTTCTCCTATATGAACTATAATATTTTGAACTGGCTAGACTATACTGGATTAATACTCATGTTATATATATATATATATATATATATATATATATACATGAGTATATAATCAATATATATAAGCAATATATATATATATATATATATATATTGCTTGTTAAATTGATTTCTTTCTTTTAAAATAGTCAATCCATCCAATCATCAATTAATCATTAGGGAAGGGGAATCATCAATTTTAAAATTAATGTTACATTTAATAATAAAATATAGGTTCAGAATCCCAAGCTTGCCTGCTAATAGATGCACTAATCTATGGACTTGAAAGGTAAGACTTTGCTCTTATTTAATATTAAGCACTCACACTTTGATTATTATAATATTTGATATTATATATGTTTTTGTTGAATTAATTTAAATATTAATTATTTGTTATTTGGAATGTATGACTAATCCCATGAATGATTGGTCTGTTCTATCATAGATCTATATGACCACCAGAATAGAAGCCAGCTCAGAATCTAAAAGCAACTTTCAACAGATCACAAAATATAGACAGACAGAATGGACATTAATGACCAAATATTTCATGGAATTTTAGTTAGCAAAGAGTTAATTTTTTTTATTCCTAAAAAAGAAGAGAGGTAAATTTTTGAAAATAACTCTAATAATAGATAAAATATATTTAATAAAAATGACCCTAAGAAAAGTTAATCTCAAAAACTAAGAAGACTTGGGAAAATTTCAAAATCAGAAATTAGATTTGTTTTCGTGTACTTAGATTTTTTTTTGTTTTAGACAAAAATCCACAAAATGAGTTTTTAGAAAACTTACATTTTAAGTTTAAATTAGTATAATTTTACTAAAATGGCCATTGAATATTTTTCTACAGGTTGAATAATCTCATTCTTATTTTTAGTACTTTCGATCCAAATAATAATATTTAAACTTTATTAAAAAGTTTATTATCTGCCCACAGTAATTACAGTATAAATATTAATTTAATGTGAAATTCTTAGATTTAAAAAGTAGACTTACTGTGTGAAGTAGACATGAAAAGACTTTCACCAAGCCAAGATGGTATTAATGTCTCTTCTTGTAGTTCGGCCTTGAAATATGTTCCCGGAACAATGTGGTATTTAATAATATCTAAAATACAAAAGAATACATATTCATGTTATCACAAAATTTAATTGCCAATGTAAGTAACCAAAACTATTATTTCTCTAGATAATTGCAATATGTATATAGCTGAGGAAAAAATCTAAGATTGAATGCCAGTGAATGCTATTTTACAGAAATAATCTTAACCGGATTTAATTACGATTGGAAAATATAGATTTATATTTTATTTGAGCAGAATTGATTTTAGTAAAATTGTTAAAATGAATAATTATATTCTATAGTTTTATAAATAACTCAATATTTACTTATTTTATTAATGCACTACCTAAAAATTCATATCATTGTCATCATCATCAACAACCATTATCAATCCACTGCAGGATGAAGGTCTCTCCAAGTTCAATCCATCTTCTCCAATCTTTAGCTTCTCTTCTCCATATCATCCCTGCACACTTTATTATTTCATCCACACATCTAATATGTGGTCTCTTTTTGGGTCTTTTAAAATCTCTTGGAATCCAGTTTAAGATTTCAATTGTCCATCTATTATCATCTCTTCTAGAAATATGTCCAGCCCAACTCCAGTCTTTTAATTTTTTTCAATGAGATCAGTAACACCTGTTTGTTCTCTTACCCATATATTATGTTTTCAATCTCTTACTCCCAACATGCATCTCTCCATACTTCTTTGAGTGGTCTGAAGTCTCTGTATTGCTCTTCTATTAAGTGTCCAAGTCTCAGATCCATAAGTAAGAACTGGTAAAACACATTTATTAAAAACATTCCTTTTCAAACACATAGGCATATTTCCTTTTAGTATCAAGTTATTTCTACCAAAAGCACTCCAACCAAGTTTAATTCTATGATTAATTTCATCCATTATGTTTCCATCTGTATTAATAATCTGACCAAGGTATTTGCAACTGTTAACTTCTTCTAACTCATCATAATCAATCTTTATTTTTATATTTTGAGAAAATCCATTAAACATTACTTTAGTCTTTTTAACATTTATCTTTAGTCCTATTTTCCTACTTTCATCTGATAACTCCAGAACATTTCCTGCAGTTCTAAAGCATTATTTGCAAAAACAACTACATCATCTGCAAAATCTAAATGACTTAAATAATCTCCATTTACTTTCACTCCTTTAGCTTCCCATTTTTAATCCATAAAATACTTCTTGCAGCACTGCTGTAAAAAGTTTTGGAGTTATGGAGTCACCCTGTCTTACACCCTTCTCAATGTTGATTTTCTCAGTATCATTAGGTAATATAATTGTTGCTGTTGCATTTTTATAAATATTTTTTAAAATATGACAATATCCTGGATCTATATCTTGATGATCCAATGCTCTAATCAGGGAAAAAATGTTTTATAAAATCAAATGCCTTTTCATAATCTACAAATTCAAAGCATAATGGCAACTCATATTCATTTGTTTTTTCTATAACTTCTGTCAATACCTGGATATGATCTCCTGTACTAAAACCACTTTTAAATCCAGCTTGTTTTCTAGGTTGGTGGAAATCCAATGTTCTCTGTAGATGAGTTGTAATTATCTTGGTAAAAATTTTGTACAAAACTGATAAAAGGCTGATAAGTCTGTAATTTCTAATATCTTCTTTATCCCCTTTTTTAAATATTAATATTAATACTGCATTCTTCCAATCATCTGGTACAATTTTATCATTTAGACATTTGGTATATAACTTTGCTAAAAAAAATTATTTCTTCACCTGTTTCTTTTAATATATCAATTATAATTCCATCATTACCTGGAGCCTTTTCTTTCTTCATACATTTAATTGCATGTCTCACTTCCTCATTCAAAATTCTGGGCAATTTGGAAGATGTAATAGATATAGGAGGTACTTGTTCTTTTTTACTATATAATTCTTGATAGAAGTATTCTACCCATTTTATGATGTCATCACTTTTTTTCAGTAATAATTCCATCTTTTTTTCTTATTGCAGATATAAATTTCCTACCAATACCAAAATTTTGTTTTACACTCTTAAGACTTTTATTCTCTTCTACAGCTTTACTTGCTAGTTCATAGTTATACTTTCTTATATCATTTTCAACTCTTTTCCACACCATTTTACAAAATTTGAGATATTCAATTCTTTTTAATGCATCATTTTTCTATATCTTCATACTCCTTCTTTTCTGCATAAATTCTGTATCCTCGGTAGAAATTTTATTGGTCACTTGCTGCTTTTTTACCAGCTATCTTTGGCTGCAGAATGGAGTTTGCTATTAACTGAAAGAAGATCCTTTGATTCTTCTTAGAGGTCTTAGAGGATCCAAGTAGGAGAAATTCCTAATGTACACTCTATACATTCTTGTCATGCATTAACCAGTGTGGTGAATTTACCTTTTTAGCTCTGAGTTTAAGATCAAGAAACACCATGGTCTTTTTTCTCAGTTGCTTGATAAGGCAGAATGAATGTTTGTGTAAATGATAAATATTTTTCTAATAGATATATACAATTACAACAGACAAAAATAAATCATGGTCCTTATTTCCAGGAGGCTGTAAAGTCACCAATCAAGGCAGCAGTTGGTGGCTGAAGGCTGACAGTGCTAAGAATCCCATGATTGTGGACTCAGGCTGCCATTTGATGATGACTTTTTATTTAGATACTTACAACTGAAGATCACTTTCAAGTGAAGGAAGATTGCAAGAATTAGAAAAAGAACTGCCTTATATTAAATAGGACATTATTGAACTTTGTGAAGTTAGAAGAAAAGGTGAAGAGACATTTGATTTAAAAAGTGGACATGTACTCTATTATAAAGGCACAAATATTGTAAATACAAGTGGAGTAGGATTCATTATAAATAAAAAGTGGAAGAACAACATTGTGGAGGTTGATGGTGTATGAGGTAAGGGCTGATTACCTTCTGTTTAAAAATTAATTACTTTTTCCAATGCATAATAATCCTTAGAAGACTTATGTTTAAATAATATTTTAAATTGAAATGAATCTTTTCTTGATAGCATTTTTTTGGATATGACAAAAAGAAAGTATAATTTAAAACCAAACAATTATTACTGAGGTGGGCACCTGTGACATAGCTTTCCAATGATTTAATGGATTAAACTCATAATGCACGTTTTTTTTCCTCATGTGTCGAAGCATCGGCCGGGAAATGAACCTGCAAACCCAGGACAAGTGCTTGTAAGCAACTGTGCTGACCACTCGACCACCAATGCTTGACAACTCATAATGCATGTCCTGATAGAACTCTGATTAAAATGCAATTTTATGGTTATATGTGCCTTATATAGCAGCTTTAAAAACAAATCACCATACACAAGATGATTGACAATTTAACCCTTTATTTATCAAGAATTTAAAATTAGCATGCTCTTAATTATTATCATGGCTTTTGGCATTTATATTTAATGCTTGTAGCTATATATTGTATAGCTACAATTTATGCAAAATTGCTAAACTCATCATCAATAATAAGAATAATACATTCAAGACATAAGTCTTTTGTTAACAAAAAATTGAAATCTTTTAAATAAATGCTCATAGAAAATTTGATAAGTTCATTTAGTTAATTCTTACACTTTACAAAATATTTTTTTTAAAATAATAAATGTAAAAATTTTTCGAGTAAACAAAAAATGCCATAAATAGAAAGTTAGTAGATTAATAAAAGTAATATATACAAGCGCTTTAAAACGCTGGTTGAAGAAACTGTTAATAGCAAACAATCAACATGAGTTAATCTAGGCGAAGTGTTTTCGAGGTGTTATCCCTCATAATCATAGCCAAAATAGTAATAGTTGTTGTGTTATTATTAAATGGTAATATATGCAAATTTATATGTAAATTAATCAGCTTGTCCATTTTCTGGAGATAGCGGAACATGTGTTGCATCTATTCATTGCGTTATTGTTGTTGTTGATAAAATGCGCCTCTTTTATCTTCCTTTTGCAGTCGTTAGTTTCAGTGCACATAATTTTGGGGTTGGAGGGTTCAAACCTATGACCGGCTTGCTTCTCATGTTTGAGAAATATTGAAATGTTACCATTGTTCTTTTGCGCTCTCCTGTATGCATACATATACTGAGTGGCTCTATTATTGACAGTGGTGGTCTTATTTTCTCCATAATATGTGGTGCTGCATCCGGCCAGAAGGCCTTAAATTATATATACAACTTGGAGTATCTAGGTTGAGTCAATCTGTCCTTCGCATTAGTGAATAGTCTGTTTGTGTTGGGGTGTGTGCGAAAACCAATTTTAAATTCGTTAGATAAAGTTTTAACGAACTCTTTAGCTATTTGGGGGATGTAAGGAAGGGCGATTTGAGGTTTGTCTTTAGTTGTGTTGTTAGCTGTTGATTTTTTTATAAAATTGATCAATCTTCTTGGTAATCGATCTGTAGTTAAAGCCTACGCTTAATAGATCTTTGATGTAGCTTGAGATATTAGCCTTCCTATCAGCTTCGAACTTGCATAAATGTAGATTCCTAAATAAAAATGCATTCAGACACGCGAATTTGTGTGAAGTGGGCGAATTAGCGTTTGGGTGGGTGAATCCTCTGACCTCGAGTGGTTTGATGGTCATTAATAAAAATAAACATTGACATTATCAAAAAAAAAAAAGAATCTAAGATATTTTAAAAATCAAAATTAAAATAAAAAAGAAAATAACATTTCTATTTCTTTATAATCATTCAAAGAATTAAAATATAAAATTTTAATATGACCTTATACACTATTTTAATTTAGAAATATTATACACTTAGTATATCATATATCTATAAATACATCAACCTGTTATTTTTATAAGACAAACTAATATGAATTTATAGTATTAATATATAATATTTTGGGTATGGACAAAGGTATCATATTTCCTTTTCCCTTAGGATAAAATTAAAAAAAGATGACATATTTTTATTTAGCAATATTTGTTTTTATTTACATTAATGTTTTATTTTATATTTAATATCACTAATACTTATTACAGTATTCTTTCTAACCGGGTCCATTTATTATTTCTAATAAGAGGATATTTTCAGCTATAATTTTGCCATCAGCGTTCTTAATTCACCATGATTATCTATTTGCGATCGATTTATGTATCGATTTATTTATTTAGTTAAATGATGTATGTCTACCCTGAGCCCACATTCTTCTAAATACAATAAAGAAAATGCAATTAAAAATTTTTGGACTATAGCCCATATTTTAAAATAAGGTTTGGTTTTTCATCATTTAATGTTACTTTAGTATAGTACTTTAATTTTGGAAATTCTTCTGTGTTTCTTCTATAAGGGAAAAAAGTTACAAAATCTAGTTGGATATATGTTTTGAAAAATATTTATTTATTTAATTTAAGAAGAGAAATATTCTATAATTAAAGTTAAACAAAAAGTGTTACAGCTTTACTGACAATAAGAATTGTGTGTAGAAAGCAATAAAGTTCATAGAAAAGATAGAAAAATAGCAGGGCTGACTTGCATGCATTCCTTTGGGATTGATTATGATTTGCCTTACTCCTCAAGCTTATTGCCCAGACTCTGAGTAGTATGACATTGACACCCATTCTGAAGGGTCGGTTTACCTATACAAAGCTGTGGCTTTGCATGGACAAAAGTTTAGAACTATCTTTGTACATTTTGAGACATGCAAGCTTAGTCATCTGCCACCAGGACACTAAAACTGAGGCTCATTCCTTTGCCTCTATGCATCATATTAGTCCTTATAGGCTGTACCATGCAAAATGTGTCACTATTGAACTTCTACCTCTCTGAATACCATTCAATGTAACCTATGTCTAATTTTATCATTAGCTGTAACCAAATTTTAAAATAAAATATTCTATATTTTTATTTAGAAAAAAAGATAGAAAAATAGCTACATGCTAAATAATTAATAATGATTACAGAGTTGATAACATCAATATTTATAATAATAATAATAATAATAATAATAATAATAATAATAATAATAATAATAATAATAATAATAATAATAATAATAATAATAATAATAATAATAATAATAATAATAATAATAATAATAATAATAATAATAATAATAATAATAATAATAATAATAATAATAATAATAATAATAATAATAATAATAATAATAATAATAATAATAATAATAATAATAATAACAACAACAACAACAACAACAATAGCAACAATAATAATAAGAAGAAAAAAAAAAGAAAAGAAGTCACCAGTCTCTGTTAAAATTAAATTTGCTAAGTTCTTTTAATACCAAAGATGGGTAAATTGATGTGGTCAATCCCAAATAATTGCTACTATATTGAATTAACAAAGGTTAAGATAATTCTTCATTGTTGATTATGTGATTTATACAAATTTGGTACATTCAACTGTATATAGTAAGAGAAGCATGAATGTATTGGAAGTGACACATGCAATAGGTTCTGACATATGAATAGCTTACTTTCTAGACAGATAAAGTTGATTTATTGAATATATATCATAATTCAAAAAGCAAACTGGGTTTAAAAACTAATTTAATCAATTTAGAAAAAAAAAATCCTTTAGAAATAATTGCTATAGATCAATAATTCTCAATTTAATTGGAACAATAATGCTATACTTCAATATTCTAGGAAGACATCTTGCAGAAAATGAATTGATACAATTTGTTCAGATTGGAACAAAATAAAACTAATAACATTTTAAGACAAAAACTGTGACTAAGTCATAAACCAACACTTGAGTTTGGATCTTTATAATCACTAACAGACAATAAATTAGAACCTCTCTCTGATTAGATCATTTATTGTAATTCTATTAATATTACTGATACCTTGAACAGGGTTAGAATTGTGTCTAATAAATTTACAACTATAGATAACATAAGTAAACTTTTCATTAATAAACAAGAGTCACATTTGTTCTTTTTTGATAAAAAAATAATAATTTTTTACTTTGTATTATAATCTTTATTATGTAAGCATTTAGTATAATAATTTCTTTTAGCCTGTATGCATGTCAATTTAATTTGCTTGTAGTTGAATGAGCAAATCTTTAAGAAATTCCCTTTTGTAACAATATGATTTATAATCAGTAATCTAGAACAACCTAGCATTTAGTTAGTATCACATCTCTTTAATACAGATTTAAATGAATATAGAAATGCCAGTCGTTATGAAAATTTTCAAAAACCAAGCCGATATCTTTTAGTTTGAAAACATGTTTTCATGTAAAATTCAACATTGTGGAATTAAATTTATTAATCAAGAAGGAGTGATATTGCCTAATAAAATATTTTGATTAATTTTATTACATGTAATTGGTATTTTTATTGAGAGATGATTAAGAAATTATTAAAACTTCTGGAAATGTGTAATTGTATTCAGACAAATTTATTTATTACAAATTTTATGATGAAAAAGAGAACAACAATAAGTCCACATGAAAACCTCCATGTTTTGACAATAAGTAAGCAAGGCATCATGTTTTTCTACTGTTGCTAAACTTGGAAACTCACTGAATTGCTTACTTTGGCTTACACTGAGTGGTGCTACTGTATGGAGAGTTTACCCCTGAGTATAATATTGTAATAACTTAACAAAATTGTAAGTCACTATTTGGAATTTATTTCCCTATAACAGTAGTGTCCAACAAGTTGATTGTGATTTTTGGTCGATCGTGAGGCCAATCTGGCAAGAGCTGTTGGGTAACAAGTGAAACAAATTAAGTCAAGATTTTCAAGTTTTTTTTTGTTATTTTTGTTTTTGTTCTAATTTTTTTTCAATTCTAGGTAAGTGAAGTCCACTAAGCTGCATAATTATAGAAAATAATACTTTTAATCTTGATTTAATGTAGCTAATTTGAATTAATAAATATTGTTAATAATTACTCATGTTGCTTTAATTCCTTTGGACATGAGTTTTTTTGGCCTGTAATTATTACTTTTTACTAGGTAGATATATAAAACCCTAAACATCACATGATCACTATTTCTTATGCTAGAACATTACTGTTATTAAAACAAGCAAAACTCCCCATACATAGTATGTATTTCATACCTCCCTCCACTTAGACAATGCCTATGATAATAAGTCGATCGCCTACCTTAAAAGTTGGACACCCCTGCTCTATAAAAACTAAATGTGAAAGGTTGAAAAATAAAAAAATATATCCGTGAAATATATCATAAATATAGAAGATCAAAACTAACTTTCTCACTAAAAATGATTAAATGAATATAAAGTAATGCTTAAAAAAGACATGTGTCTAAAGTAACAGATTATGCATATACCAATGAAATTATGTTAGAGTGGGAAAAAATAAAAATATTGGACTGATAGTAAATATCAAAATAAAAAAAACTGTTATATCACAAAAATAAACAACCCCTTATAAATGCCAATGTAGTGCAATAACCCATATTTGGAAACCTTATTAACTTAGCTCTTAAAAAAAGTGATATATAAGAAAAACTGTCATAGATAAATTTATAAAATGTCTATTCATGGCTATCTTTGATTAAATATCCAAGATAGTAAGAGTGCGATCATAAATTATGTATTGATGATTCTAAAGATCAACACATGAATTTCTGAGGTAAAAATTCTGGGCAAATTAAAAACTCTTGAAGAAAAAAGAATAATATTATATCTGAAAACAGTATTCCAATAAAATTAAAATCTTTCTATAAATGTTAAAAAATTCAATTGGTTGGTGCAAATTGTTCAGCATCTGATTACAAATAATGTTAAGATGTTGCAGTAAAATTACAATACGTTTATTATGACTAGAAAATGACTATGTCACTCTTTTGAATACAGTTTATTGCTAAATGTTATGATTTAAGACCAAAGTCACACCAAACGAGAATAGCCTATCAACAACAACAAGCACCACAGTAATACAATACCAATCCAATCAAATCAATAATGATAATCTCAACATTGATCCTGAAGGCCAACTATGGAATTTCCACTTGCTATCAGAATGACTAATCACACATTTGCTTTTGCTTTGGCCATGTTTGATCGCGATGCAGTTGTTGATTAAAGGCATAATATATGAGGCCTAAATTCCCTGGATAGGATTTTCGCAATCAAGGACTGGATTGCCTTCTTGCATCCACATATATTATGTCTATCTGAGATGAAAATCACCATCTGATTACTATGATATCAATAAATCTTCAAGAATAACCATTGTGATCATAGAGAAAATTAAGAGATCGAATAGTAGCCCCTATGGCAATATTTAATGATAACTGGGCAATTTATCAGTTGCCTAAAAATCAAGAACCCCCAATTATAAACAATTCATTGCAGCCTCAAGCTCAACCAGGTAGTGCTGGAGGTTTAAACCCAAGATAAACCATGGATTGCAATGCTTAATAACCATAAAAACATATTGTTTTCATATTGCATTTCTAATTGACCAATAAATTCTAATGGAAAAAAAAAACTAGATAATAATAAATATAAAGTTTTAAAATAAGATGTAAAATCTAAATTAAATGAAATAAGAAAAAAATGAAGAAAATAAATATTTTGATATGAGAAAAAAAAAGTCACAATTGAACAAACTTACATCTCAAATTAAAAACGCAATAATATTTTTCAATCCAAGAAAATTTGCCTGTATAATTGTAGAGATCTGAATCTATTTCAGTATCTGTATATTTTGGAGTCTTTGGTTTTTTAATAACTATGGTCACCTTTATCCATGGCTAGGATTCATATTTAACTATTAAAATACTGTTGTGACTATCATTTCTTTATTCTTATGCAAACTATTAAAACAGTAGCACATTTTCCCACATAAAAGTGCCATCTAGTGCAAGATCTAGTAATCAATAAATGTTAAAAGGTTGTTCATCATTATTTCTATCCAATGTTTTCCCATCTAATATATCCAGGGTAGTTTGTAACTTATAACTTTCATTCGTGAGGATTCTCAGAAGATTGGGTTAAAAAGCACTGGATAAGGATTATAATGCAAACTCCTTAAACAACTAATGATTATTATATCTTCCACTAGGTGACACTATTATGAGAGAACATTTTGTTACCAGTTTCATAGCTTGTGTTAGCATAATGAAAAATAGATGTGATGTTTTAATTGATTGAATGCAAATACTAGTTATAGGATGAAGGTGTCTTGTTTTTAATAAACAAAGACAATGAAGTATATAGATAATGAATTATATTCTGATTTGTATGTCTATATAGGAAAGTTAGCTTGGATTGAAATACTATTGTGTTTTCAGTTTGAGATAATAAATTTATAAATAAGCAAATAGGCAAAATGTGGATGCAAGATGGGTGCATTAGATACAAAGGCCTAGATGCACTGCTCCCAGATGCAATGTTCCTCATTAATGAAAGTTATATGCTTTAAACTATGCAGGGGTTATTGGATGGGAGAGTACTGAATACAATTATGATCATCCAGCATTCATAGATTATTAGAGCTAACACTATGTGGCACTATTGTCGGAAAAGTCTCAGTTGAAATATCAAAAGTTTTATAAATATGTATATTGAATCGATAAAGTGAGAAAATCAAAAAGTTGTTATTATTATACTTAAAATTGTTCATTTTTCTTCTATTGTTTAAAAACAACCAATCAGAGGTTTTTTAAAAGTAACCTCATCAACTTTGGAGAAGTTATTATTAATGGTGAACATTAATTATTCCAATTGATATACTTTGTTAATAATGTGATCAATATTTTTTTACAGATGAAGTGCACATTGAACCTTAGTGAATTATGTTCTTTCTCAATGTCTACATCAGAATTGTCACATTCAAAAGGCAACATTTTTATTAACTGCTATCTATAGTGGAGCACTGAGGCAAATCATTAAAACACATAAATATTATAGCATTTAACTTATGTACTTTACATTATGTTTTGTAAAAAATAACTATTACTTAATTTTTCAATTATATTTTGTATTGATAAAAATAAATTAAAAACCAATTATTACCTTGTAAAAAATTTACATCACTATTCCAACTAAAAATATTTCCTAATAAACTTTTTTTAAAAGCTGCTTCTGTAGGAGCAAACAAGGTGAATGGTCCAGCGGCATCTGGTAGTAAAAAAATTAAACAAAAAATAAACGTCATTTTTTAAAAAAACCATAAAAATAAATCTCTCTATATATGCACTTGGTTTTATAAATGTAAAATAGTTTTTAAATGCTCACATCAAGTAAAAAGCTTATATAAGATATTTTTTTATAGTTGAACAGTAAAAAATATATATTACTCCTCAGGTTAATATATGTTTGTTTTGCTTCTAGCCAATAAGACATTAGCATTTGTATGAGCCCTTATCATGAAATAATATCTTAATTCCGTTTGAAACTCTAAACAATATTTTAATTTTATAGACTCAGGCATAGATAAAAAGCAGGAATAACATAATATTAACTAATATCTACAAACAGGCTCACATGTTCACACTCACACCATATATATAAATCACATCATTATCGTCATCATTCTTACATAAAATCAATAAAATATCAATTTTTAGTTGAGAGAGAACCACAATTAGATAGTAAATAATAACCTAGCTGTTAGCACTTATTATATATATATATATATATATGTATATAACCAAGTCGTCATATAACACATGACCTGTATAGTTTGTACTTACCAATTTGTAATAAAGATCATACCAATATTTCTAAATAAGCTTATTTTGTTATTATTTTTTCTATGATTTAAATGCTCTCTCTTATAACATTTAAATAAAATAAGCTTATTTAGAAATATTGGCATGCTCTTTATTATATATATATTACAAAGAAATTAAGTCATATGTCACATGACCAAATGCAAAGCTTGTTAAGAGCTTATTTGCAAGCTCTCTATATATCATATATATATATATATGTATATTTTATTTAGAAGGTAATAAAGCTTCTTTACTAGTGCGACGCATAATATTCAATCACTGATATTAAATGAAAAATAGTCTCATTTCTCAGTCACAAGATAAAGACTCGGAGAAAATAAGAATGACCATATTTTCAATCTTAAATGCACTTACATAGAATCCTAAGTGTCTTAAAATGAGAGCATGTATGTATTAAATCATTCACTTTACATCCATTTCTTATTTTCTCAGAATATTTATCTTGTAGGGGGGATGAGAGTATCTTCATGTTCAACATCACTAATTTAATATTATGTAAGAGACTAGTGAGAAAGGGTTATTATCTTCTAAACAGAAATACAATCTGACATTCTACTAATAAAATTCATTGATTTTATATATACATATAATATTTAAATATATGTATATTTTCTATACCAAATTTAATGTAATTAGAAGAGACTTGAACTCAGACTATCAAGCTTCTTACAGTTATCCACTGCATCTTATACAACTGATACTCATATCCACGAACATGTGAAAAAGATAAATAACTTTGAATATATATATATTGTGCTGAATCAACACTCATCAGTTAGTCCAGATCACTATATATATATATATATATATATATATATATATATATATATATATACACACAATCAGTGTTCAGTTAATATTAAGATAGCAAATTTTTAAACTTTAATGGACAAGCTTCAATCTTCTCTACCCTACAACTCTTCAGTCATTTATATCATTGAAAATTTGAGGCTGGAACCTTTAAAGGCCTTGCTAATGCTAATATTATTGTCATACCCATGTTGACTATAAGTCACTCTGACCTCTCACATATAGGACCATATTATGTCCATTTAAATGTACAGAAGAGAATGGGCAGTATACAGGCTAAATATATGTAAACTTAATATAATTAGAAGGGAATTGAACTTAGCTTTTAAACTCCCCACAATTACCCACTCCACCTTATACAAGGTATACACATGGCCACATACATGGGAAAAAATAAATACAATATATGTATTTCATGCTGAATTAGCATTCATGTTGGCCCAGATCACCATCTCCCACACATATGCAATCAGTGCTCAGTTAACATTAAGATAGAAAAGGTTCAAGCTTTAATGGACAAGCTTCAATCATATTCTGACCATCCCTATTTGGTATAATTAAATGGATGTTTTAAGGTTCTATATGTGAAGGGTCTTTAAAGTAAACATGAGTATAACAATAATATTGGTATCAACAAGGGCTTTGAATGTCTCCATTCTCAGATTTTTAATGATATGGATGGCTAAAGAGTTGGAGGGTGGAGAAGATTCAAGCTTGTCCATTAATGTATGATGTTTTTCTATTTTAATGTCCCAGTGCTTAAGATTTGACTGACTGTTGGTAGTCATAAGCGCTTGAGAAATTTGCACTCTCAATTTAATTTCAATATCGACTGTGGTTTATAAAATAATATTATTTTAATATTTATTGATTGCACATATGTATGGGATGTAGAGATCTGCCCAACTGATGAGTGCTACTTCAGCATGAAATTTGGAGAACATTTAATTTTTCACATGTATGTGGGCATGGGTATCAGTTGTATAAGATGGAGTGGTTAGCTGTAGGGAGCTTAAAAATCAGAGTTCAAGTCATTTATGGTATAATCAGCATTGGTATTTTAAATTTAAATGATTAAATTTTTGAAAAAGTTAAAATAGTTATTTTTATAAATTGGTTTGTGTGATTTATTTTAGATACAATGGAAATGGCGTTTTCTGTAACTACATTTAGAATAAAAAAGGAGAGAATAAAAACATACTTCTAGATTTTACTGAAGCTATGCACATATATATATATACAATTATATATATGCTGGCTTCACCATTCACGGTGGACTAACTAAGACCCTAAGTCCAACCACAGTGAATGTATGTTTCTTTCTTAAAATAAATAATGACCTGCACAAATAGTTAAAAGTTGATGAAAGAAATTATTTTAAAAAGTTAATGAAATAAAATATAGAAAGTTTAAAATTTTATTTGTAACTATTTTTAAAATATATGATGGCAGAAATAGATAAAGTAAATTTCTTAATTAAATAGAATCCATTAAGAAAAAAAAAATTATAAAACATTTTTTTTAATTAGATAAAATAATAGATAACAGGGAAAATTTCAAACAATGGGCATTATTCGCTACTAATGAGTAGATTAAAAATATAATGGGAAAAAGAGTACAAATAAAGAATTTTTCTTTTTATCTCTGTTTTATGCTTGCTGTAACCTTTGGCTGAAGGTTTGATATTAAGAATTTTTGCTGGAAGAAGTTTCTATTTAGTTTTTTTTTTAAAAAGAAAAGGAAGATCCCTACCAATGTTACTTTTATTATACGTTTTTTTTTCTCGTTTTAGTCAATGAAAGAGTTACGGATATATAATCCTATTTTTGAAGAACACAAAATAAAATAAGCATTCGTATTTATTCTATTTGTAAAAAAAAAAAAGAAAAAGAAAGAGAGTGTACATTCGACTATATATATTAAAGTTTTGAATTACATATTGACTCTGTAGGTAGACGGGTTAAACTATAGCTAATCATTAAAATATCCGCCCGTTTTATATAAGTGATCTTAAGTTTTTGAAGGGAAGTAAGAATATTATGGTATAATGGACTTTCTGTTTGGTTAGACTTTCGTAATGTTTTATACTGTATATATATATATTTGCAAAGGGTTTTTTTTTTAAAAAAAAATTAAAGGTCGTTTGACCATATTTGTATTATATTGCTTTCTGGGTTGATCTGTGAGCGTCTCAGCATGTGTTCAGCGCACTCTTTTACCAAGTCTACATTGGCTAATATACTTGCTTCAGAATCACAATGAAGATTAATGAAATTGGATCTCATCTCTTTCAGAATATTTATATGCAGAATAATACATAACTGGACATAAGCAATAAAACTCCTGCCTGAATTCGGATCACGCGGTCAATGAACGAATCCCATTTTCTCTAACTCAGTTTAGAGACGAAGTACTATCCAGACTTCATGTTAACCTCTTGGTTTTTGCCATCATGTCTCGAGACCCATCCTAGCTCACAATATTCGATTGCCTCAGGATGTAATATTCTATATTTATTTTAAAAAAACCTTTAAAATATTATTGAAATGTTTCTAACAAAGCCGAAAATATCCGTTCGGGTCACTATTAGGGCTGTACTTTAAATGCATCCAAAATATGTTTTAGTTACTTTAACCATTTATTTCTTACCTCGTGCTCTCACCATAGAGACAACTGAAATTATGTCTTTCTCTTTAAATTGTGTATGTAACCTGACCGTTGGGTAGAAATATTCCCAAAATTATAATATAAATTTGTCTTTTTTTTTGTTCTCATGACAGAAAGGTGATTTTCCTACATATCTGAATACGGTTGCAGGAAAAATAGCCTGCAACACCATTAATAAAGCTTTGTGTAATTCTGCTAATGTAAATAATAAAAGTTTCCTTTGTCTTTCATTCACTATAATTAAAACCACATAGTCTTGTTTTCTTTTTGTGATATATGTATGTACACCTGGTCATTATATATGTTAAAAATTCCTTTTGTGGTCTCTTCTCTCCCTGACCACTGGGCATACATTAAGAATAAATTGCTAGTGAGGTTTGGGGAGTAAGATGCTTACTAGAAATCTGAAGGAATAGGTGAGGTTCAAATCCCATCTAGTTAATCTCTAGATTAGGTTAAAGCAGCTCTATTTTTCATACTGTTACGTTACTGAGATAAAAATGCAAATTACAAACTCAAATAATTATAAATGTAGCATTTTTTGCCGTTAATTAAAGATGGTGACTAAAAGGGAGGGGGGAGATAACTTTATAAACAACAAAAGGAAAAGGTGTAAATGAGATATACACAGGGGACTTGAATTAGGAGAGATATAAAAGAAGGGACATGGCTGAGGAGATATTTTTCTCTTTTCTACTCTTCTGTGGTGGCACCAGCTAGAAAATTGAAATAAATCACTTTTATTTTATGGTGCCATGACAAAATGTCTTATTATATTTTTACCAGCGGGCTTGGCCTTTATGTGTGAATAGAGAATAGTACATTTGCTGATACCTTTGCCCTTCGTGGAATCTCAACAATGCTGTGATGCTATCCTATTACCTTAAAAATAAAAAAACTCTGAACTGCTTATCAATATATTGTAATGAATCCTAATAAAGACAAAACAATGCATGGTAATTCAATCAGTGGTAGAAATAGTCATTTGAAATATACTGGTAAAAAATTTATTTTATTTTATATGTGATCACATTAAGTAAATTGTCTGGACTGTTAAATGTCATAATAAATAATATTGAAGACTGAACAAAGATTAGTTTCAATATTACAAACTCAAATGTTCATCATTGCAAATATTAATATATGTATGTATATTATATTTAAAGGGTATATATATTTATTATTTTTTTTATTATTATTATTATTATTATTATTATTATTATTATTATTATTATTATTATTATTATTATTATTATTATTATTATTATTATTATTATTATTATTATTATTATTATTATTATTATTATTATTATTATTATTATTATTATTATTATTATTATTATTATTATTATTATTATTATTATTATTATTATTATTATTATTATTATTATTATTATTATTATTATTATTATTATTATTATTATTATTATTAATGCTTGTGTATTTGAATTAGAAAATAATAAATCATAAAAATCTGATTTATTCTGCCATGCATTTAATTTAATTGTCATAGTAGTACTAGCTTTTATCAATTATAAGTGTCAATGCCTGACCATAAATTGAAATTCTTCAGAGGGCAGTAATTCCTAGTATAATCATGATTGTTATAAAAAGGGAGGGGGGAGACAGTAGATTCCCATATAGAATTCTGGTGCCTACAAAATAAATAAAAACCTGTTTCTTTTTTGATTAGAATTAAACTTAGTTACAATAAGCTGGGTTTTTTTGACCAGGAAAAATTGTTACATTATGAAGAATATTTGATAAATCCCAACACATGAATTGTCAGGTGCAGATGTAACTTGATTAATAAATATGCTGAAGGTTAAGAATGTATAAAATCTTAGTTAAAATAAACTGGGGTTGTTTGACCTGAAAAAATAGTTATGTTATCGAGAATAGTTGATAAATCCCAACAAATAAATTATGGGGTGCAAATGTAACTTGGTTATTGGATATGCTGAAAATTAATAGTGTATAAAACCTTAGTTACAATAAACTGTGTTATTTGATGAGAAGAAATTAGTTACATTATCGAAAATACTTCATAGATTTCACCAAACGAATTACTAGGTTTGGACATAATTTGGTGAATGAATACATTGCAAAACAATAGTGTATAAACCCTAAATTACAGATAAACAGTACAATCTTTATTGATGTTAAATTTCTATTTCAAATTCAGTAACTCACAATTGTGTGGTTCAAGAAAGGATTATAACAATAGATTTTCAAAATGCTTGCTTATATCATTATTTTTTAATGCCTAAGGAATTGTGTTGAAATAAAAAAAAAAGAAAAAGAAAGTTGGAATTACAATTGCCACACATATACTTAAAGGATGAAAATGTGATTGCATAAATATATAATATCACTCTCATAGTTAGGGTAGATTGAGTAATGATATGAGAGAAGTGATAACTAGATACATTGCTAATTTAAATTACTAAAGATGCAGGAAAAAAGAGAAATGCCAAAAAGTCTTTGTTTGGTGGAGTGACCCATCATTTGATGAATAATTCTACAAGATAGCAGGAGTTCCTTGGTTAGATATGGCTTATTGTTTATTCACAGTTAATTCTCATATCTGAATGTCTGAGCATTAAAAAATGTACCAATAGACAGTTTGATATCAGTCACATCATTATTTCCAATATTTTCATTATACAGATCTATCTAATAATATTTTAATTTGCAAAGCACAGATAGTTGAAAATTGAAATAAATTGAGCTACTGCTGAAACTCACTGCACTCATTAAAATACCCATCCAACAGCCAATCAGGTGTCATAACAGCCATCTAAATGACAATCAAACTTAAACACACCACAAAGATTTTACGAGAAATGGGCTTTTCTCATAAAATCTTTGTTGTGTGTTTAAGTTTGATTGTTGTTTAGATAGCTGTCATGACATCTGATTGGCTGTCAGATGGGTATTTTAATGAGTGCAATGAGTTTCAGCAGTAGATCTATCTAATAGTAAACATGCAAAAAATAAGAATGCATCCATTTATAAGTTTGAAAGTACCATTCTAATTTTTAGGAGGCATTGATTCTATTATATTTTCTAAACAGATAATAAAAATATTTAAAGTAAATAAATAACAAATTTTATTTTATGTTAACAGAATATTATTTTTTGTTAAATGAAAAACACCTTAGCATCCTATAAATATACCACATGAATAACTTACCAGAGAGAAGATTTTCTAATGCAGACATTTTAACAATTTCATTGAAAGTAGCAAATTTTTTAGTTTTAGCTAAAGCTTGTTTTATGCTATATTGTGGAATTCGATACAAAACTTTATTTATTATATGCACTACTCCATTGGAAGCATTATTGTCCAAATAAATAAGATTTGCACCATCTACTATGAATTGGTTTGTAATCTGAAATTAAATAGTTTTATTTGTAAATACACACCACATATATTGTGTTGAATATTCATTGTTTAATAGAATAGAGCTAAAACATTTATGTTTCTTGTCACAAATAAAATGAGTCATTAAATATACTTTTTGTAGTAAATATTTTAATGACTACTAAATCCCAATTTACTAGAAGACTTAAATAATAAAATAATTTATAATAAATTTATTTTATTTTTAATTATTCAAATAATATTTGAAATACAGGCACTCTTCATATACCTGCAGCCTGATTGTAAATATAGGGGATTTGAACTCATACTTTCAAGAACCTTTCAATTATCCACACTATCTCCTATCACTGATACATATGATCACACACATGTAAAAAAGATCACCAATCACCAATATAGGTTTCAAATATTACACATTAAGCCTACATCCTGTCCATCACTCTTCTATGTATTTAAATGAATATGGTCCTGTACATGAGGAGTCAGAGTGACTTGAGGTCAACGTGGGCATGACAACAATATTGGCATCAGCATGGGATTTGGGCTTTCCATCATCAGATTTTCAATGGTATAGATGACTAAAGAGTTGGGGGTTGGAGTAAATTGAAGCCTTCCCATTAAAGTGTGAGGATTTTCTTTTAAACTGAGTACTGATTATATATATATATGTGTGAGAGATGATAATCTGGACCAACTGATGAGTGCTGGTACAGCATGAAATACATAGATTGGTGATTATTGATCTTTTCTACATGTGCATGATCATGTGTATCAGTGACATGAAATCGTGAGGATAGTTGAAAGGTCTTTAAAAGTCTGAGTTCAAATCCCCTATATTTATTAAAATAATAAAAAATTAATTTAAAATTATATTCTTATTTTTACTAATTTGATGAAAATTCAGAATGAAACTAATAATTACTTAGATAAAACATAGCATTAATAATTATTAAACTAATTATAAATTATTCAAGAAAAGACATTAAATCTCACTTTTAATAACTTTTTTTTTATATTCGTGAGTTTTCAAGTAAACCAAGATGGCAGCCCATATTTTTGACAAATCTACAGTTTTGGACCTCCCCCAAAAATGTTTATAAAAAAATGCCTGCTAGAAAATGTATTTAATAATTACATTTTATTTTTTATTACTGTTATTTAAAAAAAAAATCATTGTGGAAAATTAATTATAATATTTATAGTTTATTTTCTTTTTTTGGATTAACTTATTAACAGAAAAATGGAAAAAACCATATAAATACAATATTTACACCTTATTCTTGTCGGCAATGTGCAATCATATCATGATCATTAATGCAGATTTCAGGAGGGCACAATTCTGTATCTTTGGAAATGGTCTTGTCTGTGACAAGAAGATCCCAAATTTTTATCATTATGATAATTTACCAAAAAAATGGCTGACAGAAAGAAACATGCTGAATTGAACCAAAATACGACAATGTATCACAAAAAATGTTATAATATAAGTACAAAAAAAAAAAAGGAAGTAGAGCTTTTTAATGCAATTTATCAGAATTTGTTTCTTTTTTAAAGTTTAACAATCAAATTATTAATTTTGTTTTAATTTAGCAACTAACACATCTTCAGTAGATTATAGGCATCTTCAAAACCATACATTAATCAAATATAAAGGATGCCATCTTGGTTTATTTGAAAACTCATAAGTATCCCCTTTTTATAATAATCAAATAAAATTTAAATATTTATAAACTTTAATTTGGCATAGGTCAATATATAGATAATTGATGTCAATATGAAATCCTTGCACAACTTGATGTAAATATAATTTAAACAGATAAAACCCAACTCCCCCATAAACTATGGATAAATAATAATTATGTATCAAAAATCATGAAGGGGGAAATAATCTCAGGAGATTCCTTAAACTGTTTTCTAAAATGTCTGAAAATAAAGAGTAAAATTTATGCATTGGCTTTATTTAAATATAGCATCAATGATTTTGAATTACAATTTCATAAATAAAAAACAAAGACCGAGTCTCATTTTTAATAATCTCTATTTACTTCTATTTGAATTCCATATGCATTACACTATGCCTTTGATATTTATATTTATAAAATGATATTTCATTTGTATACATAGGTTGTTAAATTCAAATTTTTATTTCCACAATTGTAATTTCAAAGTGATTTATGCAGTTTTAAATTGGAGTTACATATAATTTTTGAATTACCATTTTTGTAATGTCAACAAATGAAAGGTTACAAAAAACAAAAGCTTAAAGACTTGATCGATTCTCTCTATTCATTTTTGTTTGTTGATATATAGTGTTATTTTTTAAATTCTTATAGGCTGTTGGTTTATTTTATTAAATTCCATATACAATAAGCAATGTGAATTTTATATTTACATTCACAAATTTGATATTTAAATAACACTGTAAAGGTTACTACAATGAGACTCCAATTTTATTTATTATTTACACAACATGTAATGTCAGAGTAATTATTCTGTATATAAATGAGGATAGTATATGATTTCTACTTCTTATTTCCAGAAATGTTAGACACAAAATGCATAAACATCAAAACCTTAAAGAATTGATGGATTTACTTTATTCTTTAGCATTTGTTGATATATAGATATTATTTATGTATAGCTTATGCTGGAATTGTTTAAATTTTATTTCAATTTAATTACTTTTATAAATTCAACTAGCCTTTAGGCCATGAAAATATAACACTCTGTTGACAAAGGACTACGAACACCACTTCTTCAAACTATCGATAGTCAATATTAATGAAAATTCAGAGTGAATCCAATTTGCTACCAGCATGGTGAAACTAGTAATCAACTATTTAAGAATAAAAACTAAATCTGACTTTGAATAACCTGCATAGGTCAATATACATTAAATTAATGTTTGATGCTTTCTTGACTTTAAATAAAAACACTCTTGTCAAAGGATCAAAAATAAAATGAATCCATCTATTGTTTATTTATTTATTTATTTATTTGTATTTTTTACAAGTTCTTCGAAAAAAAAATCTTCAGATTTTATCAAATAATTGAAAATAACTTACTTCCAGGTCAGGTTGTATAAAATTGTTATGAATAAATGTAATCTTTTACTACCTACAAACTTTTCAAATTAAACTAATTTTTGTGTGTAAACTCTGGAAAAATCTTCAATTTCTTTAAATTTTTTCACATGTCTCTAAATGATGATTATAGTAAATACAATATTTGCAGAATGATCTTTGACAAGTGACACAACAAAAAGCAGCATGGAATAGCCAGGCAATCCCTGGACAATTCTCTGGGTGAGTTCATGTGATGACAGGCGACATCTTCACAAAACTGAAGACGTGTTCCAGGCCATCTTAGCAGAGATGAGTCTGACCTTAAAATAAGAATTTTTTTTGGGTTTGGATTGACTGGGCGTTAAATTGACTGTTGTTGTTTGCAAGTTCGATCCACCCCATGCCATTGTTGAAAAGAAATGCAACAATTGTTTCTAATCAATAAACAGATGAGGTTATTTATTTTTTTAGTATTTATTTCTTAATATTATTTTTTTTTTACAATTTATTTATTTATTTAATAATTTAGCATTTATTTCTTAAATATTTATTTGTTTTAATTTTGTTAAAAGTAAAAGAAAACTTAATTATAATGAGAAAAAGAAAAAATATTTTTTGTGGCAGCAGCCTGGTGACATTACATATATGTGTGTTTTTGGTTAGCAACAATACCATCAAGCAGCTGACACGAGATAATAGAACAATACCAATTTATTTTCTTATCCATTTTATTTAATGAGTTCACTTGTGATCTACCACAACCACAATTAATGCATTAGAAGTTATCCTTCTTAAAAAAAGTTGTAAAGTTTCTTAAAAAATATAAAATGTTTGAAATTATTGTATTTTATTTCAGCTTTCTTTCTAATCATTCAAAAACATTATGTGCAAATTTTCACTTAAATAGAAAAGCTTTTTTGTAAACAGAGCATAATATTTTGTAAAAACGATTAAATTATGGCATCTGTTATGTTATTTATCTATAACTTTAAATTACGAGCCTCGTTTCAAATCGCAAAATTCATAGTAGAAACTGTGCATGCATATTTTACACACATAATATATAGAAGGTTCAAAAATATATACCATTGTATTTACATAGGTAACTATTTTATTAAATTTTATTTACCTTGTAACATCAGTAAAAATAATTAACAAAAGAAACTTTTTTAAAAAAAAACAAAACAAACATATTAATTATTTTTTGTTAATAAATCAAAGAACATTTTTTTATATTTTTTATAAGTAACCAAAATAAGCCAAATATTTGAGATACAGGAATTATTCATATGCCTGGAGGCTAATTGTAAATGTAGGAGATTTGAACTCAGACTTTCAAGCACCCTTCAACTATCCATATTATCTCATGGGCTTACCATGATCAGATTTTCAATAGTATGGATGGCTGAAGAGTTGGAGGTTTGGGTGGATTGAAGCCTGTCCATTAAAGTATGAATATTTGCCATCTTCAATCTTTTTTTAATGCATCATTAAAATTGTGTGGAAAAGAGTTGAAAATGATATAAGAAAGTATAATTGTGAACTAGCAAGGAAAGCTGTAGAAGAGAATAAAAGTCTAAAGAGTGTAAAAAACAACATTTTAGTATTGGTAGGAAATTTATATCTGGAATAAAAAAAAAAGATGGCATTATTACTAAAAAGAGAGATGACATCATGAAATGTGTAGAAGACTTCTATCAAGCATTATATAGTAATAAAGAACAAGTGCCTCCTATATCTATTATATCTTCCGAATTGCCCAGAATTTTGAATGAGGAAGTGAGACATGCAATTAAATTTATGAAGAAATGGAAGGCTCCAGATAATGATGGAATTATAATTGATATATTAAAAGAAGCAGGTGAAGAAATAGAATTTCTTTTAGCAAGGTTATATACCAAATGTCTAAATGATACAGATGTACCAGATGATTGGAAGAATGCAGTATTAATATTAATATTTAAAAAAGGTCACAAAGAAGATATTAGAAATTACAGACCTATCAGTCTTTCAGTTTTATACAAAATTTTTACTAAGATAATTACAACTTGTCTACAGAAAACACTGGATTTCCACTAACCGAGAGAACAAGCTGGATTTAAAAGTGGTTTTAGTACAGTAGATCATATCCAGGTATTGAGAGAAATTATAGAAAGAACAAATGAATATGAGTTGCCATTATGCTTAGGATTTGTAGATTATGAAAAGGCATTTGATTCTATAAATATTTCTTCAGTGATTAAAGCATTGGATCATCAAGATGTAGATCCAGGATAGTCATATTTTAAAAAATATTTATAAAAATGCAACAGCAACAATTAGATTACATAATGATAGTAGGAAAATCAACATTGAAAAGGGTGTAAGACAGGGTGACTCCATATCTCCAAAACTTTTTACAGCAGTGCTGCAAGAAGTATTTTGTGGATTAAAATGGGAAGCTAAAGGAGTGAAAGTAAATGGAGATTATTTAAGTCATTTACATTATGCAGATGATGTAGTTGTTTTTGCAAATAATGCTTTACAGCTACAGGAAATGTTGCAGGAGTTATCAGATGAAAGTAGGAAAGTAGGACTAAAGATAAATGTTAAAAAGACTAAAGTAATGTTTAATAGATTTTCTCAAAATATGAAAATAAAGATTATGATGAGTTAGAAGAAGTTAACAGTTACAAATGCCTTGGTCAGATTATTAATACAGATGGAAATATAATGGATGAAATTAATCATAGAATTAAACATGGTTGGAGTGCTTTTGGTAGAAATAACTTGATACTAAAAGTAAATATGCCTATGTGTTTGAAAAGGAAGGTTTTTAATAAATGTGTTTTGCCAGTCCTTACTTATGGATCTGAGACTTGGACACTTAATAGAGGAGCAATATAGAGACTTCAGACCACTCAAAGAAGTATGGAGAGATGCATGTTGGGAGTAACAAGAAGAGATCGAAAACACAATGTATGGGTAAGAGAACAAACAGGTGTTACTGACCTCATTGAAAAAATTAAAAGACTGAAGTGGAGTTGGGCTGGACATATGGTTAGAAGAGATGATAATAGATGGACAATTAAAATTTTAAACTGGATTCCAAGAGATTGTAAAAGACCCAGAAAGAGACCACATGTGAAATGGATGGATAAAATAAGAAAGTGTGCAGGGGTGATGTGGAGAAGAGAAGCTAAAGATAGAAAAAGATGGATTGAACTTTGGATTGATAATGGTTGATGATGATGATGATTTGTTATCTTAATATAAACTGAGCAGTGATTATATATGTGTATGGGAGATGATAATCTGGACTAACTGATGAATGCTGGTTTAGCATGAAATACATATATTGGTGATTATTTATCTTTTCTACGTGTATGTGGTCATGTGTATCAGTGACATGAAATAGTATGGATAGTTGTAGGATGCTTGAAAGTCTGAGTTCAAATCCACTATATTTATTAAAAATAAGATAAGTAACACACTCTTTTTTTTTTTTTCGGACAAAAACCAAGTATCATAAAATTAGGCAAATGACTTCGACCTTCACCATTTTTGGTAAATGACTTTTTAGACAATGTGAATATTTTTGAAAATTACTCTTTAAACAAAATTATTTTTTTTGAAACAAAAAAAAACATACTTATTACAGTAATTTTATATCCTTTTTTATATCCTTCTTCCAGTTTTATTTATAAATAAAAAAGTGATATTTAATTATCAATTTTAAGCTATTTTATTGAATAATATTGTCTTATCTATTTGTTTTTATAACATTTTACAAAAGCACTAAGAAAGTCGTATCATAAACATAAACAAATAAAATTTAATTTTTGTTTTATTAATTTCTAATTTATTTTTTAACAATATTTTTTTTCAAGATGCGGTTAAGTTAAAGTGATAATATTGAAAACAGAGATATGGCAGAGTTAAAATCACTCTAACTATTTAAAAAATTTCTTATGAAATATTTGCAGCAAATTTGATTACGATTTTTGTTTTAAAAAACTCTTTTGATTCATTTGCTTTAATATGAATGTTTTAATTTTACAGTAGCTAAAAGTAATTGGCAGTAAAGGCGTTGTTTCAATAAGTATATTTTTACAGATTTGCTCCACATACATCATCAAAGAAATTTTTTATTGCAAAAATATTTTTTTTTTATAATATTTTTTTTAATGAATGACTCGGTATCAGTTACACACGAAAACGATTGTCCAAAAAGCATTTGTATGTATCATTCTTAAAAACTAAATACCCTTTAAATCATGCCATGAATATAGTCATGTGATATGATGTACTGTAGCTTCCCCTTAAACGGAGTCAAGAATCTCTCAACAATTATGCCCAGAGAAACCTGCTAGCCACTTTATTTTCCATTCCCCACTCTAAGTTTTCCCATATTCTGCTCCATCCCATTTCCACAACATAATCTTTGTCAACTCTATGGCCTTTATATCTAAATCTCCCTTATCTTTTTCCAAACCCAGCATAAAAACCAATAAGCCACTTTCTGTATAATCACTTTTTTCACATTTATTCTTCCATAAGTTCATTATATGTGCCCTTTCTGTTTTCAAGCATTTACATTCAATTAACAAATGCCTAATATTTTCTATTCCTTCCTTACATAATTTACAGACTAAATCACCCACATTTTTCCATTTACATGTATATTCTCTTGTTGCTAAAGATGCCATTCCAGCCTTAAACAATAAACTACTTTCCTTCCTATTATCATATATTAACTCGCACCTAATATTCTGTTTATTTCTATATATATTTAAACTCTTTTTCCATACTAGTTCTCCATCTCTCTAACTCCCTATTCTTTATTAATAAATCTATAGGAAACTTAAGTAATTAGTGATTTCAAAAGGTAGAACATTTAAATAGCCATCTCAGTCTAGATTCTGATTTTTCCACTTATTATTGAGCCTTAAAATTCAAAGTTGGAAGATGAGGATTTAAATTCATTTTCATCTGGTAATTATCAACATATACAAAGATCAATAAAGTGAGAATCTATGGTTTTATCATATATTATGTAAGTTAAGAAATTAAGTGATCCATTGTTGTTAGTAAAAAGAATATTCATTTTTTATTAAAGAATATTTTTATTATTTCCAAAATGAAAAGTATGAAGCTCTCATATAACCTTTATGCTTATTATTAATTTAAATTTCAAAGCTTTGTTATAGTTTTACTGTTGACAGTTGCCATATTAGTAAATTCATTCAGTTATAAAACTGGCATTACTTCCGATATTTTAACTTATAATATAGATATTTTCTCAGGCTTATTGTTTATGCTAATAATATTTGAAATTTATTAGAATCCACACACTAAAAGCCACAGAAGCTCAATTTCTGTCTCTTTCTGGTGTCTTGATTTATTCATATTCTTTAGTTGTAAAAAAAACTATTTTAATTACCCTATACTTAATATATATATAAAAGCCTCTACTGTTACATTATAACCTAGCATATTTAATTTTTGCAATTTTTTGAATAGTAATTATATAACTTCAAAACTGCCCATCAACATTTTTGAATATTTAGAAAATTGAAAAAAAACATTATTTATTTTTCACTTTCAGTCATCATTTGAATCAGATATATAATTGATGAAATTAATACTATAATTAAGTAATTTTCTACAATCAGCTACATCTTATTATTTATATCATAAATTTTGAAAGCATTTCATAAGTAATAAATTAAATTCTTTGAATATTTATTTTTCCACCAGTTAGAAAGCAATACAACATACTTTATTTTTTTAGAGTAATTTAAATTTAATTTGCCTTAATAAATTTTATTATTTGTATAAAATAGATTATATGTAATTATTTTATCACATTAATCCTTCAAAAATGTAGTGGCTTCAATTTCAGAATAACATTTTCTACTTCTAAAACACTATTAAAATTTTAATATTTTTATATGCTATTACTCAATGTCTTTCAATATACTTTTTCTAAAATCATAACCATATTTTCAGAGGAGATGATCCTATATATGTCATAGGTATTTAACACTATGTATTATGCACATAAATGTCTGTAATTTTATAATCTTTAACCAAAAGACTGTTTTTTACGAGGCTCCTCGTAGACATCTGACGTCACTCTAACTCAGCTGATTCTTATGCTAAAAAATTCGTTCGATACGTTTTGAAGAGGTTTTTAAAAGTTCTGTAAGATGGTGCCCTCTTCCGACTTATTTTACAAGTAAAAAATAAAAAAAAAACGCATTTAAACCTAAACAAAGAAAGAACATTATTTGTGATTGGTTCTTAGCAAGCTCTCAGCCGAAAAAGACATTCTGATTGGCTGGAAAGAACAAAGAAACCGCCTGATCAAAGAAAATAAAGAAAAATGCTGAGATTTTCATTTCGAATATGATTAAAGTATTATAAAATTATATTTATGGAAATTAAAAATTATTTTCAGAGAGAATAATAAAAAAACAAAATTATTTTCGAAAAATATTGAAGATTTTAGTAAAAATATTGAAGATGTAGTAAAAAGAAATATTTACTTTTCTATAATGTAAAAGTCGATCTTTTTGTTTATATTATAGCTTTCATGTTGCCGAAATTGAATATTTTAGAATAAATAAATAGCAATTTATTTTTGAAAGCACTTTCGTTCTCTTCATAACCTGAAAAATTATTAATATACTTTTTATAAACGTATCTGAGTTGAATTTAATATTATAGGCGAATATGTTTTAACAATAGGCTTTGTCTTCAGTTTGTGAGTTGGCCAATTAAAAGATTTGATTTTTACCTCATACAACCAATAATATAATTAGCAGTTAAAAGGTCAAAGCACACATTTCAGGATTTTTTCCACTTGTGCTATCATACTGTAATACTATGAAATTTGTCTTTGAAGAACCTACTAATAATTATAGACTTGTTAATCTCTAGTTGTTGCATATAATTATTTTGCATTTGCCTTCACTCAGCTTTCTATTTATTTACTTAAAATTTATAATTGTGTATTATAGTTATATTTATTTTGTTTTTTACATGATTTTATTTAAGTTACAATATGTTTGGTGTTTATAAACTTTTGCAATCACTTTTATTATTTATGTTGAAATAAAATTTTAAAATTGAGATTTAATAGAATTTAATTGAATAGAATTGGTATAAATTTGGCACATAAGAAAAAAATACCTGGCAAGGCAATATGGGACTATAATATTTTAAGTAGGTGACCTAATTTCTTATATCTAGATCAGTGGGTGGGAAAGATTTGAATATTTAATATCAAATTTACAATTCATATTTAGAACTTCAATATGTTTTAAGTAAGGTATGTGAGAGGGTAGTATAGAGATTTGTTTAATTTTACTTTAAAGTTATAATGACATTTTGAAATCTAGTTTAATCTCTACAGATTCCAATTTTCTTATTGTTCAGATTGAATAAAACTTAGTTGTTTTTATTTGTAAGTTTTTATTTATAAAAAAATGTTAATGTTAAATATGAGAATTGTTTAACTTTAGCTTCTAAATATTGAATTATTTTACATTCATATTACTTAGATATAATGAAAAACAAATTCTAAGTATAAAAAAATGTAAAAAAAAAATTACCTAAATTTTCCTGCAATAAAACAAATATATTTTTTTATCAATTACAATGTGTAGTTACCATTGATTTTTCATGACTTAGAAGTAGAAATGCTGATTATTAATTTCTATTGTATTGTCTTCTTCTAAAACTAAATATTTATTAATAAAAATCTAATTCAAATGACATTATTAGTCAAAATATTATGAAAAATATTTATAAATATACAAATAATTATGGGAAAAAAGATGCTTTGAAATTGATATCATCAAATGCCATTGATTTATAAACAGCAGAAGAATGTCATTGATTTCCCTTGATTATTATTCTTCTAAAACTTATCTATTGGAAAATAAACATCTATATCTAACTATAGTATTAGTCAATATTTGTAAAAAAATAATTATATATGTAAATAATTATGAAAAAATGTTTATTCATTATCAAAATCTATTATGAAAGAGTAAAACATTTTGTATGTGACTTTTGACACTGGCATTTGTACACTCTTAATAAATAGTAATAGGAATTGATAGTCAACTTCAAGCACCATATAAGGTAAAAGAGAATGAACAGTTGGTTTTGTGTATTACCATATATGACAAGCAAAATTCATTTTTTTTTTTTGCTAAATAATCTTTTAAAAAATAAAATAGAAATATATATTAAGCTCAGTTTTTTTTCAAAGAAAGGTTTATTGTTACAAAGGTATATAATTTAATGACATTCACTATGAGCAAGGCAGCTCTGAGTTAACAAATCCAAAATGAGCATAAAATGAAGAAAATATGAGAATAATTAGTTGAGAGATGGAACACTAAGTAAAATTATGGTGAAATTAATGCAATAAAGGTAAATAGATTTAAGTTCAATATAATTTGTTGAAATTTGGTACATTTTTATATCACTACTAAATGATAGGGCATTATAATATTTTAGGTAAGTGATGTAGTTTCTTAGATATAAAACACCGGGCGAAAAAATTTGAATATTTTGATACCAAATTTAAAATTTGTTCTCAGAACTTCAATATATTTTAAGTAATAGATGCAATTGTATTGGTTTCAGTTGTAAATTTCATTTAAATTAGAATAAAATAAAGTTAGTTTACAATATAGTTTTGTTAAGTTTTTTTTTTTAAAAAAAGTTTCAATTAAAAAGGAAAAAAAAGTCAAACACTTTTCAACAAAAAAATATCCTCATGCTTTAAGTTAATAAATGATTTATTATACACATATATAATTATGCACACATATTAAATATCATACATACATAGGGAGTAAATATATATTAACTTAATGCAAAAATATCTAGTAATATATATAAACTTTAAATATCAAATCGATTTAAGTAAAATTATATGTATTAAATGAAGTTTGTTTACAATATTGTTTTGGTAAGAATTTTTTTAAAAAAATAAAAATTTCCAATCAAAAGAAAAAATGTCAAACACTATTCTCTTAAAAGGATATTTTAATATTTTTAGCCACTTAATGCAAAAGTCACAGAAAGAGACCGCATGTGAGATGGATGGATGAAATAAGAAAGTGTGCAGGGATGATGTAGAGAAGAAAAGCTAAAGATCAGAGTAGATGGATGGAACTTGGAGAGACCTTCATCCTGAAATGGATTGATAATAGTTGATGATGATGATGAATACACATATTATTATGTACATATGATTCCACCATTATTGCTAAAAGGAGTTGCCTTGACAACAATTTAAAATGGTTAATTGTTCTTGGTATCGGGATTAACTAATTGTTGATTGAATTTTAATGAAAAATATGCTATATACATAATCTAGTAATATAATATTATAAATTCATAATTTATCCTTGAGAATATTAGAATTAATATATATATATATATGTGTGTGTGTGTGTGTGTTGTGTGTGTGTTAACTTTATTTAATATACAAAAATATCGAATTTTGGATCATTCATTAATATAAAAAAAGTCTTCAAGAAAGTTTTGCCTCTATGATTATCAGCTTATAGACATGATCCAACACAGACTTCAGTGCGGTGTTATTGTATTTAATGTGTTCAATGTAGAATATCTCATAATAGTATTATAACTACTTTAATTAATTTAACTGTATATAAAAAAGTTATTTTGCCTAATTTATTGTATGGTTATAATAAGAATTAGATTTACAGTCATCTAACATGAAGATATTAAAAATTCATTTAAAAAAAGGTTACTCCATAATATTCTAAAAATATGGATAGATTATAATAGTAATCTGTATGCAATTTAGTTTTCTGGATATAATACTTACAATTTTATTAATGTAAATATACATTTTGTTTGTATTGTGCCTAGGAAAAGAGTGAATTTCATTTTGTAAAAAGTATTTCAGAGGAACATATTGTTTTAGACATAAAGCCAAAATGATTATATTACAAAGATTAATTTAGAAAATTTTAAAAACTATAATATTGATTGTTTTTATTTAGGATGCAGATATGAGTATAAAATAGGAAAAAAAAGCTTTTGTTTGTTAAAGTTAAAATTAAATTTATACAGAAAGAATTAAAGGATAGCATCTAAAGATACTCAAGCAGTCTAAAGGATTTGCATGAGATTTATGTGAACATATTTTTGTTTTAGCCATTGATTAGTATAATTATCTTAAAGTTTATCTATAATCTATTACCATGTTTCCCTGAAATTAAGACCTAACCAGAAAATAACCCTAGCATGATTTTTCAGGCTCATAATACGTTCTATTCCAAATATAAATCTTAATTAAACTCATCAGCCAGATAGGTAGTTTTTTCTTGGTCATTAACCCCTTTTAGTGCAGTCTAGACTCAAACATTTCAGCATTTTCTGATGTTTTGTTTTGTCTCACACATCAACACAAATTATATGATTAAATGATTATTACTTATCAGAAAATAATAAATTTGACTCATTTAATAGATATTTTTGTTTATTTCTGAAATAAATGTTACAAAATCAATGAAATCTTCATTATTTCTGGTTATTTTTAAAAATTTAAACAAATATTTATTTATATCTCATATCTAATAAATTATGCTTTAAAAGTTTAACATTTTTGAATATTTATTACAAAATTATGATATTTTCATACTCATAAGTATAAATAGATTGCTTCCATGGAAACTAAACTTCTAAATAGCTTAAGGCCATATTCACATTAGCTGCTAATATAACATTTTATTTTTGAAAATAAAGTATTTCCAGTCAAAATAAGTTATTAATAATTTATATTTCTTGATATCTAATCAATATAGTATAAATTATAGTAAAAAATATCTAAAATCATATTAAATTCGCAAACAAACACATTTTTGGTCATTGGGACTATATTCATTAAACAATGTATTAATATGCTGAATGTTTTATTGTCCGGCCTTGGAACAATGGCTGAACATGTCAAGGCAGGGCTTATGTCTTTTGTAAAGTAGTTTTATTTAATTTCACACCATCATAATTTTTTGAACAAAATTTTTATATAATAAAATATATAAAAAAAATACACATTTTAATATATAATACTTGTGGAAAAATTCATCAGAGGCAAATTGGCCAAAAACATGTAAAATTGCAGACTAAAAGTATAAAAGGTTAAAACAATTGATGAACATATTGAATTATCAAGTAATGACTCTATAAATAAACATTAATGACATGGATGCTTTAAGTAAATGATAATATAAATTATATGCTATTTATGTATTTTTCTGCCAATCAATTTCAACAGCTGTAATTCTATCTGTGTAGAGAAACAATTTCCTCTTAACCGAATCTTGGACATCACTTTATGAATAATTTAAGACACCTTTAGAATTTTATTTTCAACAAGCCAGTATAACAGACAATTTGTAATTTAATTTATGTATTTTTAGATATTTATTTTATTTATATTTAATAATTAAATTTAGAATGCTTGATTTAGAATTTCATCATGGTAGTTTGTAAATATTCAAGATAAAAGAAAAATCAGTTTGATTTTTTAAACGTTTTTTTAAAAGTCTTTAAATAATGGAAGTGATTTTAATAA
Source organism: Epiperipatus broadwayi (assembly GCA_028023455.1). Taxonomy (NCBI): domain Eukaryota; kingdom Metazoa; phylum Onychophora; class Udeonychophora; order Euonychophora; family Peripatidae; genus Epiperipatus; species Epiperipatus broadwayi. The sequence continues at coordinate 232,579 of JAQFVV010012855.1, read as the reverse complement.
TCAAAGTTTAGCTTAAGTTAAAATCATCACTAAAGAAAAGTTTTTAAAAAGAATGCCCAAGCAGGATTATTATGAGTAATTTGGATGTTTACAATATGATAATGGATGCATCTGGTTGTGACATGATATGAATCTTTGTAATTCAATACACCATTTGTTGTAATGAATGTACTTAATATATACATGTGAAATACAGAAATATTTTCCAAATTTTTGTTGGTCTTGTGGGAACAAATCACTCTGAACTGTAATTATTATTGTTACTACTCCTGTCTTATAAGAGTTCAATTGACACTTGATTTAATGGTAAATTTAAACTGAATAATATTTTGATCCCCAGGTAAGTTGAGTGCAAAAAAGAGATACTCCAGAGAGTACATGAGAGGAATTGTGGAGAACATTCAAAGTAAGAATCTTATAGTTTTCTGTGAAGAGAAGTATTTGAATAAATGTACATATTTCTACTTGAATAAATGTAGATTTTTGTACATATTAAAATAAGACATCCCCTGAAAATAATCCCTATGGTATTTTTTGCAGCAAAAATTAATATAAGATTAGTCTTAGTTTCAGGGAAACATGGTAATAATATTATTTTTTTGTCTTCCTATTTTTGTGTTTTTTTCTGGATTTTTAATAGCTCTATTAGTGTAAAAAAGTTTTTTAATGATAATAATAATAATGATTAAATAATTTCTAATATTGAACTGCTGGGCTATGAAGAGAATGGAGTGCAAAATGAATGAATTTGTTATGTGATTGTTTTCTGTATTGATTAATAACTGTATTGTTAAAACATAGTTCGTAAACAACTATGTTGATTAACATTTTTTTTGTTACAAAATGAAAACAATAAAAGCAAAATGAGTAAAAAAATGTGTGTGTGTATTTATTAAAGTATAATCTTTTGTGAAAATGACTGTTTGTGAATGCTTTTTGTTTTGGAATGTTTTTAGTACTACAATATCTTAAATTTTAAAAAATATTTATGATGAAGTTATTTTTTATAACTTTTTAATTGCTTACTTTTTCAAATATCTGAGTGTAGAAACACACATATAAACAATTATTTTTATGATTATAATATTTATTATTAAAAAATATTAAAATCAAAATACTTATTAAAATATTCAATAAAGCTCTAATTATCATTACTGATATACAGATTCTGAGATCAATCTCCAGTCGAGGAAAGTAAATAAACAGCACCAATTTATTTAATCAAATGGAAATGATAAAATCATTGTATTAAATGACTAAACATCACATTATTACTATTTATTATGCTTACACAAGCTAAAGCAAAACTCTCTATACAGTAATGCCACCTAGCGCAAGCCATTGATTACTTTGGCTTGCACTGGGTGGCACTACTATAAGGAGTGTTTTGTCTCTGTAATAGTCATATTACTTTGATTCTCAAACATTATTTGACTTTGCAAGCAATTAACAATACATTTTGCTTTTAAATCAATATGATATGCACACACACACATAGATGTATTTTTTTTATTCCTCATTCTTTCTCACTTTCTACATATATACTAAACTCACCAAATTGTTTCCATATCTATTTATTCGAAGAGTTTTATTTGAATATAATGTTTCTATAAGCAGTTCATTTTTCAAATTTACAGAATAAATAGACTTTGGGACAATGTGATATTCCAAAATTTGTCTCAAGCGCTCTGGATTCTTTTTTAAGCCGATAGTGATGAATTTTGGTAGCGCTTCAAAAGCATTATCTGTTGGTGCAAAAATAGTGAAAGGACCTGAATTCAAAATAGAGTACATATTTATAAATATATGCAATTGCACATTTGTACATATAAATTTATAAATTATAAATAGCACTCATTAAATAGAATGTATAATATTATTATAATAACAGGAATATAAATCATAATAAATATTCACAGCTTCATGTCAACATTCTCTACCTATATCATTATTATTATTATCATTTGTAAAGTTTTTATATGAAACACAGCACTGTAACAAATTTTTTTCTATACCTCAGCCTTCTACTCTTTATTTAATCCCATTTTATGACTTTTCAAGTTTCTGGAGTTCTAAAGGACTTCTCTTAATGATTACATATCTATTTGTAGGTTATTGATATATATTTGCAATTTTCTTTGCAATATTTTTTGATATTTATAGTTTTCAGTCCATCCATGTTCATCTTCAGTGTTTGACATTCCCTTGAATACATTTTTCAATGGCTTTCTTTATAATCATATTATTTTCAAAATCAAAAATTGGGAAAAGAATCCTTGTGCTGCTCTTCCACAAAATAATAATCAGAGAATAATAATAAATTCTTTACTACAGCTATATAATCAACAATAATTTTATACATAAAAAGCCTATTTCAGTATCTGCTTTGGTGCCCTTTTCAAATGTTACTAATCTATTTAAAGTTAACAAATTATTTCTGACATAAAACCAACCAGTGCCCAATAATGGAATTAAAACAAACAATAATAATATAAATAATTAAACAAATCAAAACCCTCATATATAAATTCAATAATTACAAAATAATTGACTATATCATAACAAAATGTTAAATAAATATTACATGCAATTTTTAAACAACTGTGTATATCATCTTATATAATTTTCCATTCATTTTTAATCAACCAATTATTATCCAAATTTATAGAAGTATTGTAAATATTCAAACAATTACTCAAATTATTTTTAATGTAGTATGTTTCATATATTTGTCTACTTTTTGGATATTTGATGAAATTTAAATATTTAATACTTTTTGTATATGCTTGTAGAATAGATGCTACAAAAAGTATTAAATATTTAAATTTCATCAAAGATCCAAAAAGAAGACAAATATATAAAACATACTACTTTAAAAATAATTTGAGTAATTGTATGAACATTTACATGACTTCTACAAATTTGGTTAATAATTGGTTCATTTAAAATGAATGGAAAAATATATAAAATTATATATATATAATAGTTTAAAAAATGCATGTAATATTTATTTAACATATTGTTATGATATGGTCAATTATTTTGTAATTATTGAATTTATATATGAGGGTTTTGATTTGTTTTAATTATTTATATTATTATTTGTTTGTTTTAATTCCATTATTGGACACTGGGTGGCTTTATGTCAGAAATAATTCATTACTGTTAAATAGATTAATGGTATTTGAAAAGGGCACCAAAGCAGGTGCTGAAAAAGGCTTTTTATGAAAAAAAATATTATTGATTATATAGCTGAAGTAAAGAATTTATTATTATTTTCTGATTATTATTTTCAAAATGGAAAATATCATGAAGAAATCTGTTGATAAAGTTTATAGTTTGTAAATTAGTTAAAACGTTATTTTTTTTTTAAAAAAAAAAAAGATTTGCAATTTTGTTTTAATTTTAACTATTTCCAGTCTACCAAAAATCGATAAATTCACATTTACTCTTAATATTAATTATTTGATGAACTATTTCCATTATCTAATATTAAGAATTAAATGTCTTTAGAAAAAAAAAAATTATTTAAACTTTCCAAATACATTCAATTAGTAATAACATACAAGTTAGTATTTAGCACATTTCCGGTGGTATTATTCTCCCGCCTTTTTCCGGTATTGCTGGACTGACCAGTGACACTACCAGCATAGGAATCAAACATGGACTTTTAGATTTTTGAATATTAAATTTTAAGATATCACTCTTACAAAACTGTGCTATTTTTTAAAAGACTTCAGTTCTTAATATTTGATGATGGAAATAGTCCAACAAATACTACTAAATTACCGTCATCACAAACCTTCATACAAGCACATTTATTGTTATTTATTTTACTTTTAATGGCCATTTTATACATCTATTTTATGAGATAGTGGGGATAGTTGAAGGTTGCTTGAAAGTCTGAGTTCAAATCCCCTATATTTACAATGAAGTTCCAGGTATAAGAGTGCCTATACTTCAAATTTTAAATAATAAAATTTGTTGATGTTTTAACCAACAGACTTAAAATCATTACTTAGAGTACTAATTTGTTTTTGCTATTTACTTAAAAGTAATTTTGTCAAACGTCATCAATTAAATAATCATAACTATTATGTTTTTTTTAATTATTAATAAATAATTCCATTTTGTAAATCATATGTAGCAAGTTTTTATAATAATATTTTTATAGGTTGTTCCTTTATCGGAAACCATTGTAAATAATATAGATGAATATAGATATTACTTATTTTTGATTTAATACTTAAATACTTAGATGATATTCACAGATTGGTCTATAGAGTGGATAATATTACTAACATTTTTAATGAAGCTAATAAATGTTTTGCATACATCACTTAAGAGTATTTAGTCTCCTCATTGCTATAAAAAACTTATCTAAGTCAACAAAAAAGATCATTACGATATATTCAGTTTTTTATTTTTAACAAGATTATATCATTTACATAAAACTGTATGATCCTAAACCACCTTTACATTAAGATTATATAGCCCAAAATGTTATTATGCATGAAATAGTGTCAGATATCATTGCCATTTTTTACATAATCGATTTAGAATTGTGACCCATTTGTTTTTTTTTTTTAACCACTCTGAAAATTTTTTTTAATTTTATATTTGTAAATAATTAATACAGTGCAATACTTTTGAGATATCAATTTTCACAAGTTGGATGTTGTGAACCAATTATTCTTTATTTGATGATTTAGATTAATGCTAATATTTTTACAGGAATTATCAAGTTTAAAGTTAACATCAACATCCACACGTTATTTAGTTCATATACCTCAGTATTTATTTTATTTAAAATTAATATATTATCTAGGCCAGGGGGTTCCAACCAGGTGCAAGAATATTTATCAGAGGGTATAGAGAATTATAGGCAAATAAGTAAATTATGCTATTAATATATTCCAAAAATAGTTATGTTATCAACATTTCTGGGCTATTCCATAATGGGATTATCTGACAGCCATATTAGAAACATTTCAGGTCTTTTTGTAGTCATAGCCACAGTGAAGGTGCATAGACTTTTTTCTTACTGCATGGTTTGATAATTCAAAATGCTCAGTTAAGATTCAAGATAAGTAGTGAAATTGCTAGATCAGCACCCTTGAGATCTGATACCATGCCATCTATACTTCTAACACATGTGCATTGAATACTTTTTTAAAAACCAAGGGGATACTGGGAGCAAATAGGTTGAAAAACCTTGATCTACATCTTTTATTAATTTATTATTAGTGTACAATTTATTTTTGATCATCGTTTTTGCTACAGAATAAAAATATTTGTTGGCACTAAAACTAGCTATTTATTTTACTTACTCTGATATAAAATTATATTGTCTCATTTATCTTTCCCGAAGTCCCTTTTTTACTTATAAATTTACATTTATCAGAGTTTAAATTGTACTTTTCATCTCTCATTCAAATTTTATTTAACTTGGTCTCATTTCTCTTTATGTTTGATCTTTGTCTTTTATAACCTTGATTTCTTAATTCAACTATGTTTTTAAGTTTTCTTAATAACGAATTTAGTTCTTTTTTCATTTGATATTAGAAATCAATTTTGTTTTAACAGTTTATAAGAGATGTCATAAGTTAGCAGAAATCAATTATTTGTAAATTAAAAACTTTTGGAATATTGTTTAGAAGGATGATGGAAGAAATATTTCTTTTCTTTTCTGGAGATGAGCTGTCCTTATTATGACTATAGCTATGAATTGTTTTATATAAAAAAAAAATAAGTTTGATAATTCATTTTTTTATCTTTGATTATATATATATTTTTCAAATTCAAAGTTATATTTAACAGTACGTTTTTTTTTATAAATTATTTATTTATATTATTATTACTTCTTCAAATATAGATAGATAAAAAACAATATATATACACACACATTGTAACCTTTTACTTTGCTTACTGTTTCAAAGAAGGATTTACATTTTACATAATGGTCAAAATTTTAAATGTAGAAAGTCCAGTGTGGTATTTAATATTAATTTTTTATTTATATAATGTCTTAAAAGCTTAATCTATATAGTATAAGTGTAAGATTCGTCAAGAGTTAATCAACAGCTACCTTTTATAATAATCATACATATTTTAAAAGTCATATTTATTTCAATTGTAATATCATTTAATAGTTATAAGCATATTTAAATTATGTTCGTCAAAATTCATAATATTCATCAAACTTTGTAATAGTTATAAAAGGTGTATTAAGTTAAATTTCATTACAGTGGTTCTTTAAAAGTGAAGGTGTAGATATATTTGGTTGGAAAATAATATTTTATTTCAATTAAAAATATTAAATATTTAATAGTACAATTTATAATTTTATCTTTAATAAAGTTATTAATTATATTATTTTTAATTTAAATAAATAAATATTACAAAGAATAAAATAAAACAGACAAAACTTTAAATAGTGATCATGTGATGTTTAAAGAATACAATTTATGGTTGTATTTAAGTTTGAAAGTAATTATATCTATTGTTAAATGTTTAAATATTTTTGGTTAATATTGCTTAAAATTGTAGATAAAATTAATTTATGTGAAAAATTACTAGTTGATGAAAAGATGATCAATGAAACTGATTTAATTAAGGGTCTGATGTCTTACTGTTTACTGTACAAAAGGCAAAAGCAGATAAAAATTTAGGTGGATTGATTAAACAGTAGGAGCTAATAATTAAATCTGTTTCTGTTAGTTCTTTAAAAGTGAAAAAAAAATTGTTTAATTTTAAATAAGTTAAAAGTTATTTTCAATAAGCTGATTAATTATATAACAAATGTTTTAAAAGGATGATAAAGCAATAATGGAGTAAATTAAAAATTCTTCATGGGGACCTAATTCAGTCTTAAATATTCAATTATAATTAAACCATGTTTGCTATTGGGGGTGTAAAAAAACAGCAACATTATTTTGGGGGAAAAAATGGAAGGATATTGTCAGTTAGTTCCAAGAGTTTGCAAATATAGTTATGTAAGAATACATCGTTATCTTTTTATTTTTATTAAGTCTAATAAGTAATTTACTAAGGAACGTGTATTATTTTAAATGAACAGTTACTATAGAATTGGAAAAAAACACTCTATAGAACTTTTTACTTAACTATCTAAGAGTAATTATGAACTTATTTTTTAAAAAAAAATTATATTGGATAGAATTACTGGCATGTTGAAATAAAGTTAAAACTAAGTAAGAATAAATAATATGTACTTTTAACAGCAATGAAGAAGTTTACCTAGAATGTTTAATGTTTTTTTATATGTAATACTAAAATGAATAGTAATAAAGTAACTCTTACTTATATTAAAGGATATGTGTCTTTGACAATAAGTTTCAAGATTATGATAATTTAAAATGAATTATTTATTTCAATAAAGAATATCCAAGAAAAATATGAATTATGATATTTTAATAAACTAGTACCAATAGATATAAGTATCTAACTTATAAAATAGATTAAAAAAAGGACTGATAAAAGTTATTTCTTATAACAGCAAAATCAGTCATATAATATGGTTCTAATGAATAGTGAATATTATAGACTAATATTCAATATTTGAAGGATTATTTAAAAAATTAATTAAATATACAAGATATTAAGTGCACTAAAATGAAGTTAAGGATTCTATAATAGATCATAAAGAACACTCAGAAATTTAAGAAATATTTATTAATTATGGATATTTTTTTTTCATTTTAAAATGTTATATTTTAAACAATGTGTTATCAAGTGGGAGGAGAGAGAAAATGACGACAAGAAAAATTTAAACAGCTGACCATTGTCATGGTAATAAGTGGGGAGTGTTTAGGAAAGTTAATTTTAAAAAAATTATTGAAAAAGTTTTCGATGTAATTTTTTTATTAAGATGTATTTTAAAACAAGAAAGAAGCTACTTAAATAATTTATTGATTTGGTAATGTTTTTAAAATTAACAATTGTAATATAACATTAGAATTTGGAATTTAAAATTAAAAATAGATTATGCTTATTTATAAAATTGTTTCATGAACATATCAAAGAGTTGAAGCATGGTAATAGGTAATTTTACTAATATGATTTTATGCATTTCAGTATGCACGAAGAGTAATGAATTATTCATTTAAAAAATGGTCTATATTGAATTATTAATTGATTGTGCTGGAATATATTTTGTGGTACAAAACAAATATTAATTATAAGTCAAGAAAAAGGTATATTAATAAGAGAAATATTAATGTATAAGAAGTGTGTAATATTCTAAGTGAAGTATGACATAGAATGTATGCAATATTTAATAATGTTAAACCATGATATCAAATATCATAATGTATTAAGTGTATACAATGACATTTGTCATGAGGGTAACTGTTATTTGTTTTAGCAAATGATCTGTCATAATTTATAGATTTATAAAGAATGGGAAGATAAAAGTTATACACATGGATCCAAAAGATAATCTATGCTGATGCTTAAATTTTATAAATGTAGAAGAGATAAGTTTAAAATGCCAGAATAGTGTAGAATCATCACAAAGAACTTATGTGATATTTAGTGGGTTGAATCCAAAGAACATTCATGTTATCATAGTGAAATAGTGAGGATTTATAAGATAAAACTACCATATACCATAAGTGCATCAGACTAAAGCCAGGATTTTAGTGGTAGGATCATTGAAATAATGACTACCCCATGGTCATAATTATGAAGAAAGACATTTTAGTTACCTTTGTTATAATAATGTGAGGTTGTTTATTAAATTAGTTTCTTATCCTAAATAATATATTTGATAATGGATTATAGTTAAGCATAAGCAATTTGCCTAGAAGTTTATAAACTTTTCTTCCTACTATTAGTAATCATAGTTCAAAGAAAAAGAAGAACCATATGCAAAACAAATACAATTAAATTTTATAAAAAAGAAGAGTAAGCCTTATTAAGAATAATAGTATGAGACCAATGATAATGAAGATTATGAAAGAATTATAAGTGATAAGTGTGAGAAATGAATGTATAATATTTTTTATATTTAAAAGGTAAATATTCTTGATTCAGTTAAGTAACTTGTTTAAATGGTAGAAATAATATAAAAGTATGAAAAGTCATATATTAAATAATAATCTATTGATATAATGATTATAAAATAGTAATACATGGTATTTGAATAAAGATAAATATAAAATAACTGACCACTAAGGCATATTGAATGTAATAATAAAATTGCTAAATTTTATGAAAATATGAGCAGTAATTAAATTTGTCATATGAATAAGAATGTTAATAATATTTAACAATTGTGGGTTAATTCATTAAAATGATATTAATCTAATGGTTACCCATTATAAGATTATTATATTTGTTTATTTATTTATATTTGTTTTTTATGTATAAATATAAATATGTTAATCATAATAATGTAAGTTAAACCATTAAGCATCACATGATCATTATCTCTTATACTAGCACATAATTGTTTATAAACAAAGCAAACCTCTCCATACAGTAGTGCCACTCTGTGCCAACCAGAGTAATCAATAAATGCCAGAAGGCTTGTGCATAAAATCCCTATCTAATGCCTACTCATCCAATATCCCCAGACTAGTTTCTGGCTTGTGGCCATCATCAGTGAGGAGTTTTGGATCTGAGAGCACTGCATCTAGATCCAAAACTCCTCACTGATGATGGCCACAAGCCAGAAACTAGTCTGGGGATATTGGATGAGTAGGCATTAGATAGGGATTTTATGCACAAGCCTTCTGGCATTTATTGATTACTCTGGTTGGCACAGGGTGGCACTACTGTATGGAGAGTTTTGCTTTGTTTATAAATAATGTAAGTTGTTAAAAATAATTTATTTTATAATGTATAATCAAAATTATTGTTGGAAATATTTATTGTTGTAAATATTTATTATTGTAAATAAATATATGTTTTTAATTTGAACTGAGCAATTACTGTTGTTTTCTTCGTGGAATCATAAATATGGCAATGTCATATATTTAAGCACATAACACATTAAAGTTCTCACATAAAATTTATTTATTGTGTGTTTTATTACAAGAGATAAAATAAATAATTTGAACTTAACCTTAATCTATTTCAGGATGAATAGAAAATCGCCTTTTGGCAATTCACCCCCTGGTGAACTTTTCATAAATATTATACATTAAAATGCGTGTAAAATGGTATATATTATTATAATAAATTTTTCAGCCAAAAAATTTGCACTAAAAAGCACGAAATTCAAAATTACTGCTCTTACAATAGACATAAGCCACACCCTGACATGTTCAGCCATTGCATGCTTCCATGGCTGTAAAACATTGGCATATTATGGCATTGTAGTTTCAATGATACAAAAACATGTTTATTTGCAAATTATTATGGTTTTTACATAATTTTGTTAAAAATAATTTACACTATATTTATTAGATATCAAGAAATATAAATTATTAATAACTTATTTTGAATTGAAATACTTTATTTTTAAAAACATAATGTTATATTAGCAGCTAACATAAATATGGCCTGAAGCAATTTACAAGACTAGCTTTGATGTAAACAATTTGCTTTATATTTATGAGTAAGAAAATATCACAATTTTGCAATAAATATTCAAAAAAATTTAAACTTTTAAAGAATAATTCATTATATATAAGAAAAATAAATAATAATTCATTTGGATGTTTAAAAATAATAAGAATTAAAAAATATTTTGTTGATTTTGTAAACTGAAAATAATCTTTCTCGAAATGATGACATGTAAAGCTTTTGTTTTGATTACATCCTCATTTTTTTAAATATTTACAGAAACAAAATGTGAGAATTTAAAATTTATTGCAGTAGTAAACACCAATATCTATCAAATGAAGTCAAATTTATTATTTTCTGATACATAATAATCATTTTATCATATATTTTACATTGATGTGTGAGGCAAAAAAAACATCAGAAATATCAGAAAAATAGCAAAATTTGGTAGGATTAATAAATTACAATCTATTAATTGTATTTTATCATTAAATAAAAGTAATATTAATTTTATTTATTAATTTATTTAAGGTTTAAATATCCTAATAAATATTGGAATTTTAATCTAAAGAATCAATGTGTATTTAGAGCATTATGGAAATTAATCTTGTTTAACAGTCACATAAGTATTTTAAAGTTCATTAAAAATTTAATAAAGATAAAAGATCATAATAGTGTTATAAAGTTTATACAAATGATTTAATTGTAACTACCATATTATTTAAGCTATATGAAGTTAATAAGATAATTTTTAATGCATGTTTGGAAAGTTAAATATCATGGACTAAGTCTAAAGACAATTAATGGATTTTAAAATTTATATAATATTATATTGAGTAGTGATAAGAGTTTTGATTACTAATTAGTGATTATTCAGTTAATGGTTGTTATTTGTAGTCCTAGAGGGATAAGTAGAAAAAATGTTTTCATAAACTATTAATTTAAAGTGGATATGATAATTTGTTAATCATTATTGATGTAGTATTAAGATTATAGTAATTATTTAATTGTTGTTGCGATTAGTATTTTTTAGTAAAAATGTGATTATTATTATTTAAGTAATTGGATTTCAATAAAATCTCACTTGCTAATCAATTGTCTAACTGTTAACCATTACTACTACTACTACTACTACTACTACTACTACTACTACTACTACTACTACTATTATTATTATTATTATTATTATTATTATTATTATTATTATTATTATTATTATTACCATCATTATTATTATTATTATTATTATTATTATTATTATTACTACTACTACTACTACTACTACTACTACTACTACTACTACTACTACTACTACTACTACTACTACTACTACTACCACCACCACTATTATGCTTATTAAAAGAATAATCATTATCCCTGAAATGCCAATAGAATAGTTCAATAATCAATTTGATTAATTTAATTTGTGTTTTCCAGATTTATTACATTTAAAGTTTATTGTAAGTACAATAGAATAAATAATGATTTAAATAGTCTTGATAATGATTTACCATGAAGTTATTATGTTAGTTATTGGTTGTTATAGCTATTTTCCTAATGACTGTATAGTAATAATATCTGGAGAATTTCTATAATAGCAAAGCCATTGTAGAGTATATTTTATATACTTTGCAATGTTAAAGCCTATGGGTTTGTAACAATTCCTATAGTCTATCATAGATTTAGAAGTGTTAGAGTGTCAGTCAGTCAGGGTATTGTGTATATGATGATTAAAGAGATTCATCAGTGATTTTATTTTCAGGAACTGATCAGGCAACAACTATAGCTTTTAGTAAATTATATAATGTAATAAAATTATATAATGTAATAAATTCCCAAAAGCCAGATGGTTCTTATCTGTACTTAATTTATTTAATTTATGAATACTTTTTCTTCATTAATTGTAGAAAACTCATAAATATTTGATTACACCTGGGTCTCTTTTTACGCAGACTTATTTAACATAATTTTGAAGTTACGCGATTCATGTTTCACTGGAAGTCGAACTCCGATAATGCGCTATTACTTTAAATAATAAATTCCGTGCACTAATGTTATATTGAAAGTAATAGCACATTATTGGAATTCGACTTTCATCTTAGTAATTTCAATATTTTCAGTGCTTTATAATAGTAAGATTTTATGCAATAATGAAATTAAAATCATGATTTCCACATTTTATGTATACACATATTAAATTTTACAAGATTATAATGTAAATTTGTTCAAACATTGTGCGTGTTAATTTTGCATTTTAAATCACATTCTGTTTTTGCTTTTTAAAAAAGAACGTAATCAATTATTAATCATTTAGTGTCCACGAGTTTATTTTTAAAAGGTGAGTAATATCAGTGGGCACAATTAAATTTGACAAATAAAAATTAAAATCTCATTTTTAATTGTAATTAACCATTTAAAAATTACTTATGTCAACTTGAAATTAATGTGATGTGAAATTTGTTTTTTAAATGGAATTGAAAATTAAAAAATTAAAGACAAAAATAAGAATTTAATTTTTAGTTGTTAGTTTCATAAACAGTTAATAAAATCATCATCTCAAAGATTAATTACTAATTACATTGACACCAGAAAACCATTGACACAACATGAGTGTGAAGTTGGCGCTAGTTGTATTTCCTCTTGTGAAAAATTTGATTTTTTACCAGTTTGCAAACGAATGTGTTTTTCAGCAAATAGCAGTAATAATTAAAATGTGTATAAAAAAATGTAAATTACTGTACTGTAAATTATGCATAAAAAATATATTATTTTGAATAAAATTAAATATTATAGGTAAAAAAAAGTTTGTCTTGTATCAATTTTTTTCAAATTTGAAATTTTTTATTAGTCATATTTTATTTCCTTATTTTTTTTTTTGCGCGAATTTTAAAGTAATTTTACGTTGGTGCTTTGCTTTTACGCGAATTTTGAAAAATCACAGACTGCATCCCCTCCTTTTCAATGTAAGTTACGTCTATTTTTGTGCAATTTCATTTGCGTGTGTTTTCTGAGGAACCTATCTATCACATAAAATGAGACCCAGGTGTATTTAAAAAAAGGCTTTCATTGGTTTAAATATCTTAATTCTAGCTTAGTGCTTTCAATACTACTATATCATAATCATAGCTTTCTATACTTAGTTTCACTAAGTTCTAATATTATATGTATTTTTTTTATAAAGAATTCATATAAAATTAAATTTGTTTTATTTATATTCAAATTTATGTAAAAAATGTTAGAGAGGTATTTTTTTAGAAAGAGGGATACTAGTTCTATTTAATGTGTGCTTGTCTTTGGCTATAGTCCAAGCCTCTTTAACTTTTCTCTTCTGTCATCTCTCTCAGTGCATATAATGACAGCTTTAGAAAGATTGAATTTGTGGCCTGACTACTGCTTATGTTTCAAAAATAGTAATGAGTATTCACTGCTTCTTTTTGCCCTGTTGTGTAAGTAATTATACAGTCTTGTGAACAGATTATCCCTATTTAAACAAATGAAAACCTTTTCTGTTTTTTAAGAGGTCAAACATTTATTAATTTATGTAATTTTAAATAAAAGTGAGTGAATTCGATTTATTGATCATATATATTTATGGAATAAATGATAAAAATCACCATTTAAATATTCAGAGAATTAAAGCTGAGTTTTAGTTTAAACAACCTCTAAATATAAAATGAAAGTAAATCATATCTGTAAACAATAAAATATTTCAGTTGGAGAATTTATTTACATTATATAAACCATTTGGAAGCTTTGGTTACTTCCTTTTCTACTACATATAATTGGAGTTATTTATTATTTACAGATGTTTTAAAAAATCTTCACATCACCACTCTCTTTTTTCAAATCATATGAATAAAGATACAATAAATGATAAATGATTCCCAATATGCATTTTGTGCTAAACCGTCAGTCATTCATTGACCAATTTACCTTCTCTCATATGTATAGTTATTATAGGTACAATATTTATTGATAGTAAATTGTTACATTTTGAATTACAAATGTCCTCCAACAACTTTGACACCAACCACTCAAGATAAATATAGTAATCATTATCATTAATCAATTTACTTTTGATAAATACTGTGTATAATAATGATCTATCTATCTATCTATCTATCTATCTATCTATCTATCTATCTATCTATCTATCTATCTATCTATCTATCTATCTATCTATCTATCTATCTATCTATCTATCTATCTATCTATCTATCTACTATCTATCTATCTATCTATCTACATCTATCTATCTATCTATCTATCTATCTATCTATCTATCTATATATCTATCAATCAATATATAAGAGATAGGATCTGGGCCAACTGATGAGTGCTGGTTCAGCACAAAATGCACCTTGAGTGTTGTATGTTTTTTATTGTTTCTTTATTCATATGATATGAAAAGAATGTGTGATAGTGGAGAGGTTGCATAATGCATTTCTAAAGATATTACACGTGGGCTAGAGAAATGTAAATAATTCCATGTGTGGGTGATAAGTGTATCTTTAACTAAAAAAAAAAAATAATCCTTAATTGAGGCTTAAAGTTTATATCTGGAATAGAGAAAATCTCTTCATTAGTAAATGATTAGTGACAATCTTTACTGTAATTATCTGGAGTGGTTGGCGTCAAAGTTGTGCGTAGAGTAAGTTCGACACTTGAAAATTAAAATTTAACAATTTATTACATAGAAATTGCAGTCTGCAAATCTGCATTTATCCTATACTGTGTTTTCTTCAATCCAATTTAAAATGAATTTTTAATTGATGGTTGTAGTTAATCTTTTAATTTGTTAGTAGACGTAATAACGTTGGACAATAAAAAAAAACATTTTCAATATACAAAAGATATAATATGGTTGGAGAAGATATAAAATTTAAACTACAGTTGGTATATTTCTGATTGTTTTAGAATAGGCTTTGAGAGTTTCTATCCTTCTGAAATTTATTATCATAACTCTAAGTTATCATTGGAAAGTATTTTAAGACAATAACTGTCACTGAATTATACTGTTATTACTTGTGACATTTCTACATGTTAATGTAATTACTTTTTTAACTGCATATCTCTTATGTGCATTTTGACTCTCCAGACAAGTCTTCTTTTTTTTTTTTTGTATATTGTGATGGTTGACTGTATTCCCTGAAAGTTTCCCTGAACAGTATATGTTGGACCCCATCAGCTTAATGAAGCAAAATAGAATTCTTAATTCGCAATTAGCTGTAACCTAAATAAAGAATCATTTGAGAATATAATACCATATAAACTTTATTTAATTTGTAAAGTTCTTACATCTTATTTACACATACAAAATAAGTATCCTGAGGCTAACTCAGTAACGTTATGTGATCACCGATTGAAGTCTATAATAAGCTGATAAAATTATAATAATAGAACTAAAGGTATATGATTAAATAGTTTTTTAAACCACAAGTATAACATTTTCTTATATTTATCAATACTACAATTAACTTTCCAATTGCACACCTCCCAAATACTAATACATATACCTCCGCATGCTCGTACATAAATAATTTAACATTTAAGACACTCCTTTGAGAGACTATTTATTTTAATTTAAGCAGTAGAAATTCCCAAAATTTTAATTATTCTGACTAGTTTAAAGAGGTTGTATTTTTCAGATGAATTTTTTTTTCTCATGTGTCATAGCATCAGCCGGGAAGCGAACCCGCTAACCCGGGACAACTGCTTGTAAAGCAGCTGTCGCTGCCCTCTCGACCACCAATGCTTGACAGATAAAATTTGTTTCTTTCTAAACCAAAACAGATAATTACGATTGCAATTTCAACAACAGCGTTCTTTATCTCTAACATTTATAGATTATTAAAGTTTGTACAATAAAGTAATTAGGATTTTTAAAGTTATAATTCTATACAGACGAAGAATACGCATTAAGTAATGCAAATTTTAAATAACATTATTAATAAACACAATAGTTATATATAGTAGATATATATAAATAAAGTCTATATTTTTGCCTTGGCTAAACATTATCTTTCAAACACATATTTCATATATGACGGACAATATTATAAACAAACTTTTGGTACTCCTATGGGTTCTCCTGTTTCAGGAGGAATATCTGATTTGTTTATGGAAATATAGAAACTCATGCTCTAGAATCAGCACTTTTGAAACGTTTAACTGAGATATATAGATGACATATGTAGATATAAATTGGAAGATTTTTTATCATATTTAAATTATATCCACCCTAATATTACATTTACAATGGAAATAGAATCTGATGGGAAACTTTCCTTTCTTGTTGTTCTTGTCATCAAGAAACAAAATAATTTTTAATATTCTCAGTTTTCAGAAAAGCTACTCATACTGACAAATATCTCCAATTTTCATCTCATCATCATCATCTAGCTCAGATTTTTTCTGAGGCCGAAAGTCTATTTACCAGAGTGATTAACCCTTTTAGATAAATCATATCTAAATGAAAAAAATACATCCTATAAATAATGTATTGTTAGCAAATAGTTATAATAAAAAAATTATAAATCAAGCTTCATTTCAAGTTAAAAATAAAAAGAATTAACTATTAGTTTGGTATGCCTTATATAAAGAGAACCACAGACAATATCGGATGTATCCTAAAATGCTATGACATAAAGGTGACATAAAGGCAACATATGTTCCTTATCAAAAAATTAGTAAGTTTCTAACCAAGCCTAAAGATAGTTTATGAAATTTTATGTGGTGTTGTGAGTGTTCTTATGTAGGTGTGAGCAATTTTCACATCAGTGCTAGAGGGAATAAACATGCTAATGCAGTCAACCTTCATCATCATCAACACTCTTGATCAATGCTATGGATTCAGGTCACAATATTGACTTTTCTAAGACCAGTATATTATCCAGATGTGAAAACCTACACCAATGTGAGATCAGAGCAGCTATTTAAATGCTAAAAAAAGACCTAACTGTATCAACAAACATGATGACACATCTAAACTTCCTCCTATTTGGAATTTTTTAAAAAAAACAACAAATTTTCCTGAATTTTTATTTATTTATTACTATTTTTCAATTTTATATACCTATTTTTTAGTTGTAAAATTTCAATACCTCTACACCTATTTTTATTAACACTGTTTACAGCGCCTCTACAATTACATAATTTTTCATTTCCCAGTTGAGGACTTGTTTGTTCAAGTTGAAACATTGAAATTTTTAAACTAAAATCTTATCCAGATAAACCAGAAAAACGTGTTTTTTTATATCTGCCACCCGCGAAACATGCTTATGAAAATAAAGTGTTTATAGATATATTTTTATAAAGTCGAAGTCTCTTTTTTTCAAAGCAGATATTAAAAAATGTATTTACTTACACAGTCCTAGCTGACAACTAATTAACAACATTGTGTTTAATATAAGAGCTCTTTGTTAAATAATAGTTGAAAATATGTATATTTCATGGCTATAATTATTTTTTTATTCTTTCCCTGGTAAACTCAGGTGAATTATTTCTTGCAGTTAATAGAAAATTATTGAAATCACCAATTAGAACTTTGTCACATTTCCTTACAAAAATAAAAATTCAGCCTTTTTTTTTTTAAATGGTAAGTTTGGAAAGGAGAATTCATACGACACCTTTGAAGTTTTGAAGACTTGATCAGTGCTATCTTTAATGGGTTTACATAGACATTCTTAAATTACTTTTTTTTTTGTAAGGTAAAAAGGATCAGTTTTGTTTGCAAGTTTTTCTTTAGTACTGATTGCTTAGTTAGCACAGGAATAAAAAAAAATTTTTTTTTACTTGATTCTTTAGAATTCTGACCAAAATTATTATATCTTCATTAATTAGTTTCATAAGATAATAAAAAAATCTAAACTTATAATCTCTCTCTTTTTTTAAACAAAATCAAGAATCTAATATACAATACCGAAAGTGTTTGGTGGATTAGTATTTATTTTATATTTTAAAATTTTTACTCTGAGTAATATTTATATACATTTTGGATAGTTATATTTGGAACAAAGTTGGTGCTTTATAAATATACCCATTTTGTGCATGTTTTTATACAATTTGTCTACTAATTTTTAATTAAATTGAAAACATTCATTTTTATTTAATTAAAACTTAAACATTTTGAGCTTTCAAATTAGTTTTATTTGATAGATTTTTTTTAAAACATATTTGTTAAAGATATTTTTAATATTTAAATTTGTATTCACACACACATACTTAAAGAATTCCTTTTATTTTCATTTTATAATTAATGCCCACTTAATCTCTTTCACTAACAGTGCACTGCCACTCTTTAACTCTTACTTATTTTTTTCTTTTGCGGTGTTTCTATAAACCTTGCCATCTAACTCTCCTATTATTCTAGACTTCCAAACTAGCTATATTGTGCTTGAAATCGCTAACATTCAATATTTTGATGAGCTTTAAAATGTGAACTTTTTGTATAAACTTTTATACAACCTGGAAAATCACAATGATGTATTTTTTTTTTGTCAAGCTCAGGATTATTTCATTTATTATATTTTATTGGCATTATGTCCATGGATTCACCATTCAAATTGGGAACAGTATTGTTTATTGTTACAGATGCTGGGTAAGGAGGATGAGGTGTCCTTCGACTAAATGGAAATTCTATGGATGGACTATTTATAAGGTTGTGAATAAGGTGGAGTAGGAATAAAGTATCCCCTGGGTAATCTGAATTGTTGATGAGATAGTTGTTGTAAAGTCCTATAGGTATACATAGTCCTATCAGGAGGAAGAATAGGCTGTTGTTGAGAAATAATAGTCGGAAAAGCTTGTAAAGTTTTTTGATTTATCAAGTTTCATTTTTGCAAAACTACAAGTTACTTTGTCCATAGCCTCAGTTTTAATGTTGGTCATTAGCATAGAATCAAGACTTATACCTATAGATTCCACTTTGTTAATACCAGCTGTTACATCTTTCCAAATATTGCTAGTTGAATTTGAAAGAGGCTTTGAAGTCACAGGATTTGGTTTAACAAAAACATCATCATCCATTAATACAGTAAGTCTATGATTTTGTAATAATATGGTCATATTACGATTCAATCCCCTTCAAAGATGGTCTATATGATAATACTGGAGAGGGAAATGTCTTGTATATTTTGAGTTAAATGCTAAAGTGGTCCCACTCTGTTCTTCAAAAAATTCATCAATTACAGATGCCCTTTCTCTATATTGTTTTTGGCAAGGTGGATGATGTATGACTTCATCTTTACACAAATATTTATCCAGTTCATTTTCTCCTGCCATGATCCAGCTGGTAGAATGCCATCAGCTTTTGTCAAGCATAATGAGAACATATCTTCCCATCATTCTCAGATACAGTTTCTTTTTTTATTGTGTTTCTTAATTTGTTCGTAAATCTTTGTTTTACTTTAATCCCATAATTACAATATTTTAATTAATCTATAAAACAGATTAAAAAAAACATTTGTATAAGTCCGTAATTCATTTCCAACTTTTGAAGCTTTCTGTATGTTTGATCCAACTTTGTATCTATTTATTACTTAGATATCTTTATTCTCCTTTATTTTCTTTGCAAGAAATTATATTTTGGTTATTTTGAATCCCCTCTCAAATTAATATTTTAAATTCAGAGACTACTGATTCATTAAACATTTGTTTATTACAACTTTTGCAATATAATTAAGCATACAACTTTTAAAATATATGTACTTTCATAAATCTTTTAGTCTAATGCAAATTAATTTTCATCCTTGTATTGAATACGGTCAATATATATTTCTACATATTCCAGTCATAACAAAATTTACTTTATTTGTATTTTTTTTTAATGATAGTTAACAATCAAAATATTAATTTAACTATTGCTAATTTATCCAGCCATCTAATATCTAACGAACTATTAATCATCCATCATTCTTTAGCCACTTTCTATCTAAATGTAATTAATTTTGATCATGGTTGTCAAGATTTGGCTAGATACAGAAAACAGAGATTGGGTCAATGTATTACTTATAAATAGTTTAGCATTGAAAAATTTAGGTTATTATGCAAGCACATACAAATTTGCATAATTATCTAAACGTTTTAATGCTAAACAGACTATTTATAAAGAATATAAATTATTGTCCCAATCACTGTTTTCAATATCTAACCAAATCTTGACAACCATTATTAAAATTATTTATGTTTAGATAGAAAGTGGCTAAAGAATGATGGAAAATTAATAGTTAGATGGATATTAGATGGCTGAACAATTGGATTCTTATATATGTGTAACAGTTTGAAATTTATAATTATTACAGTAAATACTAAACAATTAGTATTATGTTTTATACTCTGCCATTCTATGTCAATACAAAGCTGATAGGACTGAGAACCTTCAACATTAGTTAACTGACTTGATATAAGCAGATTATTATAGAATGCACTTACATAGATATATAGAGCAATTCAAAACTAAAATTATTAATAAAATAGGTGATTATAGACATAATAAAAGCTATATTACTCTGCCTTATCTATTGCATATGGCTAATAAAATAGCACAAATAACCTTGGACAAATTTAATGTCAGATTCAGAACTTCACACATTTAAACAATCTCATTAACAATACAAAGAACAAAATTTTAACACTAGACCAGCCCAATATAGTCTATGCTGTTATATGCAACCAAAAGTCTGTCATATATATATTAGCAGGAAATTAGGATGAATCTTAAAACCAGACTGACTCAACACTCATTCATGTATATAAAATCTAAGATTAAGCCTGAAACTTCTAATTCATTCATCTTTTTCAATGATGATAGAGAACATGGCCATAGCTGTGATCTGGGTGCTGTTAGAGTTGTATGTGAAGAGAGAAAGAATTGCAAATGTCAAATAGAGAGGTGTGATTCATTACACAAAATGAATATGTAATGAAAAGTAATAGTATTCAAATCAGCTAAAAAAAAATAATGTTCTCAGCAGACGGACCATGAATATGACATGAAAACATTTAAAGTCTGTGTAAGTATTATTTCACATTAAACTATTAGTTTAGTGAGTAACTTCCTGACTTATTTAATGATAGTAGTATTTGTAGTAGTAACAATAATGATGATGATGATGAAAAAAGTTAAATAAAGTGTAAATGATAAAAATCACTTGCGTTAAGGAAGTGGGAAATTATAACTAATGATGATTAAGTGTTTTTGCTTGGTCTTAATATTCGGTTGTTTACCTCTCTTTACTAGTAACTAAAAACAAGTCACATATCACATGACTTAACTTGATAAGTTTGTATTACAAAATAAAATGAGCATGCTAATAGCTCTAACCAAGCTTTATCGATAAATAAATGCTGAAAGAGAAATTATTTAAAATCTCTATCTAGAAATATTCCCATTTCCAAACTGGTTTTGAGCTAATGGTTCTCCTCAGTGAGGCTTTAGAATATTCAGTCATCAGATCTAAAATATCAATTCAAGACCAGAGCACTTATCTAATGCTTAACTATTAGGTAAATTTGAAGACATATAGATGTTCTACTTAATAGTTAAGTATTAGATAAGTGCTGACCTTGAATTGGTATTTTAAATCTGTGTCTAAATATCCTGGGTCTCACTGAGGAGAACCATTAGTTTGAAACTGGTTTGGGGATGAGGATAATTCTAGATAAAGATTTTAAATGCTTTCTCTCGTGGCATTTATCAATAAAGCTTATTAGAGCTATTAGCACACTCTTTATTTTTATATATATGCTCAAAACAATCATGCCCTCACACATTCTTGAAACTTTTAAATAAAAATCTTTGTAATATTGTGGAATGAACTATTCTTCAACACATGCACTTGAATTGGCATGGACACTCTCTCCCATCAATAATTATTTAAAATCATAGTGTTTAAAATCATAGATATACCATCTATAGTTTTAAACAATTATTGATGAGAGAGAGTGCAGCCAATTTTAGCACATGTGAGAAGCATAGTTCCTTCCATAATATTACATATATATATATATTCTAACCTATCAAAATAATTTTGAATCGAACCTAGTAAAATAAGAGTCGTATTCCATAAAGCGTAAAAGAGAAACTTCACTTCTATCAAATCAATTCCGGAAGCCTAATTCTATTAAAGAGAATTCGGACGCTTCCGTCTAGGACAGGTAGCAACCCTCTCTAATTCTAATATAATATAGCTCTACGTTAGGTTAGTTGTACTAATTCAGCTACAGCGATATGCAGTTCAGACAGAGATAGAATAAAAAAAAAAATTATCATTAATAAAATAAATTTAAAAAGAAAATTTAGAATAAACTAACATTCTCTCTCTATCCAAAACACATTCTCTGAGCTGTAAGTACTTGCACTGTTCGACAATGATGATGATGATTTTAGGTCATTGTTAATATTACTGACTAAAATAAAACATTCATTAATTTGCCAATATGATCTCAATATTTCATTATTATACAATCAGAAGTTTCAATTTCTTTAGCCATGCCACGCTTGTAATATTGATCATAATGAATCAATTCTTAATTTAAGAGCACTTATAATAATAATGACACTAATCTCAGGGTTCTCTGTTATTTTTAAAGAAAAATGCTCGGCAGTATTGTGTTGTCGCATATGACTGACATTCTGGTCGGCTATAGGAAACATTTACCTTACTTAAATTCCAGGTGTCTTCATCCACATATCAACTATTATAATCTTTAACAAGATGATAACCATATTCAATAACAACGCATAATTGTGAATAATACAGCCCTTTTAAAATCCAGAATCTCAGTCGGAATGATGAAAAGACAAGGGTGCTTTTGTGTCCTTCCATCATCCATGACAACACAATAATTTAACTAAGATTTATTACTTAGACACTTCACTTAAATGTGTATGGAACAATGTGCAACCAAAACCTACTAGTTTTGGGAATAAAGTGATTTTACACACACATAAAATAAAATGTCCTGGTCTGAAGTTTTCAATTCCACAAATAATTCTTATTAAATTAAAAATATAATGAAATATTCTGATCTGCTTACAATTGTCTATCTGGTGTATTGAATTTAAGATTTCATAAATTATTTTGGACTCAAGAAAGTATTGCAAGTATTATGTCAATACACTTTTATTTAGCACACAAGAAAAATGACTCAAAACAACTTGTAATAAGACTATAATTTATTATTAAATTTTAACAATATTATAATTTATTATTACAGTTAACAAAACTATCCTTTATGATTAACATAATAAACAAACATATACAATTTATTCGATCCCATATGGATAAAACAAAATATAACTAATAGTAATTCGTCTATACTTTTAGACTTGGATTCGAACTACTTCTTCATCTTCTTTTTACATTTATGCAAATTGAATATAACAAAATAAATATTATTATCGATACATTAACTCCTCCGTTTAGTGTATCTTATATGAACAGCTGCTTAACTTTATTAACTAACTATTTGTTTTAAAATAAAATAATCTGATTCTAGGCAATGCGTACAAACGATTTTTATAATCATATCTTTAATTAAATGATAGTTTCTATTTAGATAACTTATTATAATTTATGGGTTATTTATCAGAAGTTACACTTATTATTTTAATATTTACCTTAATAATAACTGAAGTTGTTATACACATTGTATTCCTCAGTATAAGTTATATTGTGAGTGCTACTTAATACTTAACCCGAATTAAACCTAGTATTTGAACCCTCCATTGGCAAAACAAAAATTTTTAAATCACGCAATTTTAAACTTACTCTCTCCATTGACTTAAGTGTGGATTACCAGCACTATTCCACTGCACAATCCAGACATTGATCATATATACTAGCATGCTATTTATGCTAAATGGATCGTAAGGAATTAACCTTCAATATGCCCGTTATCTTGCCCTAACTTTCTAAACAAACACAATATTCAACACCTTCCGTGGTGGAATTATCTCTATTTTCTCATGAGGAATATGGAATAATACCGTAGGTCTGTAGAGTTAACTACTACATTAAAATAGTTTGGTGGGTCCTTGCCTCTTACTTGGGCATAATAGGAACACACACCAATATAATCCTCTCCTGGGATTTTAACGAATGAAATACACTAAATACGATATAAATTACTGATCGTCCTAACTCTGAGAAGCGATCATTTCGGTTATAAACATACCCGAATTCTAGATTTATCTATTCCCTCATGGAAAATAAAGCTTTTGGGGAGATCATTTTCCATCCACAAAATAGATACATTACAATTATTACTAATGCGAATATTAATCATATACTGATGCTATATCGGGGCAAGACAAGCAAATACACTAATTACACTAGCTTTATGTTCCGGGGTATACTTAGATCAACGTCTGAGATCAATGGATAACACAGAATCAAACATAATAATTTTCACTTTTGCCAAAGAAACGTTCAACAAGTAATTGGTAGTCTAATATCTTGAATTTAATTAAGTGAATGCGTTAATAAAGAATAATTGGGAATAAGTTCCGCAATTAACATAGTATAAATTTGTTTCAACTTTAAATAAGTAATATCTTGTATAGCACTTCTCTTTAATTACTTCTGATAATTTTAACTAGATATTTTACCTATTAAGTATCTGAATTTTTCTTCTTTTACGCATCTAACATATAAATTTATCCCCATAATTGCATATCATAAGTAAACACCTTTTATAAAAAAAATTTTCCATGTCAAATATAAATTTAACCTAGAATAATTATAGGAAAACATACCTTTATGATTACAAGGTCATTTAAATACTACTTGACTACACAGCCTTTAACCTGTTGATAAAAAAAAATACACATAATTTTACAAATTAGTAAAAAAAAAATCATTACTTAAGTGCTTATTATTTCACTAGAAAAATGTTTTTCCGTTGAGCAATTTATCTAGATGAAGAACTTGATCCATCCGTAGTTCACGAAGCAAATTTAAAATAAGAAACACATTTTATTATTTCATTTATAAAATAAAAATTTGCCTCCATTCTGGTGCATTTAATAAATTAAGCAAAGAAAACATAGTAGCGTTGGATGTTAACTCTTCCTTGAATTAACTGATATAATTTTGGGATCCAAGAAAACAATACATATTTTAACATGACGAATATTTGACGATTGACGATCACATATACAATTCTTTTCTTTTTACTATTGGCGATACGTATCATTTTTATTTAGCTAGCTGGCTTAGGAATAAAACAAATGCGCGAATTTTCCAAAACAATATTATTATAAGGACTGCAGCTGACTTACGTAGATATAAAGTTTTAATGACTCCAGTTGATGTATAATATAACATATTATATTATGGTTATAATTAAGTCACTAATGTTTGTGATTTTTATTCCTACGCTAGGAATTATAATTTGTCTTTAATAAGGAATTCTCCGTAAAATGCACACATACAAATTTTCCAATATTTGCCTTGAGAAAATTTATATTTTCTTTAAAAAAAATATACAGGTGCATAAGTAAATATCCTTGATCATTAATATAATTTTTAGATAATTTTCAGTGAATAAAACATATTTTAACGTGGGGAGCTTACATTATTTTCAAACGCAGACAATTTCTTTTAGAAAGAGCGTAAAATGTTTCTCGTTAACTTTCCTTGGCTTTTATAATATGTCTTTGAATCATAATTTTTCTTTTATACCATGAAAAGATATTTAAATGAGGTAAAGTTAACAAATAATTGATTATTTCCTGGAAATTACTCCTATTACTTAATTTAAATATAATGACGCTTTCCGTGATTACTGTAGTTAATACGGTCATTTTGAACCTTAGCATAAGATAGTACATTTTTGCGTATAAAAAGCTTTAAAATAGGTAGATGGTCACAGAAAACGGAATATCTTATCAAATAGGATTAGCCACTCATGATATTATCAAAAATTTACTTGACTTATATTTATTTCTGCAATAAAAAATAATAAAAATTTGTTACCGAATTCCAGTACTGCTTTCTCCTTGTAAAACTAATGTCAGACTAAACTTTCTTCAATTTTGGCGGTCTTGTTTTAGCGACCTCTTACAGAAAGTGAAAAATCATTTAATTATACATAAACAAAAAAAAGGGAAAAAAAAACTTATTATAGTCATATATTTTTCCGTATGATTTAAATGGATTACAGAGTAATTTGACAAATAATGAAAAATAATAAATATACTTAATTAACAATGTTTATTAGTGATGTATAATTCTGTCTACATTTTTATCTAAAATAATTTCAAAACTACCAGAAGTGATTGTGCTTTATGATAAGATACTCATTTACTCCCCCTCTACCCATCCAAAATCAATTACTGTTTATAATATGTGCTTTTATACTATATTAAATTGCTCTTATTGTTAATATTTTAATTAAATTATTCATGCTCTTCTTCAAAATGACATCAAATTACTAAATTTATTAGTTATTTGCTTAAAACACGTTAAAGTGAGTAAATAGCATACTTTATTAATCACTTAATATTATTACTATTTTATTTTTTTTTATTTTCTAAAAAAGGATAGCATTGTTTTTCTGTGGAAACAATGCCAAATAAACCAAGTGTCAATAACACTAGGTTACAATATATATATATTGTAACATAATAAAATGAATCAAATAGATATTACCATACCTGAGTTGTCCATAGAATGATCATAAGTAAAGGTTCAAAAAAATATAACACTATCAAGAATTATGGGGAAATTGTTAGCAAATTATTATAGCAATGTATTATAGTAATCACGTGAAGTGAGTACACTAGTAATTCAATAAAATATAACTCAGGTATACAGGCAGTAGGTTTTATCCACTTTCATTTCTTGGTTTGATGTTAAGTGCATGTTTAAACAAATACTAAGTGAATATGGTCTAGCAGGGCGCCACTAGATTATCTGAATCTAGACATGGTTATATCTAATAACCTTTCACATGTACCGGGTTTGAATCCCCTTCTTGGTACTTTATTTCTAATAAAATGGAAGATTTTGCTTTTTGAGCCATATCACTATAAGCACTAATATTTAGGTAAAAGTAAAACATCTTTAAACCAAAGTGGAGTATACTAGACATAAATCATTTCTCAGATCTTAGCATAACAAATGTGTTTCAATATTTTTATAAGTTCACTAGCTCAGATTATACATAACTAACTTAGGATGGCAATTCACTCATCCTTGCATGAAATAGATGATGGGATGTGGTTATAATAATACTAAGAGATCACTAAATATTATAAAATCAATATTTATTTATGGCCTTTAAACAGTTAAACAGCTCATTAATTAAAACGTTGATGATGATGATGATGATAATAATAACGATAATGACAAGGGTTTCAACTACAGCTCTAGGACTAAGCCTAAACATAAAACTAAATTTTATAAAGTAATTCATAATTATTGCTCAATTTTAGCATATTTACTTATATCTTAAATAACTAATATTCAACCATTGATGATGATGAATAATCACACTTAACAAAGACTACACTTAATGAAATATATACGCCTCGTTTAATAAAACAAACTAATATTTATTACTACAGTTCTAACATATACATAAAAATTTCTAGATAAATATGAAAATTGACATGAATAATAATAATAATAATTGGTTATATAACAATCCTCAGATTAATTTTAAGTTCTTCCCCCTTTCCCTTCAAATGTATTTGTATTAAGTTGGACGTCACATTGACCATGATTTTTACTCCATAAGAAAAGTATTAAAAAAATATTATCTGCTCATTAACACACATACTTTAAAAATCCAACATGTAAATAGAATGTAAAAAAAATGTTAGTAAAATTGAAAGAGCAAGTTTTAGAAACAAGTTTTAAATTATTTTCTCCCCCTCCCTTCCAAGCGCTGAAATCTATACTGAACTTGAAACAAAATAATCTAATATTCTAATACTACTCATTATTCCACATTCACTTCCAATTATACACATATAAAAATATTATTATGTATGTGCGTGTTTTATCCCATAATAACAAAATATTATTAAAACCAAAATAATAATATTAGTTAAAACTAAAATCATAATACCATAAAAAAAATTGTTTTACACATTAATATTGTAAAATTAATAAACAAATCATTTTCATACATTCAAGATCATTTATGAAGCTCAAAGTTATTTTTAGTAAGACATTCGTGTTTTAATCGATCTGAATAGTCTTTAAAGGTTCTTTAAATAAAAATATACCACTTTATTGCTAAAATGTTTATTAAGACTGATATCATAAAGAAAATAGATATAAAAAGTCATATTACCGATCTTTTGTTTGTGGCGAATTTTCAAGGGTTCAAACTTGTCTATATTTCTGCAGCTACTATGTGGGAACAATCTCTTTCTTGAGGTGTATAACTATTTAATGATGATGACTCTATTGAGGTTATTTGCTTTAGTGGACAATTTGGAAATCATTATATTAATTTTTCTTCTCTTCCTGTCAAGCATGTGGATGAAATACAGCAGTTGTTTTCCCATTTGTAAATTTTCTTGAGTTTAAAATCAGTTGTTGTAACAATTAATTGGACTTGATGATTAATATTTCTCAGTAGATTAATTCATCTTCTTTGAATGCAGGTGAATGCTTTCTTCCTTCTATTAAAAACATCTTATTTATCTGGTCAGTTGAAAGGTGTAGAATATTATTTTAGACACATCTTTTCTTTCCTATGTGATGTGCAGCTTCCTCCAGATGGTTCCGGAACCGATGGGACACACATACAATTTTTCTAGCAAGCCATTTTTTTATATTTTCAACATTCAATATTATAGTTTAATAATCTGAATCAATCACCATAATCATAATCTAAGACAGCTTTTTATATCCAATTTTTAGCTAACTTAACCAATCAGAGATAGCATCACTTGCTATTTTTGGACAAAGTTGTTTTAATTAGATCTCTAATTTATTTTCAACCAAAGTATTTTTCAACTGAAAAGTTTAATCCTTTTTCCAGACACTTTTGTTTAAAAAAAAAAATAGACTCAATTCTTATTTCCTTTCTTTTGTTTTTTCTTTCTTTTTAACATCCAGGTAACACTTCAAATCTTTGAGCTTCCTTCTTTAGATCTTGATAAGACAAATTCAATTTTTAGAGTTCTGACTCATTATAAGATTCCAAAGTGAAACAATCATTTACAAAACAAAAATTGCTACAAAGATCGATATCTGATTAAACAGATTTCCTCTTTTAACAAAAAAAATTGTACAAAAAAAATAATTTGATAGATTTAATACTTCCTTTTCTTTCAATATTTAGGAAATGTAAAATTTTGTATGTAATGTACACACATCCTTCATTCTTTCAAATCATTCATAAACTATCCTTAAATAATATGATTGCTAGCTTAGTAATTATAACCCAATTATTTAATTAAGTCTGTAACTTTTAAATCCCACTTATAATTAAAGAAAAGCAAAATAGAAGTATAGAATAAAATGTTAGAATTGATCAAGCATAGCTTAGTTTTAAAGAAAGTTAAAATGTTGAATATTTGAAATATAAAACAAATAAATAATTTACACATACATTGCCTATATGTATGCATTATAACTTTGCTTTTTAACAGAAAATTTAAATATTAAATAGTTTAAATGTGTGTATTACCTTTCTATCAACACACAAACAAGTAAAGCATGTAATTGTGGACCCATTCTTTCTGTTTAAAGCTTTTGAAATTTTGATCTGGAAGGGTTTGAACTTGGATACCCTACAGCTTCTTTTATGGTTATATAAAATTGTGATGATGATTTTTGGTTTACCTTTTCTACATGCACATTACTATAAATTTGGCTAGTGACCAAATTGTAATGGCACAATATATATATATATATATATATATATATATTATTTATAAATAAACCAAGTATCAATAACACATAAATTGCTTTATTATTAATTATTAAATAAAGCCATTTGTAAAAGTTAATATGCAGATATTTTTATTCATATATTTCAAAAATGGTAATGGAGTGAAGTTTGAATTTATCTAAAAAAAGATAAAAATATATCACAGAAATGAGAAATGAAGAAGTTTAATAAGAATATGAGTATATGATTAATATTACTATTGCTAATAAAATGGATATATTAATAGTAAACTAAGTTTGAAGATAGGCTAAAAATAATATAACAAATTCTATGCTAAGAAATGATTAAATAATAATTGATGTAGTTAGCTAAAATCGATAGAGTTAAAGAAGAGGTTTGAGACATCTAAATTGTAGTAATATATATATAAAAGACATATTTTGCAGGTTCATTCGTGTTAAAATATTTTAAATATTGATATACTGACATTTCGACTTGGTAACACAAGTCATCAACTGAGTGATAAAAAGTATAAAGACGGTTGTAGAAGCGCTACAATCACTGATGTGAAAAAACATTAAACTTCCACCAATAGCAAAAATGTTAAATTAAGAATGTTTTTTAAAAAAATCTTTCCAAATAGGAGGAAGTTTGCTTGTATCATCTCGCTTATTGATACAATATGGCCTTTTAAGTATCTTAATGGCTTCTCTAATTTTGCACTGGTATAGATTATCACATCTGGATATGATCCTGGTACTAGGAAAATGAATTTTATGACCTGAATCCATAGTATGGAGTGAGAGTGCTGATGATGATGAATGTTGTTTAACTTCATTAGCATGCTCATCTCTCCTAACACTGATGCGATGATTACTCATACCTATGTAAGAAGCCTTACAATTTTCACACACACACACACACATATATATATATATATATATAAGGAGGTTGCCTTAACAACAGTTTGAAATTGCTGATTGTTAATGATATTGGAATTGGCTAAGTGTTGATTGACGTTTAATGATATACATATATATAATAAAATCTACATACAGTAATAAATTAAACAGAGCAGTTATCTTCTAATTATTGATAGAATAGCATCTTTTGATGCAATATATCTGATTCATAGCAACCAATTATGATTTCGGTTGTACTGCATTGAAAAATATGTCTGGTTTTTAATATTTTTATAAAATAATTATTCTAACATATTGTTGTGCATTTTCTTATTTATAGCTTATAGACAGAGTTTATATATCTATACATATTCTATTTATATATATAAATTAATTATTAAATAGGATAACATCTACAAAGTTAAATCCACAGCTAAGGTGTATTGATGTGCAACAACCAATCAGAGCGGTTCTGCAGGCTGAATGCAAACAATAGCAAACCTGTACAAGCTACCCCTAATCAAAAGAAGGCAGGTTTGCTATTGTTTTCATTCAGCCTGAAGAACCGCTCTGATTGGTTGTTGCACATCAATACACTTTGGCTGTGGATTTAATTTCATATATATAGCGGTTATCCCTTTTACTAGTTAATTTACATCTATATTAACCATTAAAAATATTAAATTTAAATATATAAGTAAAGGAAGTATACTTTTAGCTACATTGTAATTACAGGTATATATCAAGCGAGTAAATTAAATAGCCCCAAATAATTTGAAATGTAATAAAGAGATAAACTCCAAACTTAAAGGTACAATGTTTTTAATAAACATGCAAAATATAATTATGAGTGTAGTTTGTTTGATAAACCATATTTAAATAGGTAAAAAGTGATAAATTTTAGTCAAGCGTTGGTGATCAAGTAGTCAGTACAGCTGCCTTGCAAGCAGTTGTCCCGGGGAAGCGGGTTCGCTGAAAAAAAAAGAGATAAATTTTAATCGCTATTTAATGCTGTTAATTCTTAAAACAGGCAAAACTCTCTTTATCTATTGCCACTCATTGCCAGCCAGAAATAGTGATCATGTGATGTTTATTGGCTATTAATTGTTGTACGTATTAAGATCGGGGCTAGTTTTATTTTTAATCTTGTATATATTTCTTTTATTAAACTTAATTTCTAATAAACAATTTTATTACGGTATATTGCATTAATAAAAAGAAGGAAGATTATCAGTTTATAACACTACTTTTAGAGACAATACTACTACCAAGTAGAAATAATACATCTAATTGCAATTAGTAAAATATTAGATACCTGTACTTTCCAAAATGTCACTCATATTAGCTAATTCCAGATAATTCAATAAAACATTAAGATTAAGATCTTTTAATGTTTCTAACAGGGTTTTGTTTGCTTGTCCAGTAGAGTTTATGAATGATATATAATCTACTTTTGGAATATTGCTTGCAGTTGTATTCAGTTGGTCAGTCACATCTGTTAGAAGAAGCGTCAATTCATTCATAATTTCGGTATATTCTTCTAAACTATTATATTTACTTTGATTTCTACTTTCAGAAGAAGCGGTTCTATTGAGAATAAATTTTGTCACCCCTTGTTTATTTTTTTTTTCAAATTCATCTAAGTTATTATTAGTTAAAGATAGAGTCGTTTTTTCATTAATATAATTATCGGTAATTATGTCGCTATTTTTTCCGTTTTCATTTTCATAGTTTATACGAATAATATCTTTTATTTTTTTTCCTTTTTCATTCTTGTTTATGGTATCTATAAATACAATCGGAGTGAAATTATTTTCGTGGAAAAAAGATCCAATATCATCTTCATCCCTTTCGTCAAATTTTTCATCTAATATATCAAAATCTAATTCTTCATTTTCAAAGTTATCATCATTGAGATTGGTGCCTTTTATTACATTGTTATTAGTCCTATTTACCATCGGCTTTTCAGAATTAACTGCTTTTGCCAAAGCAGTAGTTGTGTAAACGTTTTTAGATGAAGTGCCTTTGTCAAATAATAGTAAGGAAGATTTTACATAGTTTATATTATCGCTACCATTTTCAAATTCTACGGCCGCATCCTCCAAATCGCTTATACCGCCTTCTCTTTTAAATATATACTTTCGGTGAAAACCTTGCGAATTAAAAGGTACATTTAAAATCAAAAACCACCCAAGGAAAGTTATTTTGTTATTCATTGAAGGATTTCTCATTTAAAATGTATTTATTATAATTTAAAAGTTTGTTAAAATCGCTTTTTATAGAATATTAACCATGTGTGAAAAAAACTATATTAACTTAAGTAAATATTAAAAAAAACAAAACAAAGAATGAAGATAATAAAAATTGACCTTTTCTTTGAGTTCTAAACAGTATAATGAGCTCGGATGAACTTTTTTTTTTTAATCTCTAAAGCAAATCACGAATTATTTTTTATTTTAGTATAGTGTCATTATAATTACGGATGAGATCTTTACCGTGAATATATATATTAAAAAAAATACACGATAGCAAAAAAATAGTAATTAATGTAGAGATTTCTGAATACATTAAACATTTATCAAGGATTTATCTATTTATCTCTATCTCTGTGTGTATATATATATTATCTGCAGCAATTGTCTCTTCAAACGAGTCAAGATTGATAAAGGCTAAATAAAATAACAATAATAATAACAACAACAACAGCAACAACAACAACAACAACAATAATAATAATAATAATAATAATAGGGCTGAGTTTTGCAATGATTATATAAACTGATAATATCCACATTTAGAAATACAGGACCATTATTCTGTTTATCTAACGTTCACTCACATCACCGTGGAGATCTTGGTCAGAGAAATCCTGGAAAAAAATGTTGTAATTTCATCTTTTTAAATTGTATTTGTACAGCCATCTATAGAGATATTTTGCTAATTTTTTTTTAATTTGTAAATTCGCAGTAATTTTAAAGTATTGACTTTTTTAATTAAAAAAAAATGAAGATGTGCCTGCCTGCATAATCGAATAGTGGCCACATCAAAGAAATTTAAGCATACCTTTTCTTTGATTGATTTATTCATTTATAATGATACATTTTGGAATAATTAAAAACATTGTTTATTTTTTATTCTGTAAAATTCCTAACTATTTTTACACAATAATTAGAAAATATAAAAGATAATAACTCATAGCATAATGCTGACAAAGAGCCATGACATTTTGATCACCTTATTTTATGACAACAATAACTATTTTGTCATTGTGGACACCATATTAGATAATTTGAGATTTTCTAAACGTTAGAAAACAATTTTAATATTTTAAAACAGGATTTGATAGATTTATCAGATAGTCATATTCCACATCTTAATTATGTATTTTAATTAAAAAGATTTCATTTAGTTTTTAAAAAAGCTTTTTCAAGTGATTAGAAATTTTTTCATTTTCAAATGTATATTACTACGAAATCCAGGTCAGTTTGTTAAATTTTGATATAAAATAACAGTTTAATACTAGAATTAAGCATTGAAAATGTACAAAAGTCTCACCAGGAAAAAAATAAATCTGTCATTATCTTTTAACTTTTGCAGTAATCTTTTCTTTTTAAAAAACTTTAACATCATGTCAAATTGTAGCTGTACATCGTATTTATCCTCATCCATATCTTTTCAATGAAAATCATCAACAATTATAAGCTTCTTCGAATATATCTTTATAAAGTAAATGGATTTCTTCTTTTCTAAAAGAAAAAAAAAGTGAAATTGACGCATGGCCATTATAAAATATTTATTTAGGAAATCCAGAATTATTTTCATATATAGTATTCAGTATAATAAAGATTTGATTCTATAATAGTGAACTACAGTATCATAATTCCCTGTTACTGATTTATAACTTTTCTTATCAAGATATTTTGCTCTATGCACTTAAATTATGAATAGGATCAAGTAAAGGTATGTAATATATTGAATAGAAGTTTAGATAAAATAACGGATTTGTTTTCCAAACATGGTATAAATTCCTTAAATTACCTTTATTTATCTAGAATATTTTTATAAATATATCCTAATTGTATGTCAGGATGTATTGTGTTTGTATCCTCTAATACAGTTATCCTTCTCTTTCATTAGACATGATAGAATGTACTGAATTGGCATCATATAATTGAAGACATAGAAAATATCTTAGTCATTATTTATTCAATGAAGCAATATATTCATTTGTGATACCACATTAATGTTATCCATGTTGAATTTAAAAGACCTTGAAGATATTAATTTTAACAGAAACTGATGATGTATAATTATTAATTTAAATAGTGTTGTTATTAATTATATGATCATTATTAATTATTTAAATATATAAATTGTTGTAGTTATTTTTCTATCTCATGCATTATATTGCTCTCCACATAGAAAAGCTGTAATATTTTTCATTTAACTTTGATAAATAATTTTGTAATTAAAAAAAATATAAATAAAAAAATAATAAATATTGTTTGTTCTTGATCTTACCATTCATCATCATCATCAACCGTTATCTATCCACTGCATGATAAAACTCGCCAAGTTCAATCCATCTTCTCTGATGTTCAGCTTCTCTTCTCCACATCACCCCTGCGCACTTTCTTATTTCATCCATCCATTTCACATGTGGTCTCTTTCTGGGCCTTTTACAATCTCTTATAATCCAGTTTAAGATTTCAATTTTTGATCTATTATCATCTCTTCTAGCAATATGTCCAGCCCAACTCCACTTCAGTTTTTTAATTGGTTCAATGACTTTAGTAACACCTGTTTGTTCTCTTACCAATATATTGCATTTTCAAACTGTTCTTGTTACTCTCAACATGTAGCTCTCCATACTTATTTGAGTGGTCTGAAATCTTTGTATTGCTCTTCTAATAAGTGTCCAAATCTCGGATCCATAAGTCAGAACTGGTAAAACACATTTATTAAAAAAACCCTTCCTTTTCAAACACATAGGCATATTTCCTTTTAGTATCAAGTTATTTTTATCAAAAGCACTCCAACAAAGTTTAATTCTATGATTAATTTCATCCATTATGTTTCTATCTGTATTAATAATCTGACCAATGTATTTGTACCTGTTAACTTCTTCTAACTCATCATAATCAATCTTGATTTTCATATTTTGAAAAAATCCATTAAACATTACTTTAGTCTTTTTAACATTTATCTTTAGTCCTGCTTTCCTACTTTCATCTAATAATTCCTGCAACATTTCATGCAGGTCTAAAGCATGATTTGGAAAAAAACAACTACATCATCTGCAAAATCTAAATGACTTAAATAATCTCCATTTACTTTCACTCCTTTAGCTTCCCATTTTAATCCACAAAATACTTCTTTAGCACTGCTGTAAAAAGTTTTGGAGATATTGAGTCACCCTGTCTTACAACCTTTTTAATGTTAATTTTCCCAGTATCATTATGTAATCTAATTGTTGCTGTTGCATTTTTATAAATATTCTTTAAAATATGACAATATCCTGGATCTATACTTTGATGATCCAATGCTTTAATCACTGAAGAAATGATTATAGAATCAAATGCCTTTTCATAATATACAAATCCAAAACATAATGGCAACTCATATTCATTTGTCCTTTCTATATCTTCTCTTAATACCTGGATATGATCTACTGTACTAAAACCAATTTTAAAACCAGCTTGTTCTTTTGGTTGATGGAAATCCAATGTTCTCTGTAGATGAGTTGTAATTATCTTGGTAAAAATTTTGTATAAATCTGATAAAACGCTAATAGGTCTATAATTTCTAATATCTTCTTTATCACCTTTTTTAAATATTATTATTAATACTGCATTCTTCCAATCATCTAGTACATCTTTATCATTTAGACATTTTGTATATAACTTTGCTAAAAAAAAATTCTATTTCTTCACCTGCTTCTTTCTTTTCCACACCATTTTACAAAATTGGAGAAACTCAATTCTTTTTAATGCATCCTTTTTGTATATCTTCATATTCCTTCTTTTCTTCATAAATTCTCTAGTCTCAGTAGAAATTTTATTGGTCAATTGCTGCTTCTTTCTACCTGCTATCTTTGTTGCAGTTTTTAAAAGTGTATCAGTTATTTTTATATTAATTTTACTCAAATCTGAATCATGCTCAAAATCTACTAACACATGAAACCAATTTGTAAGTTGTAATTTGAATTCATTAGAATGTTTCTGAAGATTAGGAATATCAACTGTAAATATTGTTTTTCTTTATAATTTTTGTCTTTAGTTTTGCATTAACAAGTATCTTGCATCTTACTAATTGATGATCATTTCCTGTGTTAAATTTATTAAGAACATTACAATCTTGAAATATAAAAAGAAATTATTAAACTCAGGTGCTTACTATACATGTATATAATTTTAATGCGCAAATACGTGGTTGTTGTGTGCGTATTTGCGCATTAAAATTATATCTTGAAATATGTATTTTCTGTTAGTCCAAATATAATCCATTCTGTTGTACCTTCATTTCAATGCTTCAATGTCCATTTCCTTTTAATATTTTTCTCAAAAAAAAAGAATTCTTAATATAAAGTTTTTTTATGCAAACTTCACAAGTCTATGTGCTCTCTCATTTCTTTTACCATAACCAAAATTACCTACAGCACTTTCATCTTTCATTTGTTACCAATTCTAGCATTAAAGTCTCCCACCTTCTACTACTTCATCACAATAAGAATTTGTTGGGGCATAAACTTGAATTATCTGCATTTGGTATCTGCTATTAAGTTGTATAACTAATCTTGCTATCCTGTCTGATACACCATCAATCTCCACAATGTTTTTCTTCCCCTTTTTATTTATAATGAATCCTACTCCACTTCTATTTCCAATATTTGTATCTTTACTTTTTAAATTG
This sequence comes from Epiperipatus broadwayi, assembly GCA_028023455.1. Lineage (NCBI taxonomy): Eukaryota > Metazoa > Onychophora > Udeonychophora > Euonychophora > Peripatidae > Epiperipatus > Epiperipatus broadwayi. The sequence continues at coordinate 194,378 of JAQFVV010012855.1, read as the reverse complement.
ATTGTCTCTTCGCCTTTTCTTCTAAGTTCATAAAGTTCAATAATGTCCCATTTAATATAAAACAGTTCTTCTTTCACTTGAAAGTGATCTGCAGTTGTAAATATCTAAATAAAAAGTCATCATCAAATGGCAGCATGAGTCCACAATTAGGGGATTCTTAGCATCCTCCACTTTTGGCCACCAACTGCTGCCTTGGTTGGTGACTATACAGCTTCTTGTGAATTAGGGCCATGATTTATTTTTGTCTGCCATAATTGTATATATCTATTGGGAAAAATATTTATCATTTATACAAACATTCATTCTGCCTTATCAAGCAACTGAGAAGAAAGACCATGGTGTTTCTTGATCTTAAACTTGGAGGTAAAAACCCAATAAACTCACCATGCTGGCTAATGCATGTTGGTGAGCAGCCCATCCATGTTCATATACTATATAAATAATCACATAGTAATAATAGCTGCAATGAAAAGAACATATGGAGTGGACATTAGGACTTTGCCCTGCTCAGTTCCTTTAAGGCTTCCAAGAGGAATCAAAAGGTCTCCTTTCAGTTAATAGCAAACTCCTTTCTGTAGCCACCATTCATATATATATATATATATATATATATATATATATATATATATATATATATATATATATATATATATATATATATTGTAACTGGACCCATACAACCCCTTTATTACCTCGGTTGTAACAATTTCCTGAGGAGCATGTTGCAGGAAAGAACTATCAATTGGCATTCTCCAATGCAGATGTTATGCCCACCCCCTACAACAATATTTCCTGCTCATCAGAGGATGTAGCACCATAGAGACTGGAAGCATCTAGACATTTCTGTGTTTGGTTTTCCAAATGGCGCCACTAGAGTTCCATCTCACTACAACCTGACTTACCTCTATCTAGTTATGCCAGACATAGCTTAGGAGGCATGAAATTCTCATGAAAAAATGCAATGAATGATAAGTGATGCAAAAAATAGAACTAAACAACTGGATAACTAAAATTAATTTTAAGTAACAACAATTTTGTTTAACAACAGGTTTAATTAAATGTCCATCAAATAAAATATTTCATTGACAGTCCCTTGTATCTCTTCTGCCTACTTGCAATAACATTTTAATATAAATTGAAGAATGTAATTTGTTGAGAGTATAATAAAGTCCTTATTTCAATAGTTCTTTAACAATTTACATCTTTAGTTATTTAATTAATTCAAAGAGAGGAGTGCAATATATGAAGACAACAGAGATAATAATGAAGACAACTGATGGCATTTAATTCAGAGTTCCACTTAATTCTGATTGGTAGTCTTTTAGGTAGTTGTCACATGTAATGTGGCTTAAATTACTCATGTATGAAGATATTCTTTACAGGCAAGAGCATTCTATTATTCCAGTTAATTTTAAGTTAGTTAAAGCATAATAAATATATTTGTATTCATGGTTATCCAAATCCAGGTTTGAATCCATACTATAAGCACATATATTCTAGATTCATTGGTTATCCATTTCAGGGTTTGAATTGGTCAATATAAGCACATTTATATCCATTAGTTATTCAGGTAACCTATAAGTGCATGTATTTCCATCTGTCCAGATAACAATTCATCTTGCAAATGTGTTTATTTGGTATTTCCGATTTCATAAGACATATATATATATAAGATATATGCATCAATAACTCCAGGTATATCAGTGTACATTTAACCATGACACATTGTTTTGGTATTCTTATTTCTTAACTCGTATATATAACATCTTTTAATTCTGTGTTTATAATACTTTTCTCAGAGTTTTCAAATAATAAATAAAATCTTTTTAAAAACAAAAAAAAAATGATTTTCTTAATCTTTCAACTATGTGGTTCATTATATGCATATAACCATTAACTTTTATTGACGTACTAATTCATATTTAAATATTTGAATTTATTCATAATATAGTATAAATTTACTAAATACATTCATTTTGTATAAATACATTCATTTTGATATTTTCTAATTTTATCTGGATTATAAACACGTTATTATAATTTAGTTAATTATAGTTATGGGTGATATTCATATACAATCACTATGCATGTAAGCATTTGTAATATTTATTTAGTTATTTTGATATATAGCATAAATATTGTTGTTTGGTCTGCCACAGATATATGTTTCTAGATATACGTTGATCAGCAGTTTCATTTATAATTTATCACTAATAAAACATATTTTCACATAGCTACATTTATTCATAATTTTCTTTAAGAAAGATGTTTTGTTTTGTCTTTTATAACACATATAAGTATTGAATATTTTATAAAATCATTACCTTCAATTTATCCAGTTTGTTCCTTTATATCCATGATGCGACTGCACTCAAAAAGTGGTCATTGTATTTAAGCTGAATGGCATTATTTACTTTCCATGATGTTCACCCAGGCAAAATTTGGAGAGCCATGGCTTTGGATGAAGAGAGGAAGCTGTTACCAATTAGCCTTCCATCGTGATGATTTCCTTATTAAGATTTTCTTTTTTCATCATCAACAGTGGCTGTAAATGTTGTATTCCAAGGTGATGAAAATCAGTTCTTTAACTGCTCTTAAAATCTTTTTTTTTTAAAAATCTCTTTAAATTTTTTTTTAAATCTTTTTTAAAATCTTTTTTTTTAAATCTTTTTTTTAAAATCCTTTTTAAAAAATCTCCTCTGAACTTCCAACTCAACTATTTATACTCTGATCTCTGGATTGATTAATCAGCACTGCCCATTGTATCTGATTTGTTATACAGCTCTCATTTAAGCCCAAGTGCTGTTCTCTTCTTAAGGATTGGACACTACTTTTCATGGGCCAGATAAGAGATCATGAAAATTAAGCCATGTTTTCCAATTTGATAACTTTGCCTCAAGTGAATATTATACTTTGCATGACACCATTGTTTCAAAAATTAAAATGTACTATTTTAATAAATGCCAGATTTTATTTATATTGTAATTTAAAATTATAAAATCAATAATGAAGGTTATTTTTTTTTCTCAATTATAGAAAATAATGATTTTCTTTCTTAGATTGATAAATCTTAATAAAGAAACTTTGTACCTTTTTTTTAATTGCAGATTTAAACATATTTGTTGTCTTTTTTTTCTTTTTAATTTGACCAAATTATCTTTCTTTTTTCATTGCTGTCAATTTTCATGATTCCTTTGTTTCTTTAAATTTTTAGTTTTCCTTAACCATTATTAAGTCTTTTCTTTTTTTTTTTTAACAACAAATCATTCGAGCCTTTTTTAAATGGGAGGGAGGGGTCTTTTGAATACATACGTGGAACAGTATATCTGTTTCAATATATATATATATAAAGAAGGACCTTTGATTTCTCTTTTCTTAAAGGAAACAAGTAGGACAAAATGTTAATGTCCATTCAATATGTTCTTATCACTGCAGCTGTTATTATTATGTGATTACTCATATAATAAGAAACATCGATATGTCGATCACCAACACACAACCTTTGAGTTTAAGATCAAATGATACTATGATCTTTCTTTTTAGTTGTCTGATAGTTCAGAAAAAATGTATGTGTAAATTAAATTTTTTAAAATAGATATTTACAATCATGACACACAATACTAAAATCATGGCTTTTCATTCTAGGAGGTTGTAAAGTCGTCAGTCAAGACAGTGGTTAGCGGCTGAAGATGGAGGGTGCTAAATATTTGGTTGTGAATCTAGGCCACCATTCCAATGAATTAAAACTAAAACTTGGAAAAATGATTAAGTTTTGAATAAAATAAATAGAAAAATAATCGATGTTAAGAATTGGAACAAGGGTAGCTCGTCCAAGAAAGTGGCAATTTCCAGTAATTTTTTTACAAGACATAACACTGTGAAAAAACAGTATATGACAAATTATAAAAAATGTTCCATTAAGAAGAATTGAATATCTAGAGTTTTTTAAATTAGTACCAAAAAAAGTTAATAAAAATATAAGAAATTGTAATTTTCAATTATCACGGAAAGCTAGTGAAGAGGATAAAAGTCTCAAAAGAGTAAAATAACATTTTGGAATTGATATAAAACTTGTTTCTGAAAAAAAAGTGAGGAAAAAATGAAACTATTATAAAAAGAGAGAGATGATAACATGAAATGTGTAAAAAAATTCTATAAAGAATTACATAACAATAAAAAGCAAGAAAACAAAGCATCTTAAATGAAGAAGTGAGACATGGAAAAGGAAAAAGCATTCCCCTCTTCGTTATTGATAGAACTGATGTCATAAAAGAAGCAGTTAAAGAAATACATAAAAATGTTGGAAAATTTATATACCAAATATCAAAATGATAAAGATGTTCTGAAGAAATGTAGTAGTAATTTTAATATTTAAAAACGATGATAAAGAAGATATTAGAAATTACAGACATCAATCTTTTATCAGTTCCCTATAAAATTTTTACCAAGATAATTACCACTTGTCTACAGCAAATTTTGGACTTTAATCAATCATAAAAAACAAACAGGATTTAAAAATAGTTTTAGAACAATGGATCACATCCATGTAGTAAAAGAAATTACAGAAAAGACCAATAAATACAAGTTGTCATTATGCTTTGAATTTGTGAATTATGAAAAGATGTTTGATCTATAAGCATTTCTTCAGAAATTAAAGCATTAAATCATCAAGGTGTAAATAAAGAATATTGCCATATTATGAAGAATATTTATCAAAATGTAACAGTTATGATTAAATTGCAGTTGTATTAAGAAACTTAACATTCAGAAGGATATACGACAGGATTACTCTATATCTCCAAAACTTTTTACAACAGTTTTACAAGAACTATTTTGTGAATAAAGATAGTTAAGCGAAAGGATTAAAATTAAAGGGAGATTAATTAAGACAACTAAATTTTGGAGATGTTATTGTTTTTGCATATAATGCTTTAGAGCTTCAGGAAATGTTCTCAGATAAAACTAAAATGTAGGATTAAAGACAAATGCTAAAATAACTTAGATAATGTTCATGGATTTTCTTAAAAAAGAAAATAATGAATGACAATGATGAGTAAAACAAGGTAACAGCTATAAATATATTGATTAAATTATTAATACAGATGGAAAGATAATGGATAAAATTAATTATAGGATTAATCTTGAATGTTTGATAAAAATAATATTAAAAAAATATGCCTATGTGTTTGAAAAGGAAGGTTTTTAATAAGTTTGAGACTTGAATACTTAATGGAAGTGCAATACATAGAATTTAGATCACTCAACTAAGTATGGAGAGATATAAGTTAGGAATAGCAAGAAATGATAAAAATGAAACACATTGGTGAGAGAATAAATAGGTATTAATGCTATCACTGAAAAAAGGAAGAGACTGAATTGGAGTTATTTTCCTAGAAGGGAAAATAATAGATGGACAATTGAAACCTTATATGTAATTCTAAGAGATTGTGAAAAAGCAAAGGAAAAAATCACCATGGGTGGATGGATGAAATAAAAAAGTTTGCTAGTCTGATGTGGAGAAAAGAAATTAGAAATGGAGAAAATTGATTAAACATGGAAAAATATAGATTTGTTACTCCTCTATTATGTTAAAGCATCCAAAAGATATACTTATAATTAAAAATATAATAATAGAATTGTGTACAGGAAGAGGACAAATTGAGGGAATTGTAGATGAAAGATAATAAAATTATAAGTGAATACAATTATTGATTTAAATTACAAAAGAATTAAAATATAATAAATATATTAGATACTCAAGTTCTAAATTATGCACACAAAACACAAATCCTGATATTAAAGTTTGTTAAATATTTAAAATCACAATAATATAATACTTTAAGTCATTTTATTACAATAATAATATAAAATGATTTTTGTTTTACTATAATAACAGTATGAAATGATTCTTGGTTAAACCATAAACTTTTAGAAGAAGAAGAAAATGAAATAGTAATGATAAGTAGAAATAAGCACATTATAAATAATAGAAAACAGTTATAATACACACATCTCATATTAAAACTTTACTGAAATTGATGTGTTGATTATGTACATGAGTGTCCCTTTGGTGAAAAAAAATCTTCGATGAAATTAAGATGGTTGAAGATATGAATTCTTAGAAGCTAGCCAAACCTTGTTTAAAGCTCATGTAAGTAAATATACTTGATGTATTGTGTTAAGATTCTTAAGACATTCATAAAGTTTTGTAATGTTATGAAGATGTGGTTTGATTTGTTTGTGTGAATTTGCATAAAAATCATAGTCTAATAAAACTGTTAAAATATATAATTATAAGATGAGATTTGATTAGCTTATTTATTGAGAATACAAGTGCATATTGATGTATTAAATTGATTAAATAAGGCAGATATAAACATTTATGTCATTGGTATATACATTGATATGAGTATATATCATGGACAACATAGGCCTGCTTTATCAATGAAGTTATTGAAGTTTATATATGTCATTAATGTTATTTCCATGTTTATGCCTTTAGCAATTAGTGAAAAGGATCAGTAATGATTTTGTTGTAATAATATTATTTTCAAATAATGATTATATATATATATATATTGTAACGATATAAATATGTCGTATAACATTCTAATTTAGGCTGTGCCTAAATTTCCATAATGTGTGCATAAAAAAAATCATCACATTTTCTTTTATAGGAGGGGGGAGCTGTAGGAAATTGAATTCAAGCCTCCCCATGACCAAGTACCAAAAGCTTCAACCGAAGAGGGGGAGAAATATTTGTTTCTCTCTCAATTCAACTTTGTATTAGTTAAAGAGGGTAATATATTCTTTGGATGGTTTAATAGTTATACTTAAAAGTTAGAATTTTCAAGCACATATAAATAGTTGTCTATAGACACAAAACTCAATAAATCATTTTTGTAAGTTTGCTTATTAATATTTTTTAAGTTAATTTATATTTAATAGATTATATTATTCTTTTCTTAATAATCCTTTGATTTTAATACTTTGGCATTACTATTTGCTTTATGACTTTATACTAATAGTCTTAATGATCTATAAGCTTTCAAAGCATTTAGATTGTTTTTGAAAAGCAGCTTTTATATATTTGAATATATATGAGTGTGTGCTGTATTTAAAAACATAAACTTAGACATTTACAGATGTGTTTAAAAAGAGTTTTATTTAAAGAATTTTATAGTTTCTGTATAAAAAGTTATATTATTTAGGAACAATTTGTCTTTATTTTATGTGAAAGGGTTAAAAGTTTCAAGTTTAGTGTGGTGAGAGAGATAAAAGAGTCAATTTTGGACATAATTCCAATGTAAGAAATATGGGGGGATGAGGACAATGACTAATTGGTAAGCTATTGAAATGATAGAGTCTAGATCAGTAAGCTATTAAAACAATAGAGTTCAAATCATTTTGGACCATACCAAATAATAAATTTTAAAAAAAATTGTCAAATTCAAAAAAAAAAGTTTGTCCAACTGCACTGCTAATGTGATTGGTGAAAACTATGTTTCAGCACCAAAAATATGTTATGTCATCAGACAGGCTAGCACATATATAGTCTGAAAAATAAGACAGTTGGGGGAATAAATTTGATTGCCTTTCAGAAACTAAGCATTATTATTTTTTTTATATTTGAGGGGGAGAATAAATCTGATTTTTTTTCAGAAACCACACATTATTTTTTATATATTTAAGGGTTTCTGCAGCCGGATGGCAGGTTAAAAATATTTTGTTGGTGATTCCTGTGACGATTCCAAGAACTATGTACATCAGAAGAGGAGTTTAAATCTAAAAGTACTTCAAACATCTTATAACTGATCTCCAAAGATGAAATAACAAACCAACTTTGCTAATATCATTGCCTCATGCTGAGTTCAAATAGAAGCACACAATAAATGCTGAAATTTATAGTAAACCATTCATATCCAGAGCAGAAGAAAAAAACATTCCAGTGCTAAAATGGTCCCTAAAGAAGCAATTTATTTGACAGCATCATCATCATCAATTGCAGTAAAACAGAAAAATTGCAAGCCCAAGCTAAAAATAGAACTTTTCCAGTAAAAAGCTGCAATTGGTAAATTTATATGTCTTACATATTGGTATATGGCTGATTTCAAATTCTCAATCTTCAACCAACTGACTTTAAAATAAAATTCATTGGATTCTTTGAAACTGTCTCTACATTGAGAATAAAAGAAGTCCCGGTAATATCAATTTTAATTATATTTTTATCAGTGACAATTAACAACTCTTTTTTTAAATAATAAATCCATTAATCTCTCTTTTTAAATGTTAAAATGAGAAACAATTATTAGAGAAGATTTTTGATAATAATAAATAATGACCCTATTAATATATTATGTATTCTTAGATTATCATTACATGTAACCATTTATATGTGTATTTTATTTTTATAAAATGTGTTTATTGTGTATTGATTCAAGTATTATGAAATATGTTGATTTACATTGTATGTAAAGGGTTAAATACAGTTCTTATTCATAATTTAAATGGACATACACATACACATCTAATAATATAACTATGCTTACATGTATATTTGTTGAGTATGTATGTATAAATCAATAAGGATAGAAATTTAGCATTATGAGAGATAGATTTTAAAGTGGTTAATGACCTAGATTGGTGAAAATTGAGATAAGTAATTTGAAGCCAATTTCATTAGATGTTCTTATCTTTATGATCTAACTAACCTTTCTCTACTTATTTCTTGATTGATATTATGTGTACATTTATAAATATAAAAATGTATGTTATATGCAATAGGCAACTATGTGTATGCATCCAGCGTTTATTTTTAAAATTAAAATGTTTCTAGGATAAGAGATTTTTTTTTATTCACCCACTAGAGAAATAAATATACACCCCCCCCCCATATGATATTGGCATTGAGTTTACATTTCATTAAGGGAAGGGGGGGGGGAGATCTTTGGTTTTTTTTATTATTATTTAAATGTAATTTATCATTATGAAGTATGTAAATTTTCTATCGGTATTATTAATGATTGATGAGTAATAAATTTTAATTTGTTTTATTAAAAGAGACATATATTTCTTAAGAGTTAATCATTGTCCTGTTAAGTTAGTTTAGTCATCATCATCATCACTGATGAATGTCAATCTTTAAGTCATAATTTAAATATGATAATATTTTGGGCAAATAATTATTGGTTGATAAAAGATAAAATTTATGTTGTGAATTAGTTCTACAGCTGTCACTGATAGCATCATTATCATCATCATCTTATTGATCAATAGTCTAAATAAAAGTGTTTAATGACCATAGATAAATAATGGTTGTCACAACACTTATTTGTAAGCCATCACAAAAAATATGACTACCATCGAAGCATCTGATAATCTATGGTATATAACTGAGCTGGTAACACTTATGAGAATCTTAAATATGAATTTATGATGTTAAATCTTATATGATAATTTATCTGAGAATTTATTTGCACAACTAAAGAATAATAAGAATGTTTTCCCCTTAATACAAGCGCATGTGATATAGTTATCAAATGGAAAGTCCTACAAACTGTTATAAATAGTGTACCAACTGAGGTTCAAACCCAGTAGAATATAAGTAAGTATATCTAGGTTTAGATAGCCTAGTGGGACCCAGATAGATCATATGCACATAAGTAAAACTGATTAAAAAAATACTAGCGATTAAAATTCTCATTTTCCCCCAATCATGATGAGATCTAGTTTATTTCCATTTTTATTAAGTTACAATATTGTAAATTAAAAACTCAGTGAGTAATAAATGAATATGTTTATATCTTCAAGCTTTCAAGCCAAGATGCTTAAGACTGGCTTTTATATATAAAAGTTAAGTAGAGAGAAGGTTGGTATCATCCTTTTCTTATCAAAATCTCTGTCATGGGTCAAGGCCTGATCGATCTTAAGACCGCTGTTTAAAATCTGATTGGCTGTCTGAGAAACAACAGTAGATGCATGTGAAAGAATAGCAACCTTTCAATTATTACTAAGTTACAATATATATTTAAAATGAGAATCAAAGAAGTACCAGCATCTGTTTAAAGATGATTATACTTTAGTGTAAAACAATGATCAATCATAGTTTTTAGAAATTTACTTTGTGAAGTTACTGCCCGATTCTCTTGTCAGATTTAATAGTTAGAGAAATCATTCATTTTTATAATCCAAAGTTCACTCAAAGTAGATATCCTTTAAAACACTAGTTAATTTGAAAATTTGCAATCATGAGTTTATAGTAAATGGTTTGCCCATAAACTGAATTATGATGTGTATATGTTTGAACATGATATAATTCTTGTTTACATATGCATCAATCTTCCATACGAACATGAATAAATAATATGACACATTAATTTGTTAGAAAAGAAGATTATTAGAAAGGATTTATAGCATGATAATGATTTATTAAAAAAATTAAATAGTTAATGTTTGGCAAAGCCAAATAAAATATCAAGCAAAAGACATTAAATAGATATTTCCATTCTAGTCATTATAAATTACATAGTAGCCAAATTTTAAGCTAATTTAAATTATTTTAAAAAAAGAAATGTTACATATTCATGACTTATAAACAAAAAAAATCATAATAAGTGTTATAGAAGCAAATTGCTTAATCATAATTTAACACATAAATATTAAATTTTTTATAATTTAAGTTTCAGTATATGTGGTTCGCTACATATACAGGTATATACATTTAGTAATGGCATCAAATTCTGATGGGATTGAGAAAATAATGGGTAGTGAAGGATTATGTTGATGTGGGGTGAATATAATTTTTCCAATTTTTATTCAATCAAAAGTAAAGAATTAATCAACCTGTTATGTCTGGCAATTGTATGAAATGTATAATTTTTTTAAATATTGAATATATTTTTTATTTCTAATATATGTTGAAATTATATATATATATGTCATATTATTATTACTATTTGCGAGATATTCCGTGTAGTGAAAAAGCTAAATGCTGACGTTTCAGTACAATATCAAGTACCTTCCTCAGAGCGTCCTCTTTCTCAAATCATAAGAATGCATGTGAGATTTAAAATCGTTTTTATCGTTTTCTTTCTCCTCATATTTAAATTCTATTGGTTGAGAAGTTTTAAAATTTATTTTCTCTTCCAATAGTTTCTTCCAAATGTTGTTAATCTTCTTTAACTCACATCTTTCATTTATGCTCTTGGGCCTTTTAAAAATCTCTATAGCTTCTCTTAGCAATCTCTGGTAATATTGTTCAATTTTTGCTAAAATATTTGTTTTTTTCAAAATTGATATCATGATTTGTTAATTTAATATGAGAATAAATAGCTGATGAATTGGGTTTTTCTCTCACTGCCAGAATGTGTTCTTCCTTTCTAACATTTGATTAGTCTGTCCTATATATGTATGTGGACAGACCCTACATGGAATTTCATACACACCATGACACTCCAAAGCAATTTTATCTTTAGGAAGAGGAAATATTTCACTAATTTTTTTATAAGTAGTGTAAATTGTGTGAATATTATTATTCTTTAAAATGTTACCAATTCTATTAGTTACTCCTTTAATATATGGCAAAATTGTCTTAATTTTTGATGTATCAAAATCTTTTTTTCTTTTGATATGTATAAACCCTATTAATAATGTTGTAATTAAAACCGTTATGAAGAAGCATTTTATTAGTAGCAAAAAGGTCCTGGTGAAAATGGCTATCATCAGAAAGTCTCTTTGTTCTATCCAACAATGTCTTTGCCACTGAAAATAGTTGTGCAGGATGGTGATGAGAGGAAAAATGCAGATATCTCTCAGTGTGTGTTGGTTTTTTATATATACCATGGGATAAAGAACCATCTTCCCTTCTTTCAATCAAAACATCTAAAAAAGGTAATTGATTATTATTTTCTATTTCCATGGTAAATTTAATATTGTTGTGAAGAGAGTTTAAAAAATTAAAAAAGTCATCAAGAGCATGCTTACCATGAGGCCAAATAACAAAGGTATCATCAACATACCTCAGCCATATAGATGGTTTTTTAACTGCTAAAGTCAAAATTTTATTTTCCAAATCCTCCATAAAAATAGAAGCTAATGCTGGAGAAATTGGTGAACCCATAGCTAGACCTGATGTTTGTTTATACATCTGCCCATCAAAAACAAAAAAATGTATTCGATAAGCAGTGTTCAATCAAAACCACAGCAAAATTAGGCAATTGAATATTTTTTAAAACTTGAATCGCTTCATTTACAGGTACACTAGTAAAAAGTGAAACAATGTCAAAACTTACCAAAATATCATTCTTAGTCAGTTTAATATCCCGGATAAGCTCAAGAAAATGATTAGCATCTTTAACATATGATGACATCGTTGTTAAATGCGGCTGTAAAAAAGAAGTCAAAAAACGAGCTAGTGTCTGTGTAGGTGAACCAACTGCACTTACAATCGGTCTCAATGGAATATCTGGCTTGTGAACTTTTGGTAAACCATATAATTTTGGATAAAAAGAAGATTTTTCCCTCGGAGTAAGCTGTATCTTTGTTTCTAAATCTAGATCAGTAGAATAAATTAATGCTTTCGTTTTCTTTTCAAGATAAGTCATAGGATCTCTATAAATTTTTTTATAAATATTATCATTTAATAAATCATGTATTTTTTTAAAATAATCAGCCTTATTTAAAATTACTGTAGTATTACCCTTATCTGCTGGAAGAATAGTAATAGATTTGTCATTATATATATATTATCTGTAAAAATAATCGGAATCTGAAATAAATATAAATGTATGTCTAAAATTGTAATTAAAAGAACTGTGTAACCAAAAGCTTCATGCTGTAATTAGAAAGTTACAAATTAAAGGACTAAAATTGCTATTTAAAGTCAACTGTAATAAAAGGAATATGGATATAAAATTTCTTGATATGATAAAATATTTCTGGCTCCCAAATGATGTTACTCTCTATAACATTATGAATATAAAAAGGCCTAGTAAAATAGATAAAAGATATCACACAATATCATTCCAGAAAGATCTATTATTGTAGATCAAAAATATATCTAGAGTTTGAATGTAGGTCAGACAGACCTATAATTTTGTAGATCTTGGGGTACAATGTAATAATCATGTATAATATTGTTATATATATTTATGAAAAATCCATTGTATATGGATAATTTTCCAAATTTGTGAAACTGTTCTATAGTGATGTCTATTTGTTTAACTACCATGTAATAAATATTATTGCTAATTGGTCTGGTTTTTTTAGCTATGTTTATTATACTTTTTTTTAATATGTATTTAGCTAGTAATCTGCTTACCCAAGCCAAAATCTTCTTGGAAGTCCAATCAGTAATGAGGTAATGAGAAGCTATTCTGGATATTGTCAGACAAATCTGCCTTAGTAATGAGTTAAATAGATAATCAGGTATTCAACAAAATTAGAATGATGTTAGATTAGATCTCAAAATATCAGTCTAGTTGTTGAGTATAGGAAATTAAATATATTGTTTGCAGAGAAAAATAACAGAGATAAAATTGGGGATTAATGAAAAAAAGTTTTTTTAACTTATATAAAAGTCAGTTTTGTAAAATAACCATTTTCCTTGTGCAGTGGATCTCTGAACTATTACATTTTGTTCCAAACCACTTCTCATGTTCAAAAGTATGTTTTACTGATGAATAATGATTTGAATAGATTACATATTGTTTATTGAACTGCAAGTATACAGTATTTTTAACATGCACGTATATATAACATAAACATCTTTTTTATGTGTATGGTTACATATATAAAGATTTTAATATAAATAAAATTTAAAAAAATAACAATATAGTTAGTAATAATAAATTCAGAGAATTTTTTATTTTATTTTATTGAGTATGTATTTATTCATGCATTTATTGAAGCAGTAAGAGTAAGAAGAAAAACGAGTAACTCCTCCCATATTTTTATTGATATAATAAAGTAAATAGCAAAATGTCTGATTTTTTTTTTTATTAAATATGTTCTGGGCTTATAGTCTTTTTTTTTTCAATAACTATTTTTTTATAGAAACATAATAGACTAGTCTCTTTATAAAGAACTTATAATCTCTCTTATTATTTTAATGTTTTTAAAGCTGAACTAACTTCAAATGTTTTTAAACATCTTGAAAAAACTTAGTATTACTCATAGAAACATTTTATTTTTATCATATATGCACTCATAGAAAACAAATGGCTACCAAATTTTAGTGAATATCTTTTTTGTTTGACTATTTACATATTTGTTTTTTACATTTTTCTTTGGATAGTGTATAAATGACATCATGTAGTGAGATACATCATTGTTCATGTCTCTACTGTAATTAAAATTATATATTATTGTAATAGTTGACTAAATATTTAGTCCGTGTTGAGACTTTGAGAAAAAGAAGGTATTTTGAAGTCAAAAAGTGTCAATTTCATTATTAAAATTTAAATCATTTTATAAAATGTTTTACTTTAACTGCAAGTTTAATTAAAAAAAGAATTAAAAGAAAAAAAATCTTCTATTCATTCTGAATCTTTCTTTTATATATACAATTCAAAAGACCTTAAAGATTATTGTTATCCCTTTTTTTTTTTTTTTTTAAATGTCCAGCTATAATTGAAAGATATATCTATCAGCATTGCTGAAGTAATAAAAATATTGTTTGTATAAAATGTAAATATACTTCCCAGAAATTCAAAAGGAGAAATGAAAACAAAAAAGAGAAATAAAATTAACTTTGTATCAGTGTATAGAAGCTAATATTTAAAAAGAGAATGGAAAAGAAATAAAATGTAGATGGATTGAAAATGTCTTCCACTACTGAAGCGTCAGAGTTTTTGAGTATTATGAAATTTATAAATTCTAAAGCCTACTATTTATTTTAAATAAAGGTAGACATTGTTATTCAGTTTATATTGTGCAAGTATAAACAAATATCATTAACTTAATTAAGTTTGCTTTTGCTTAACTTTGGAGAATTTATTTACTTATTATATTTATTAAGGCTATAACCTCAAGAATGTGCGTGTAAAAATGAGATAGTAGGGATCTCTACAAGTCTTAATGCAAATTCTTGAGGTTACAGCCTTAGTTTATTACTTAAGTAATCAATGTGCATTTAAATAAATTTATAATTACTTATTATAGTTATTAGAAAGATTTAATTTCTCTATAGGGAATATTATAAATTAGTTTGAGAATTCAAGAAAAAAATTCAAATTTGATGGGAATCAATATTTAGAAGGTTAACAAATTAAAATAAAATTTATGTTGAAATGAAAGATAACAATAACTTACAGCAGCATAAGATAAAGTGTGATTTTATATTTTATTGCTATTACACAAATAATATGTTGATTTTAAGTATACATGACACCAACCATCATCATCATCATCAATCATTATCAATCTACTGCAGAATGAAAGTCTCTTCAATCCATCTTCTCCGATCTTTAGATTCTCTTCACCACATCACCCATGCACACTTTCTTATTTCATCCATTCATCTTACATGTGGTCTCTTTCTGGATCTTTTACAATCTCTTGGAATCCAGTTAAGGATTTTAATTGTCCAGCTATAATCATCTCCTCTAGCAATATTTCCAGCTGAACTCTACTTCAGTTTCTTTATTTTTTTACTGAGGTCAGTAACATTTGTTTGTTCTCTTACCCATATATTGCATAATACCAATATCTATAATAAAATAATAAGAATAAATTCAAAATTTTAAATTATTCAAAAAACTGGAAATCTTAAAATAATATTATTGTCATCATCAAACAATAAATTATAGCTTCCCATATTGCATGCACTACTTTTAAAGTTTAATTGTAATCTCATGTTTGTGCATTCAGCTGAGCAACATTGATATGCCATATAAGCTATATTATTTAGAGAGCCAAAAAACTAACTAGACCAATGACAATCTGCATGTGCCAAAAATTTACAAATGATATTAATAAGAGGACCAAACTGTCCATATAATTGTGCCACCAAGTGCAAGCCTTTGTAATCAATGAATGCAAGAA
Organism: Epiperipatus broadwayi; assembly: GCA_028023455.1. Taxonomy (NCBI): domain Eukaryota; kingdom Metazoa; phylum Onychophora; class Udeonychophora; order Euonychophora; family Peripatidae; genus Epiperipatus; species Epiperipatus broadwayi. Next base: position 178,337 of record JAQFVV010012855.1, on the reverse strand, counting down.
AGTTTGTACATAAAATATCTATCTAGACCCTACTCATCAAAGATTCCCAGACTAGTTTCTAGCTTGGGGATTTCATCAGTGAGAAGCCTTGTATTTGAGAGCACTGCACCTAGATTTTAAGGATTTAATACCAAATCTAGGAGCCCAAGATAAAAATTCAATAATGTTTCCTACCCAATCTCATCTGCTTGTATAATCATATAAATCTGAACTCAGTTCCAAATCTCTGCATTTTGATGTTTTGGGTTTTTCAAAAATCATAGTCACCATTATTCTATGGGTAGAATATGTATGAATCAATATAGACAGAGCACATTAAAGGTGAAATAAGGATAATCAATAACCAAAATTCTCTTTACAATTTTAAAACACATCATTGCACACAAAATACATAGAATCCTCTAATAACACTAGCAAATCATGAATAACCTTAATCTTATATGCAGAAAAATATTAAAAATTTTTCAAAACAAGAAACACATTAATACTTTTTATCCTATCAACTAATTGATACATATTTTCAATATTTAATCTACCAAAAATACAATCTTTTCCTAAAACAAATCTATTATTTTTTATCATATACTTCAAAAGAAGATAGACAAAATTCATAGAAATTTATATAATTCTTTAAAAACATTATAAGAAAATTTTACATTTTATCAACACCCCCCCCCCCTATAAAACCAAAAATATGTCCTAATAAAAAAGTACCTTTATGAGATTTCAAATTGAAGAAATCCTTAGGAGTCAAAAAATCACAGAAATAACAATTTAAATAAGTAGATCTATTTAAAAATACTTTTTTTACTATAATTTTCATAATTTCAATTAACTTTATTGTCTTACCAGGATCAGAATTTAAAATAGAATTCTTCCCATTATTTCATTCTAAATAAACTTTATTTTTAAAATCACTATTATTTAACAATGCAAAACATATCTTTGTCTTCTTTTAATGGAGTCACATTATTGGTTTTTAATTTTTTATTAAAAAAATCTATTTCCTTTGGAATAAAAACAATTTTTTCTCTTTCAAGTAACTGTTTATTTAAAATTATCTGTAGAGATTTTTTATTATTTGGAATATTTCAACCACATGCAATAAATAGCAGAAATAATATCAAATGCTACATTTTTATTGCTAAAAGGAACAAAGGAAGGACATTTACTTAAAATTGCTAAATCAAAATCATTTAAAATAAATTTAGATAAATTTAAAACAGATGAACCCTCAAATTTTTTATTATAATATCCTGTACTTAAATTTCTTCTATTAACAACTTTATTTTTCCCAAATCTTTTTTAATAACCAATTCAGCTTATTAATGTATTTTTTTTATTATAAACTAATAGACATTTTAATTTAAACCTCCTTAAAAAATGAATTTAATATAGAATAATTCTAAAATCTAAACTATTTCAAAAAATTTTTAATCCTCTCAATTAAGTTAGATAAACTAAACAAATGTTCACTAATAAATCTATTTAAAGTCAATAATTTAAATTTTAAAACAAAATTATACATAGGAAAGAAAGCCAATGTTTTGTCTAACCTAACATCACAAGGTTGGGGCAAAATGTTATAAAGTTTACAATTATTTAAAAAATTTACTTGAGCCTTTAAACACTCTGTTATTAGAAATATTAATCAATTTGTTAATATCTCTAATGTCTGCAAAAGAAAAATTATTAAACATTATTTGCTACAAATTAAAATAAAACAAATAATATTAACACTATATTCTTAAATAAAAGAATTACTAACAGATATCTACACTACATATGCTATACTGAACTAAAATAATTAATAATGGTAATAGTATGAATATTGAACCCTACTGTCTGATGGCACTCTTTTTTGCCCAATTCACATCAATATATCGATTCACAGGCCATCTGTTTGCTTACATAATATTACGGTAAAAGATTCAACCAGTTTTTATTATTTTTTCATCGGTGATGGTAAACCACCAATTTTTTTTTTATTTCACTTAGGGTTTTTTTTCTTTTTAATAAACAAATACTTTGTTTTTAGATGGTCTAGGGGTAGGGTGTTGGTTTGTTTGTAAATTAACAATTAACTGTTCATAGATGTCTTTACATAATATTACTTGCAGTAAACCAAAATTTTTTTCACAGGGTTTTTTTTTTTTTTTGGTTCATTTTTTTAAAGAAACAAATACTTTGTTTTTAGATGGTGTAGGGGTGTTGGTTTGCTTTTAAATTATCGATTAATGCTCCTTTGGTTTGTTTACACAAAAATAGGGTAACAAACACTTTGTTGTTTTTAGATGGTGGAGGAGGAGGGGTTGGTTGTTTGCTTTTAACTTATCTTTTTTTTTTTTTAGGTTGATGTTTTGATTTGCTGAAAGACTTCAACAATTTGGTACTTTTGAATAAACCAACATTTGGCTTTTTAGAGAGTGGAGGGGAGAGGGGTTGGTTGTTTTGATTTTGAATTGTCATCTTTTTTTTTTATTAATTTTAAACGAGGCTTTTTTTTTGTTGTTTCAAATCATTATGCTACAGAAAGCTTTATATGATAGCAAAAAGTTCTTCCTTAATTTTTTGGGCCTTTAATTTTAAAAAAAGACATAACAGTTCATTTTTAAAGAATACTTTTTTTTAAGCCAGGGGAGGTGGGGTGGCAGGGAAGGTTTGTTTTGATTTTTAATTATCAAATTCTTTTTGGATTTTCTTTTTAAACATTTTATTATGTTACCTCACAGTTCTTTATTATTATTGTTATTTTTTTTTTTTTTGTGAGGCCTTTTGAATCAACTCTTAAACACTTTTTTTTTGGTATAATAAAATATTACCTACTTTAACTGTTAATGAAACTTATCAAATATTACCTATCTACTAAATTTATAATCATATGAACAACAAAAACAACAAGTTTCCCCCAAAAATAATTTATTGAATCAAAAAGAAACTAAACTTTGGTCAAGTTGTGAACCAAAACAAGTAAAAAAAACCAACAAAACACCATTTTTAGGGGCATAAAAAACAGCAGCCAAAAGTAACACACAAATAAAATAACAGGCAAGTCTCAAAGCTGTAAGTAATGGGATTTTGGAGCCTTCAAACCAACTTCCCTTATGCAGACTTACATAGGTACGCTTGCAGGAGTTTCTTTTTCTGGGGAACCACAATATTGTGCATCCACTTGTGTGGCCAGCCAGCAATTCACTCAACTTCGACCAATTCGAACAATTTGCAAATGACATTTGACAGTTCTCACATGAATTTGCATGTAAATGGGCATTTGCATGTGAAATCGGAAAAACTCTAATGAAAAGAAGAACCTTTTCAAGTTCTGTGCATTTCAAATGCATAGAGAAGCATGTGTGACAACATGACAATTCTTAATATTGAATAGTAATTCCACTACGCTTTCTAAAAAAATTCTGACAAAGATTTTTTGTAGAGGTTCATCTCTTTCAAATATGGCCACCATCAAATCAGATCGTAGCAAGAGTTCAAAAGTGCTCACTTGATGAATACTGTTACAATGCAATGGGTGTAGTATTTTGTTACATAATCGTAGAATACATCACCCTCAGACAGCCTGTTATGGCTCAAAAAACCCCTCTTGTACTGTCAGCCATAAGTTAAGGCCACTAAAATGGTATATTGATGTCCGTTTTGGGAAAAACAGCACCATCAGATGTAGGATTCAGTTTTCATACTATTACCTTAATAACAATATAATACACTCCAAACCATAAAGAATTGAAAATCATCAAAAACCATGATATTGATTTAGTATTCACTCATGGTCATTTTGAATTATAAGAACTTCCCAAAACCATATAAACCCTATTTAAAATATAAATATCCAAACCTCCAAAATTAAAATTAAATACTGCCTAATGCTATACTAGTAATAATAAATAAATATAAAAAATCATCAAAGATTACAATATTAGGCAAAAAAACTAGACTTACAAAAATTCTTCCACATCATGTTTCATCCATTAACAATTAAACCTTTTCAAGCAAAATTCAATTAAACATATCATATATATATATAACAAATTAGCCTTTCCATCATTCACTTCAAAATTCAACTTCATCTAATATCAAAATATCTCTTCATGAGACTGATGGCCTAAGGTTCAAAATATTTCATCATCAAAGTTTCGTTTACTTTTTTTTTAATTCACTTTTTTCATAAAAAATAATCTCTGTCATGTCAAATAATATGTTATGATTTGTATTTAGTTCATGAATATACAAAGCTGAGTTATTATATTTATTTTTAACTCCACTCTTATGAACTTTAATCCTTTCATAAATTTTATGACAACTGCATATAAGCTACACCAAGAATAGATTTGCAATCAATTAACTGTTTTGAAACATTTAGTAATAATTTAAATTCAGGCCTTTCTTTCAAGCAAAAGTAAGCTATGAATATGGAGACTTAAGTTCTCTGAAAGCGTTCAGGCATATAATTAGTTTCTGATAATAATAAGCTTCACTTTTTGCATAAAAAAACAAATCTTATAAATCAATTTACCAATTAATGGCCTATATGGCAAAGATATATTTTTATTAAATACAATATTCCTAATAAATTCATGATTATATCATAACTCAATATAGTCAGAAGCAAATTGACTCCTCTGAATATAATTATTATTTTAAAAATCATTCAGCCTTCCATTCCTATGACAAAAATTCAATAAAGAAAATCTATTATGAGTAAAAGCTGACCTTATCATATTTCTTATTTTTTTTCTTTTATGAAAAAACTACAAAATAAAACATTATCAACTTTATCAATAGTTAAATCTACAAATATTAACTTTAAAAATTTGTTTGTAGCCTCCTCAATAGAAAATTTGTTATTAGAATTAAAAGCATTCATTTCATCAAAACAATTTTCAATTTATCCTACTGTATAACAAACAAAAAATCATCAACATAACTAACAAATACTCTCTAAAAACCAATATAGACAGAACACATTAAAGGAAAAATTACATAACATATAACCCAACCCTCTTTAATTTTATTAAACATATTACAAACAAAATACATAAAATCCTCTAATAACACGAGCAAATCATGAATAACTTTATTCTTATTTGCAGAAAAAACATTCAAATTTCTTCAAATCACATCAACTGATTGATACATATTTTCAATAACTAAACTACCAAAAACACAATCTTTTTATAAAACAAATCCATTATTTTTATCATATACTTCAAAAGAAGAAGATACACCAAATTGATCTAAATTTAAATAATTCTTTAAAAAAACACAAGAAATTTTATCAACAAACTCACCTATAAAATCAAAAATATGCTTTAAAGAAAAGTGAATTTATGAGACTTCAAAGTGAAGAAATTTTAAGAACTCAAGAAATCAATAGGATATTAATTTATATAAGGAGATCTATCTAAAAATATTTTATTTACCATAATTTTCATAATTTCAATTAACTTAGATTTTATTTTCTTACCAGGATCACAATTTCAAATAAAATACCTCCCATTATTTAATTCTAAATAAACTTTTAAAATCCCTACTATTTAACAACGCAAAATGGCAACCATTGTCTTCGTTTAACATCATTGGCCTTTAATCTTTTTTTAAGAAAATCTGTTTCCTTTGTGACAAAACAAATTTTTCTCTCTCAAGTAACTGCATATTCAAAATTACCTCTAGAGACTTTTTATTGGTACCTGAACTATTTCTACCACATTCAACAGTAGAAATAAAATCAAATACCACATTCCTATTGCTAAAGGAAACAAAGGAAGGACCTTTATATATATATATATATATATATATATATATATATATATATATATATATATATATATATATATATATAAAGGACTTGAATTCAGACTTTCATGCTCTCTACAGCTCTGAACTTTATTTTATATAATTAATACTTGTGACCACATACATGTGAAAAAGATAAATGATCTCCAATATATGTATTTAATGCTGAACCAGCACTCATCAGTGGTTCAGATCATCACCCCCACACATATATACAGTTCACTGCTCAGTTTATATTAAGATAGCAAATCTTCTATCTTTAATGGACATGCTTCAATATTCTCTGCTCTCCAACTCTTCAGCCATCCATATGCTGACCCATCATGTATAGGATCTTATCTACTTAAATACATAGAAGAGGGAAGGCAGGATATAGGCTGAATATGTAATATTCGAATATAAGTATATTGTCTATAGTAATCTTAATGTAACTAGAAGTGACTTGATATCAGGTTTTCAAGCTTCCTACAGCTATTCACTCCATGTTGTACAACAGATACACATGACCATGTATATGTAAAAAGATAAATGATCTCAAATGTAAGTAATTCTTGCTGTTTTTTGCCCATCCCTCTTCTGTGTACTTAAATGGACATATTAAGGTCCTATATGTGAGGAGTCAGAATGACTTAAAGTCAATGTGGGTATGACAGTAATATTGGGCTCAACATAGCCTTTGAATGTTCCATCATTGGATTTGAAATGATATGGATGGATGAAGAGTTGGAGGGTGGAAAAGATTAAGGCTTCTCCATTAAAGTTTGAAGACTTGCCTTTTTAATGTAAACTGAACACTAATTGTATATATGTATGGGAGATTGTGATCTGGACCAACTGATGAGTACTGGTTCAAATTAATACATATATTGGAGATTGGTTGAGTAAGATGGAATGCATAGCTTAGGGAGTTTGAAAGTCTGAGTTCAAGTCCCTTCTAATTATATTAAGTTTAGTCCAAACAATATATATATATACATAGTATAAAACCATTTAATAATTTGAAATTGGATTTGATGTAAGATTATGAAGTATATACTTTATAAATATTTTTAAAGCCTTAATTTTCACTCTTCTGCTCTTTAGTTTCTTTAAGTCATTATGTATTCTGTAAATCCTTATATGTGATAAATAATTCACTATATAATAATCTTATATTTTTTTCCATTTTTATTGATTAAATTAACATCTGGTGATGGCAGACTGAAACATATACCTCGTATTAATATATGTTTATATTTTGTATATTATACATACAATCTTGGATCAAAATGACTGAAGTCTCTTTGATCAGTTGGAAACTGTAATTATCTAAATTTGTAGCAAGAGTGAATAAACATGATCTTTAAATATAGTTCTATGCCACCTGGTTTAATTTATATAATGTTATATTGAAAAGTCTCATCCAAGGTGCATAATAGCATAGGACTCTCATAGTAAAAGTATTGAAAATTCTTCTCCTAAGAATTTCATAGAACTTTACTGATGAAAAATATTTTTTTTTACTAATTTTATTATTTATCATTTTGTTTATTTATTCAAGCCTATATTTAACATACAAATTGGGATTTTTAAAAACACTGATGGAGTTATCTAGTATTCAGGTGACATCATTCTACCTGACTGTAGTCAATTACCAATTTATATATTTAATGATTGAATACAAGATCCTATGTCTCTCCAAAACTATTTGGAATTCCCATAATAAATTGAATTTTATAGACATTCTAAAATATTCTTATTAAAATCATTAATTAAAGCTATGCTACAATCTTCATGCCTAAATGATGAAGATAAAGATCCAGCACTTGGTTTTCAATATCTTTAATCACCTAATCAATATATACTGCAAAGAACAATGCTGTGAGCAGTGATTCTTGTGATGTTCTCTTTATGGAGTAAAAAATCCCACTACCTCATATAATTTTTGAGATTCTACTACTTTTAGTATAGTGTTCTTTTGTCTAAACTAAATATTTGTGTTCTGGAACAAATACTTCAGTGTTTTAAACAGGTATATCTAATTTCTAATCAAAAACTGATTTAAAATCAACTTTTATCACAAAATATTCCATCAATTTTATTTCTCTGACATATTTAATTACTTCTTGAATTTTCACAACAACATTCACTACTCCTCATTTTGTAGCATGTTATATAATATTTTCAATAATATTCTACCTAATATTTTGGAATCAATGTTTCCAAATGAGATATGTTTTAAATCTTCTATCGTTACGCCCCTGTTTAGCTCTTTCTTTTATTATGCTAAACAATACTCTCTTACTAATGTGTGGCCACCTAATTTTTTCATAATACATATGATTATAAAACTACCATAGTACTCATATCAAAACATAATCTAAATGTTTATCAATAGATTAGAATATTGAAGCATTTTCACATGTTATTTTCATCTTTAATTTAGTAATCTTTTCATGTATTTTTTCTTTAGTTACATATTCTTTATGCTTCCAATATATTTTTATTTCACTTTCAGCCTTACAAAACATTATTTTTAATATTTTTAAAATATATTTATCAATAGGTTAACGTTTTTACCATTGCAAAAATGTCTTTTAAATGATGCCTATAAATTTTGGCATAATTAATCATTGGTTTTGATAGGAATTGTAAGTCAGAAATAAGCTTTCTTATTTCTCTTGTTAAATTTTCTTGCTGAATTTGTTGATATAAGTTATCACATTCTCCTTGTAAATTATTAATTAATTCATAATTTGGCATAAAAGATTACAATAATTAATATATTTTCTGTATATTCAAAGTCCTCTGTTTTATTTGATTTTGTGACAATATCTTGGACTTTTTTTGCATAATCATTTAACTCTTTTATTAATTATGCCATGCTATAAAAGGATGCATAGTTGAAGATTTTATAAACTGATTTAGTGTAATATTTATATAAAAATATAGTATATATACTTAAAATAGATGTAATTAGAGGGGATTTGAACACAGACGTTCAAACTCCTTTCAGCTATCCACTTTATCCTATACAACTGATACACATAACCACATATATGTGAACAAGATAATATATGTATTTCATGCTGAACCAGCACTCATCAGTTGATTCAAATCATAATTTTCCACACATATATGTAGTCAGTGCTCAGTTTATATTAAGATTGCAAATCTTTAAATTTTAATGGACAGGCTTCAATCTTTTCCACTCTCCAACTTTTCAGTTATTCATATCAATGAAAATCTGATGATGCTATGAATAAATATTAGATATTTGATCTATTGTAAATAAAATGTTATCTGCTACATTTTTTCTTATGTGATATTTTCAAATGCTATTGTCTAGTCTTCAAACGTATGTGGTCAGTAAATTTTATCAGTGATGTTTTTATTTTAGCATTACTTAGTTTATGTCATGAAATAAATAAAAAAACAACATATCAAAGAGTGGTGAGAATCTACAATCAAAAATGAATATGTAGCTGGATATTTACGTTGCAATAAAAAGATGAACGACTCTTTCTTTTCATACTTTAATTCTTTTGGAAGATCTTCATATAAACAAATAAGTTTATCACCCAATATTACCACCCTCAGGTGCTGATGAAACTTGTTTTGAAACTTATGAAAAACATTAACAATATTTTTGTTTTTTTACTATGATATAAACTGCAATCAAGTAATGCAATATTTTTTTGAAAAACGATCAAAACAATTAGATAGTTTGCCTGCAAAATTAATGTTTGAATCCTTTCTAAATCTGATAATTGACTAACACTGCTATGTTTTGAACTCGCTTCTTATTTTCTTTAATTGTTTTCAACCAGAAAATCTGTTGTATAAATAAATGCATTAGTATTTATTTGTATATCTGTATAATTATATAATCTGTCTGTTTCTATATGTAATCTAAAATGTTATTCACTTTATTTGGACCATTAATGTTTTTGACATTTACTACCATTATTTTTAATCTTGTTTTGATGCTTTGTGATGATAACTTTTAGTTTGTAACTAGTTTTGAATTTATCTTTAAAAGCAGATAAATAGATAATACATAGCCAATGGTAAGAGCAGGCTAATAGATGATGACGATCACTGAATGTTTTCAAAAATGGGGACCCGACAATTAATAGTCAGTCTTTTTAAGGTAGAGTCAGCTAATCACTGTCACAGAGCTGAAAGTCAGAATCTATGTTCTCCAGACTATAACTATTAAGCAAAACAGTTAATGCAGTAACGTAAGACCATATTCAAGACTTAATGCTGCTAGAAGCAAACACCAACACAAAGTAAGATGTCAATTATAGCCAAAAAGATCACTCTACATACTCACTAGGCAGGTTGCACAGAACAGTAAAAAGTGGGAGGGAAAACTGATAAGGGAGTGCAGTTCATTTTTCCATAGTCCACACTGGAACTAGGAGCTATACTTCACCAATGGTAGAAGGAAAAGTGTAACTATTGTAAATATAGTGTAAAATACATAAATATATATTTGTTTTCATGCATTATTAATAAATATATTTAAAATATATTTACATGTGCACTGTGTTTATATAAATTCACACATAAAAACAATAGGTGTATTAGTTTGGAATCATGTGCACAATTTTCATTCATTTATTGTGGTTTTGTTATTTACTTAAAAAAGATCTTTGATCCGTGACTGTTTGTATTCTTGAATTTCTAATAGACTGAGTAATATCCTAATGTAATTCATTTTATTTTGATCACTTTCAGTTGGTAACTTATTTCTCTATTGCTAGTATTCTTATCTTGTTATTCATGGAGCACTTTATATGACTTAATCCCACCTAGAACATTTGAGACTGAAGATTTTGGTCTATTATTAACTCCTTCAATTGTCCCCTCTATATTTTATACTTCAAAATCAAATTCATCAATTTGAGTCTCGAATGTTTGAGATGCTACCACACTAACCCATTTCCCACCTTTATGTATTATAATGGTTGGGGTATATGGTCTCTACTTTATCTGCTGTTCAGAGTATCACCAGGCCATTTGAACCTGGAAAAATTTATAGTAGGCAAATACACCTTGGGAAAAGATCCAATTTTTTATTTGACCGATAGCCCTTTCCACTAGCTCAAGGAGTAGCTGAGATTTATAATGTTTTAAATTCTCTAATTTAATAAAAAAAATTATCACCAATTTTAGTAACACAAAAATTTATTTGCACATATATAAACAAAATTGAGGACTTGATTATTAACATTATTTTAGATTTAAATTCTGATATTTTTTTGTAATTTGCAGAAATGGAAAATTTTTATACATTTTAATATTTTATAATGTTAAGCAGAGATAACTACATAGAATGCACACTTAAAAACTTTCAAAACATTTAACCTCAGGCTAAAAGTTCACAGTTAAACCAACACTAGATTCCTGATATACAGATCCTAACCAATGCAACATGAAAACATTAACATAAAACCATGATGATAGGAATGCACATCTGCAGCATGATATTATTTAAAAGAAATGATCGTCATCCAGTACAGGAATGTGTGTCTGTCTGGCAAAGGAATCATATTTAAAACATTGAAAAAGAAATGCTTCATATGGAGGGAGAGTGGTCTTCGCTATCTTATAGTCTCTATCCATAGAGAAAAAGGACATCAATGGTGTGGGAAGTACATTCATGTTCATTGCAACATGATGGTTACATCTCTGAGAAATGCATTCATTTGGGACCAGTGCCCTGTATGCTATCACACTTCATATTACATTGATATATATAACCATACATTCCTCCAACAGCCTCGATTCAACTATGAAATAGACAATCAGAAATTAACCACACATGACTTAAACCAAACTTAATTACTCTATACAGTCATCTACATCCAACTTTAACTTTAATAATTCAGTTAATAAATATAAAAAAATGGAAATGATTAAAACAAACATTATACATAAAAAATATTAATGATGGATTTAGAGTTCTTTTGATAGTCAGATAAGAGTTCATTTAAAAGTTACTATTAGGTTACTAATTGAAAGTTTGTTTAGAATATTTAAAAGTTCACATTGAATATCAATTTATACTTCCCATGATAAGTGTTTATAAATCACACAGATTTTGGCAGATTTATGGAAGTTCATCCTAGTGATCCCTTTTTGTAGATTGTCCTCCTTGGAAGTAAAGTTGCTACTTGCCATTCTGTCAGGAACTGTCCTCAGAAGGCCACCTTGGTCTGCATAAATAAAGGAAATGAAATCTATTGCAAGACCTCTACATCATGGAATCCACAATACAGCTGCAAGATGTTTTGATTGGTCCTCACCATTCAATCAATAGTCAATTCCTTTTAAATTTAATTATTTCATTTTTATAGCATTTTGCCTCCCTTATCACTAATTCTTTGGATCAATTGTGCATCTGATGTTGCTCCAATCTTATTGGCCATGGCGTTCTCCTTTCTGGCTCATGTGCTCATTGGTAATTGTATTGACTAGTCTGCTCCAGAACAGGAAACACCATAATCTTTTATTTTTATCTCTTATCTGACTTTTCTATCATTTAAGTGTCCCGAGGGCTCGTTTGTTTTACATTTATTATATTTTAATAGAACAATCATTTCATTCTAAGATTTAAACATATTTTTTTTCTTGAATAGAAGCTAACTAACATTTTTCTTATTTTTTTAAATATTATTTTTAAACAAAAATACTAATCTTTAGATATTTACTTTTTTTTTAAACTTTCTTTTAAATAATTTTTTTAATAGTTTCCCATCTGTGTAATTACATATATGTTAAAATAACTATTTTAATTTTCTTTTACGTTTTTTGTAACTGAAATACAGGCATTCATTTTCCCATTTTATTGAGATTTTAAAATAATGTAACGGTATATGTATACCGTTATAGTATATTATATAAGTGATCCAATTTATTATTTTCTTAATCCTTTTTACAACTTCCAGCATTACAGTTAATTGTTATTTGTCCCACACAGGTACATCTAAAACAGAAAAAATCTCTACTTCTTAATATGATCGATATTGACATTTATTATTTTCTCGTTTGATATTCCTTTTTTTAATTTAAGTATTAGCACACATTTAATATTAGATATTATTTCTCTTTCCATTTTGATTACAACAGTATTCCTATTTATTTCTTTAAAAAGGAATTCTTCATTACAGCTTGGAAGGAAATGCAATATTCTTTCATAAAGCAGAGAATTAGCTCTTTGGAAACGTAATACATTTTAAGTCTTTCTAACTCTTTTAATTCTCTTTCTATGCTTTATTATAATAGTAACCAGAAATTAAACCTCCTGCAGGCAAATAATGCTATGTGCTGTTTGGTGTCATTTAAATTTTAATTATTAATTTTTTAAATACTCATCAATAATTATGTTGATTCAATTATAACACTGAAATTTGATGGGTTAGTTGACATAGATTGAATAAAACTGTTTTTTCCAAGAATACTTTAATTTTATAAATATTTTCGAAGTAATCCTATATAAATTTCGATTTTCCGGTACTTAAAAAAAATAACTATAAAAATAATGTATTAATTATTTTTTCCTAATATTATTTTTTCCTTATTACTTATGCAATTACTTGTATCCGTTTCATATATTTCTATATATAATTTTTGCCCCCCCCCCCTTTACCGGAGAAATTTCCAAATTTGAATTATTTTTTATTTCAGATAATATTTTTTTCTAAAGTTGAAAACATTTTTAATTACTGTTGGTGCTCCACATTGAGATAGGATAAGTTACTATAAGTTTTAAGATGTACTTTAAAGGATCATTATGACACAGAGTGCTGGTTTTTCAAGATTAGAGCTATAAGAAGTTTAAATGAACAAATTAAAAATATAATACAAAATATTGTAAGAAATGTCACAATAAGCCCATTTAACTTTTGATTTAATTTCCGGTGCAAACAAGTTAAAAAACGGATTGATTATAGGTTTAGTTCTTTAATAGATATCTGGTTCAATATTCGTTCTCACGTTAATATTTTACTCCAAATTAGAAATGTGTTTTATAGAGGATATTTAAAATGATAAATAAGCTAATATGATCTATCCAAGTTTTGAGACATGAAATTCATAAAGGCATTTTTAATAAAACAAACATTTTCCTGTAAAAAGATAAACAAAAAAATAAATAAAACGCGTAGAAGCTGTAGCAAAAACTTCAAGGGATTACAACAACTTCATTACAGGTATTCCAAATGATTCATAATTATCCAATTCAAAATGTATATCCTAATATTGAGATCGCATTGCCATATTTCTAACTCTGCGCTAACGGTAGCCTCATATGAATGCCGTTTCAGCAAATTAAAAATAATTAAAAATTATCTAAGATTATTTTTAAATCAGAAAAAGATGATCACAATTGGGCTTAATATCCATTAAAAATGAAATAGCTGAGTCACTGAATTATGGTAATCCCATAGATATTGCAGCAATAAAAACAAGAAAAGTAAAAGTTTAAATAAAATAGTTTGTTTCCAAATATACAAAATATATTAGCTACAAAGTACTTTTCAAAATTTATTTATAATAATGAAAATTTTAAAAATATATGCTCACTCTAATAAAATGTGTGTATTACTTTTAAAAATTTCTTCATATGTTCCATAAACAAAATCAAAATCACTTTACCCCAGACACCAAATGAGGCACCTCTGGCATTGCATTGTCTGCAAAGTCTCACATTTAGAAAATTGGAGGACATATAGATTGGTTTTATGATCTAGCTAATGTAATTTTAAATTTTATAGAGAATCCTTATTTTACATTTGTAAGATGTCCAAGTCTCTTACAATAAATTAGATTATCATATACAAGTAATTTTAGCAGAAATTTTTTTTTGTGATAAAATACCGTGTATTCTAACTTTTTAGAAACAAACACACAATGAAGTTTGTGCCACACCTCAATAATTGGCACCACTTTTGCACTCCAAACTTACAAAGATATTTAAATTGGTTTACATTCTCAAGTTATAATCATCCAAGCTAAAGTAGCTGAGAATTTTATCTTCTGTCAACAGCTGATAGAGAATTTAGTTTTCTTGGACATTAATTATTAAACCCAAGCATTTTTATGCTTTATTCAAACAGAATAATCTGCAAATGATATTTCCCAAAGTAGCACAGACATCAGGAGACTTATAAATCCAGAATTCAAGAAGACAAAAACAATTCCACATCAAATATATATGCATCTTCATTTCCTGTTTCATTAAGCTAGTTATAACTGTTCAAAAAATGATAGCCACGATAAGTGAAAACTAAGTTGGAGTAAAAATACATTCTTGTCTAAAAGCAGTTTTCATTTCAAATGACCCAAATTTTTACATGTAGTTTTAACTATAATAAATTTCACTTTCCATATTTCTTCAATATATATATTATAATAGAATATATATCCATTTTTCTACTTTTTTTCTATCAAATTTTACAATTTGTGCAATATTATTTTACTTATAAATAATCTGTAATTGTAGATAGCAAAATAGAAGGCCATAACTAAATGGTAGCGTAGATAAGATCGATGTTTAACATCTGCCTTCATTTCAGAATCTCTCACTTACTGTCATATTGTAGACAGTGACCAAGATCAAATATTACAAGCTTCTTTAAAAATTATATTTAAATAATAAAGGAATTTTAATTTTAATGTAGCATATATTTTTTAATAATAATGGGTATTTAATTTAAATATATTTATATACAAAATGATAATATAAGAATTTTAGATTTTTCTGTGAATAATAAAGTAAATATGAGAAAATTATAAAATCAAATAAATAATTTCTTTTGTTCTCTCTTTAGCAATTATAATTAATTATCAGTTTTAAGTTTAGTTTAAAAAAGTAGTGAGGGAAGAAAAAAATTCTCTTCTGTAAATTATTTAACAATTTTTACTTTTGACTTTTTAAAAAGGATAAAATTTATAAAGTTTTGTGTTTAGTAGTATTTGTAAAAAAAGTTGTTAACATTTTTTGTTAAAACTTTACTTTAATTAGTTAAAGTTGTTTTTACTTTTCTCTTTATCTCTCTCCAAGATAATAAACAGTGTTTGTGAAATCAGGGTGATTAAAAGATTAACTTATTTTTGGCAAAGAGAAAAACAAATACAGGGGAATTTTTTTGACTTACTTTGCAAAAAAGGGAGGGGAATAACTGAACATTTTTTTTTATAAAAATAGACCTTTCTGATCAGTGTTTAATTTGGTCATATAAGAGACAAGATTATGATTGGTTGGAGACAGTTATTGTTCCAAAAATAATACCACAAGGGAGCAGATAAATCAGTAGATCTTCATGTCCTGTAAAAAGTTTAGTCTTGATCCAGCTGTTGAAAAGATCAGTAACAGTAATTCTTAACTCAGATATTAAGCAGATGTTTAGCTGTATTTTTTCTAAAATGTTGAAAAAAATCATGTCCTACATTTGTCTGAAAATTTAATCATCATCAACTTCCATATAACCTACTCACTGGAAAGATGTAAAGGGATAGAAACTACTCCTAGTGGCAACAACACTTATTTCATTCAAGAGCTTGACTATCTCTATCTTTATGTATATTGAAGTTCTGACAACTTTTTAGATTGCAAAATAAAGAAATATAGCATGTAAAACTTGAAAATGCTGTATGATGAGAATGGAAAAAAAATTGGACTATATACATTAGACAAGAGTTGAGAAGCGTTCAAGAAGAAAACTTACATAGAAATACTGTAAATTATAGCTGAAAAAGTAGAATTCATGGTAACAGGTATTTAATGTGCACATTATCTTTTTGTATACATATATAAATTTTTAGAAAAATTATTAGATTATAAATAATTTTATTAATTTAACATTTTGTTGTGAAACATGTTTTTCGTTTGATTTTTCCCTCCAAAATTCTAAAACAAGATTTTAAGTAAATTCATATTTATTAAAATTAACATTTTCTTTTGAAATATGTTTTTACCCCATTTAGTTTACCCTCCAAAATTATACAAACAGTTGATAGTTAATTTAATTTTTTTTATCTCTGATTGCGAAAAGGTGTTTTCCAACTTTTGTTATTAAAAAGGAAATAACCTAATAAAAGTAAAAATTAATTAATACAAAGAATAAATAAATCAACTGGTTAATTATATTTGCAATACAAAATTAGATAAGTTGTTGACAAAAATGTATGTATTTTTGAAATTATTATATTATTATGTCATTTTTAATTGTTTAATTATTAAATCAATTAATTTATTAAATAATTGTTAAAAGAATATCCAATTATTAATGGCTTTATTCTTCCAGCTATTTTAGTGTTGTAGGAAACTAATTTGCAGATATTGGATGAGTAGGCACTCAATGGGGATTTTACACATAAGCCTTCTGGCATCCATTGATTACTCTGGTTGGCACAATGTGTCACTACTGTATGAAGAGTTTTGCCTGTTTAATAACAGTTATGTGCTAGCATAAGAGATGGGGATCATGTGATGTTTAGTTGTTTAACACCAATTCTGCCTAATAGGATAAGGTGGCTATGGTTGTTAAAGAGCCAAAGACACCAAAATGTATGGGTGCTGAACTGAGGTCAGACCCATATAACTATGTAAGCTGGTGAGCTTAGATTGAAAATATTATTGTGTTTTCAATTTCATTCTCATAGTTTTATAGGTAAGTAGAGATAAAAGGTGGCTTCTGGAGGGTTGCATTAGATTCTAAGATCTAGGTGCAGTGCTCTCAGATCCAAGGCTCCTCACTGATGAAGACCACAAGCCAGAAACTAGTCTGAGGATATTGGTTGAGTAGGCACTAGATTGGGGATTTTATGCACAAGCCTTCTGGCATCCATTGATTATTCTGGTTGGCACAGGGTGGCACTACTGTATGGTGAGTTTTGCCTTATTAATTTTAAATTATCCCAGTAAAATTATTAAACATTAGATCTAGCACTAAAATTTATTTTTGTTTACTTAAGTATTTATTAACATACTTTTTTGCCTTCAATAAAACTCACCGATTGTCACTTTTAAGAATTTTTAGGAATCTTAGAAAAATGGAAGTTAGTAAACTTTTTAATCTGCCTGATATGTGTTGATTAATAGCTCATTCTTGATCAGTAATCTTGGAAAATAATCATATACTGATAACAGTTGCAAATGTATGTAAAATTGCAGTAAATATTTGATGTTTGCCCAGCTATATTTGTTTAAAGCTTTAGAAAAAAATCATTAGAATCCTATTTTGGTTAATCGAAAATTTGCTTGTGTGCTATATATTTAAATTGGAACATTTTATGAATAAAAAAGAATTGTTTTTAATTTTTTGATAAAAATTTCTGTGACTATTTTCATATAATCACAACATAAATGTATTAAAAAACTTTCACACCATCACACATTTTTTGGAAATCATAAAAATAAAGATACAATAAAAGACAAATGACCCCCAAATTGCATTTCATGCTGAAATAGCACTCATTAGTTGGACCAGGTTGCCATATGTCATATATATTCTTATCATATGTACAGGATTTATCAATAATAAATTGATGCATTTTGATCTACAAGTATTAAACTTCTTCCACCCACAATTTTGGCACCTTCCACTCTAGGTAGATACAGTAAAGATTATCATTAATCACTAACTAAATTAAGTTTCACACTAATCAATCAAATTGTAACAAAAACAACATATTTTCTTCAAAACCGTCTTTATCTTAAATTATAAAAATATGTCCTTTGTTTAATTTTTTTTCCTCCCTTTCTTTCTGTTCTCAAAGGTCATTGACTGAGAAGTTTAATTTTTGTTTCAATATGTTTCTTGTTTTAATTAGCATTTTTATAACAATGTCTTAATATGTTAGAGCTATTTTAGATTCCTTTCTAAGAGCAAAAATCCGTTCTGCTTTTCTGATATAATTTTTACCGTTGATTTTTCTGACATATGGCATGAGCAGACCTGGGAAGCAATTTCATAAATACTATTACATTCTACATTAATTTTGTTTTTGTATATTAAAATACTTCACTCATTTTGAAAAAGCAGTGTAAACTGTGTTGATATTATTAATCTTTGAAATAAAACCTTCAGAATTAAAATTTTGATTAATATATATATATATTATTTTTATTTGAATCCTTGTCTTGATTTCAATGTGTAATGATTACTGTTATTTTATTATTTGAAATGTAGAAGAAATTAAGCATTAAATGCCAACAAAAACTTCAATAATCATAGTCGTTTGAAAACTGCTTTGAATGAACAAATTTTATTACCATAAAATTTTTATAAAGAAGAGTATAGAATGCTATCTACGTTTTAAGAACATTAAAACAAATAATGTAATCTTTGTATATAACTTTTATTAATAAAATTTCTGAATAACAAATGTACTAAAGTGTATTACATATTATTTTTTTATTGTTATGCTTATAAATGCAAAAATAATTTTAAAAATGACGATTGTCGCATTAATTTAATCACCAATCAGCAACCAGCGGTATGTTACTGCGCTACAACACAACTACTTTAGAATAGCACTGATTGTATATATGTGTGGAGTTAGTAATGTGGACCACCTGATGATTGCTTGTTTAGCACGAAATACGAATATTTGGTGATTAGTTATCTTTTCAACATGTGTATGATCAGGTGGGTCAACAATATGAGATGGCATGGAGAGTTGTGTAAAAGTCTGAGTTTGAATCCGTTATACGTTACATTATATACTTGCAGGTGTGTGTAAGCCTGTACAGTGTATTAATTTAGAATACCAAATTATTTAAAATCAAAATGAATTTTCTGATATATATTCTACAGTGTGTTCTTTTTATTAAAGTTATAATACAAACAATACTGGTCTTGGAGATACAAAACAAAGTCTACTATTACACAATAGCTCAGTTATTGTTATTATTAATTTGTTAAAATCGCTCACTTATTTTCAAATCTTATAAAGATAAATAATTACAAAAATGGAATAATTAGAGGGGATTTGAACCCAGACTTTCAAGCTGCGTTCAGTCATCCACTCCATCTTATACAACCGATACACATGACCATATACATGTGATAAAGATAAATGATGTGCAATATGTATTTTGTGCTAAACCAGCACTCATTAGTTGGTCCAGATCATCATCTTCCATATATATATATATAATCACTGCTCAGTTTATATTAAGATAGCAAATCTTCAAATTTTAATGGACAGGTTTCAATCGTCTCCACTCTCCAATAAATAAAAAAAACATTTATTTAACGTATTTTATACTATTACTAATAAAAAATAAAAAATTAAGCGAATAAAATTAAATACAATCGAATAAGATATAAGCAAAATTATAATGTATAAAAGCTAATAAGCTTGGAAGAAGGTGTTTTGTTTTACACCAAAATTTAATTTTAATTGCTCAATTTCATAGAATTATTAATTTGTACTTCAGACTATTCTATAAAAAAATATGATCGCCAAGTTGTTTTTAAGATAATTTAAACGCAAACTTTGCTAATAATTAAAATAACATTCTAACATATCCATGAAATTTCTGTTTCCCTTTAAATATTATATATCAAGAATCTTTTCAAATAAGTACACACATTTATTCTTCTTCATATATACAGAATATGTTTTAAACTTTAAATATTTTTACAAAATATTTCACTAATTATTACAGTTCATAGGTTAACCTGTAAAGTATAATAAATAGTGAAATTAACGATGAAACTATTTGATTAATGAAGTAAAGCAAAAAAAAAGAAATCTTTGAATTCTTTTGTTTTTTTACTTTTTTAAAGTTCATTTACGTGTTTTTCTTTTAAAAAATGCAAATATATATTTCATATTTCATCTTAAATATAAGGGCACATTAATTATTAAATGAAATTTATTAAACCATAAATAAGAATTATGACATTTCTATCTTAATGTTTATACTGTTATTACCTTTAAATTTATAAAAATAGTAAATTATATACAACATCGTAAATACACGTTGGCTGCAGAAAGGAGTTTATTGCTGATTAAGAGAATACCCCTACATTCCTCTTTAATGATGTAAGGGAACTGAGCAGGGCAAATTTCTAATGTCCAATCCATACGTTCCTATAGTTGCAGCTGTTGTTGATACATGATTATTCACATAGTACATACATTTGGATGGGATATTTACCAAAATGCATTAGCCAGCATAGTGAATTTATTAGCGTTTGCCTCAGAGTTTGAGATCAAAGAATACTTATGATCTTTCTTCTCAAATGCTTGATGTTTTTGATTTAAATATTTGTAGAGTTTTTTTGAAGGCACAATATATGTATGTGTGAATACATTGTTTTTTAGATATATATAATCATGACAAAACTAAATTATGGACTTTATTCCTAGGAGATTAATTCACCTGCCATGGCAGCAATTGGGGGCCAAAGATGTAAGAAGCTCAGAAGCACTCATTGATAAAACAGACTATCATTTGATGGTAATCTTTTATTTAGATATATACAATCATAGGCCATTTTCAAGTGAAGAAAAGTTGCATGAAATGGGACATTGTTAGACTTTGTGAAGTTAGAAGAAAAGATGACAGTTGTTCAATGTAGTAGTACATAACAAAGTCAAAAATATTGGAAGCTAATGTAGCATAGGATTTATTATAAATAAAAAGTGGAAGCACAATACAGTGGAGTTGATGATTTATCAGTAAGAATAACAAGATTAGTTATTCAACATAATGAAATATACTAAATGTAGATAATCCCTGTTAAACTCAATAAGTTCTTATTGTGAAAAACAAGTAGATGTTTTTATATAGATGTACAAAAGGTTTTTGATCAGACCAAACATCATTTCAAATTTGTTCTAGAAGACTTTATGTCTAGAATTGGTAAACAACTGCAAAACGAAAATGCTGTGGCTAAATTTGATTATGCTGATAAAAATGAGAAAGGTCATAGACTTGAGTTTTTTCAAATGCTAAATAAAAACGGACATAAAAACATCCAAATGAAGGTACAGCAGAATTGTATTCTACTTTGGCCAACAGAAATTATGTTTTTCAAGATGGAAATGTTCCTAATAAATTCAACACAGGAAGTAATAATGTATTAGTGAAATATACATACACACTAATGCAAAAGCAGAGAGACAAAAATCATTAAGAAAACACAGTATTCACAGTTGGTATTCCTAATGTTCATACCTAATGAATTTAAATTAGAACTTGCAAAACATTTTAATTATATTGATAGTTTTTAAAGATGGTTCACATTTAAACAAAATCAATGTTTAGAATTTTGCAAAATGGTATGAAAAAAGTTAATGATATGAATATGATTTAGCAAGAGAATATATAAAAGCCTCAAATGTGTAAAACAATATCTTCTTATTGGTAGAAAACTGATTTCTGAAATAAAAAGAAAAAATGAAATTATTAAAGAGAGAATAACATCAAGAGAACAAAGGAAGAGTTCTGTAAAGAATTATATAGCAATAAAGAATTATAAAACAAAGATTTTCTATAATTACTACATTTTCTGAATTGCACAGCATTCTAAATGAAAAAAAAAATGACACAATTAAATCTTTGAAAAAGGGAAAAGCTCCAGGTAATGATGAAATTACAATCAATATCTTAAAAAAAGCAAATGAAAAAATAGAAAAATTGTTAGCAAAGTTCTATATCAAATCTCTAAATAATAAAAATGTACCAGATGCAGTAGTAAGATGATAAAAAAGATTAGAGATTACAGATCTATTAATATTTTACCAGTTCCAAATAAAATTTTTGCCATGGGAATGAGAATTTATCTGTAGCAAACTTTAGATTTTAAACAACCAAAAGAAAAGCTGGATTTCAACATGGTTTTATCACAGTAGATCACATTCAAATATTGAGAAAAATTACAGAAATATCAATAAATATGAGATCCATTATTCTTTGAATTTGTAGATTGTGAAAAGGCAATTATTTTTTTAAGGATTTCTACAGTGATTAAAGCATTAGATTACCAAGTTACAAATCCAGGATATTGTCATATTCTGAAGAATATTTATCAAAATACCATAGCAATGATTATAATATATAGTGATACTAAGAATATTGATATTGGCATTGAAGAGTATCCAACAGGCTGAATTCTTATTCCAAAAATTTTTATAAGCGTTTTACAAAAACTATTTTATGTTTTAATCGACTGGTCTTCACTAATATTTTAGAATTTTGACCAATCATAGAATTTAAATCAATATAGCTAGCAATTTGGTAAAAACTATACACATGTCTAATAAATTGTTTTCTTTACTATAAAATCTGCTTTCCAACTGATTTTTTTTCTGTAGGATAAAAATTGTATTTTTTATGAACGTTTTAGTAAAAGGAGTTTTTTGCTTTTTTTTTTTTTTTGCTTCGTTTTTTAAACATTATGAAAATGATAAGAACGGTGATCTTCAGCTTTCCTAAAATAAAAGCATGAATTCGTGAAGCGTTGGTGGTCGAGTGGTCAGCACAGCCGCCTTACAAGAAGTTGTCCCGGGTTGGCGGCTTCGCTTCCCGGCCGATGCTATGACATATGGGAAAGAAACATAAATTCAATGCATAGTTGTAAATACAAAGTCTTAGATCCTAAAATAATCAATATTATATGATGCTAAATGATAATATTATCTACCAACCGTAAGTATATAATATTTTTCATATTTTTTTAATAAAAATAATTTATATTATAAAATAATGATTTGTTTGACGTTGTAAAACAATCGTCTGTTCTCGATGAATATATATGTAAGTCAGAGAGTTTAGAACCAAAACAATCGTTTTTTATAAAAAGCTAATAATAAAAATGTTTTCATATTTTTTATATAAAATAGTTTATAGTGCTGTAAAATAAAGATTTGTTTCATATTCTACAGTAAGAGTCTGGTTTGATGTTTGTATACATAACTCCTTGGGTTTAGGATCTAAACAACTGCTAATTTGAAATTTCAGATGTAATATTTTATATCATCCCTCATATATGTATGTAAATGGAATATGTCCTGTACATGAGAGGTCAGAATGATTTGTGGTTAACATGGGTAGGATGAGAAGATTGGCACTGAGGTGGGCTTCGAGTGTTCCATCTTCAGATTTACAATGAAATGGATGGCTGAAGAATTGTGGCATAGGGTAGTTTGAAGCCTGTTCATTAAAATATGAAGATTGGCTATCTTAATATATGCTGAGCTTTGATTGTATATATGTGTGGAGATCAAAATCTGGACTAACTGACAAGTGCTGGTTTAGCACGAAATACTTATATTGGTGATTATTTATCTTTTTGACATGTGTGTTATCAAGTGTACCAGCGGTATGAGATAGCATAAATGGTTGAAGGTCATGGGAAAGTCTGAGTTCAAATCCCTATATATAATCAGTAAATATATTTTTCATATTTTTAATATAAATAATTTATAATACCGTAAAATAATGGTATATTTTGTGCTGTAGAATAAGTCTTCTGTCTATTCTATGAACAATTTTATCTCTATTTTTTTTTCAATCAAATTATTCTCTACTTGTTTATAAAAATATTATATTTTTTTGTAAGTAATGATCTCAATGATAAGTTAAATTTATTAATATGTTTTTATAATTAATTAGAGGAATTTGAATTTAGGATTTCAATCTATATTTATCTTCTATTCCAGTTTAAACAACTGTTATACATGACCACACACACACATGTATAAAAGATAAATGATCCCCAATATACATATGTTGTGGAGAACTAGCACTCACAGGTTGGTCCGGATTATAATTTCCCACACATATATACCATCAGTGCTTGACTTGTTGTGTTACGAGTACAATTCCTTAAATTTTAATGAACATGTTTCAATCTTCTCACCCTCTGTTATCTGATATAGAATGGAGGATGAATATAGATTGAAAATCCTAAGTTCAAATTCCTCTAATTACTTATATAATAAGCATTCAGTATACTGAATGAATAAACTAATTAATATTTTTGTATATAAGGATTATAATGAAAAATCAATACTTATTTCATTGTCATATCTGTAGCTGCAAGCAGTATCTCACATGTCTATTGAGTGGATATCTGAGTCATAACTTTTTCATGTACACATAATTAATTTTATTTCATTGTTTGAAATGTATGGATATTTCTTCTACCTTTTTATACCAAAATTATAATTTTTTGTAAGTTTTGCTTATAATCATATTTATTATAACAATTGATCCTAATTTTTCTACATCCTGAAAAAAGTTTGTTGTCTTTCATTCTGTTACTTTTTCAGTTTGTTCTTTTATATTATATATTCTCTTATTCTTCTCTTTCACTTTTTTTTTTGCATATCTTCATATAGTCATATATATATATTGCTTATAATAGTTCTTTCATATACACTTCAATGTAAACAAATTTTCTTAAAATCTTCTTTATTTTTCTTACAGTTTCGACTGTCCAGCAGTCTTCATCAGAATAGAGCTTGAATGAAGACTGCTGGACAGTCAAAACTGTAAGAAAAATAAAGAAGGTTTTAAGAAAATTTGTTTGCATTGAAGTGTATATGAAAGAACTGTTATAAGCAATATATATATATATATATATATATATATATATATATATATATATATATATATATATATGAATTATATTATATATTAATTTTTTACAATTATTTCAAAATTAATTTAATATTTTTGATAAATTACATTTTACTAAAAGTCCTTTTTGCATAGTATCAGATATACAATACTTATTTTTTTTTTCCCCATTAGAAAGAAATATATTTCCTGCAGGTATCTGAGTCAGAAGGTGAAAATGAAAATCATATCATATTAGATATTTCATAATGAATAATTATCTCAAATAAGTCATGCTATATACTTTTTCCCAGAATTTTAAGAGTAATGTAAAGAATTTGTCTATAAAGATATGATTTTAGAATTTGTAAATCTATGTAACAACAAGCATTTTTAAAAGTATTAAAACTCTTGTTTTTTCTAAATTTTTTAAAGATTAATGACTATTTCTTTTAGTTTTATTGCATTCTTTCCTTTAGATTTGCTCTTTCTAACAACATAAATAATGTTATGTCTAATGTATTCAAACTGAAGATATTATACAAAATATATCAGTTGTACTTTTTTTCAAGTTCAATGTGGTGACTGGAGATAACAAAGGTTAAAATAGAAATCTAAAGAAGTAAAAGTAAATGAAGATTATTTGTTATTTAGATGTTGGAGATAAAGTCTTTGGTTTTGCATATAATACTCCAGAGATTTAGGAAATGTTGCAAGATGTGTCAGATAAAAACAAAAAAAGATGGAGTTAAGATCTAAAAAAACTAAATTAATATTTTATGGATTTTCACAAAAGATAATAAAGATCTTATAATGATAAATTACAAAACTTTAATGATTATAAATGCAGATGGGAAGATAATGGATGGAATTAATCATAGAATTAAACTTGTATGGAGTACTAATGTAAAAGTAATTCAATATGTGTTTTATTAGTTCTTACATACAGATTTGAGTCATAGACAAATAGAGAAATGCAGACTTCCAACCACGCAATGAAGTATGAAGGGATACATGTTAGAAGTAACAAGAAAAGATTAAAAATGAAACATGGATGAGACATCAAACAAGTTTTATGTAAGAGACAGAAATAGAGTTTGTTGTACATATTTTAGGAGGGATGATAATAGATAAATGAAATCTTAAACAGGATCTTAAGATAGTGTAGAAGACCTAGAAAGTGATCACATAAGAGATGATGGATGAAATAAGATTTGCTGCTGTGATGTAGAGAAGAGAGGTTAGAAATTAAAGAAACTGGATTAAATTCAATCTGCATTAGATAAATAATGTTTGAAAATAATGATGACATATACATTTTAATTTTTGGCAGAAAGACATTCAAATGTAATACAATATTAGCATTAAATATATATATATATATATTCTTTTAAATGCAATTATCTTGACAGTTTTACTTTAGCTTATGGCCTGAGACAGTTGGCTTTCATTAGCTGCCATTCTGGGTGAAGTGCTTTCTAATTAAGTAATTATAAATGAAATAACTCTACTCACTAAATATTTCCATAAGGATATATGACATCTTTTAAAATTTAAGTCACTATTGGGCTTAAAAATTAGCAAAGATATGCAATTACATAATCATATCACATGCTCACACACACACACACACACACACACACACATATATATATATATATATATATCCCTTCTAGACACCACAACTTGGATTCAAATCTTAATCAGATTCATTCATTCAGATAATTTTTAAATCAACCTCAAAACATATATTTTATTGATGGGCTATTTAAATAAGATGATATCCATCCAATTGCTCACCCTCTAATCAAATTCCAACCCTTTGTGAAATTTTGTTTTACTTTATTACAGAGTACAATTGAACCAAAATATTTTTTATTGATTAATTCTAAACTAAATCTTAATCCTATATGTGTTTTATACAATAATTATCCAGAAGAATGCTACTTTTTTTAAAAAACTTGCTCATACTTCTTATCTCTATGCTTATTTATATTTCATAAGTGTACAATCAACCTCAAGAAATTAATTAAATATATATACATATAACATATAAAATAGCTTCTGCCCTGTAATGCACCTCTAAAATTATTAACACATTAAGAACTATGTGGCGTGTTTGTTGCTCTAATGATGTTTGACAATAAAAAATAAAATGTACTTTGTTATAAATCAGATCATTCATGAACTATTATAACATATTATATTTTTATATGTTATAACAGTTCATGAATAAATCAGTCATTCCATCAGACAGACCTCCACCCTCGAAGATAAGCTAGCTAAATCAGATATGTGGCTACCTTCTCGCTCACAATAGCCACTCAACCCTAGTCTTCAGACAGAAAATCTCTATTTGGGCTGCTCATAACCTGCTATTTCCCACATAAAACTCACCCATTACTTACCTCAGTGGTAACAATCAGGTGGTCACCAGGTTTTTTAGGCATATCAAGCTGGAGCCAAGGTTCCTGGACTTTCTAGTGAAAATCAACCTGAATTCACTCCAGACGAACTGGTTCCTGCACTACAGGAGATTCCTCAAGAACATAGATCCTACATGTCACAATTGTCATAGAACCTGTGAAACCTATGCTGACATGATAAATGATTGCCCAGCATATGACAAAATCAGAACTTTCATTACTCACAACAGCGACATTTCCCTGAACAAAATCTTAAATATCAAGAGTTGCTTCCTGTCCAGGGATTATGTCACCACAAGACTCTCAATCTTTATCACTTATGCCACCTGGATGGCCAGATGTCACAACAAGTTTACCATTCCTCATCCCAAGCCTGAAGACACATTCATTTCTAAGCTGAAGGAATTTTGCCATAAGAACAGAATCATCTCATCCAGATTTTTATTTGACAACATGTGGAGCCTGATTAAGCTGGATTAAACAACACCAGTGACCACATCAGAACATCTGGTTGCATGAGTAACATGGATAACTATTATTTTTGATTTACAATTGCATCATTATTACATATGGTTTTTCAATAAAGTTATTTATAAATAAGTACAAGGAATGGTAATATTCATACCTATACTCTGTCAAATTTTTACGCAGAAATATCATGAAAAAAACTTAGCAATCAATAATCTATCTCAGTTGTGTTCTTTCATAGCTTAACTTCTTATTTC
Organism: Epiperipatus broadwayi; assembly: GCA_028023455.1. Taxonomy (NCBI): domain Eukaryota; kingdom Metazoa; phylum Onychophora; class Udeonychophora; order Euonychophora; family Peripatidae; genus Epiperipatus; species Epiperipatus broadwayi. Next base: position 149,805 of record JAQFVV010012855.1, on the reverse strand, counting down.
TATTAACACTCCCCATCAAATTTCACTTTTGAAAATAAATATCTGGACACTCCTTCAGTTTAGTCATTGTGATTATGCAATATTAGAATATGTCACTCTTCAATTTATTGTATTATGAATACCATTATGGTTGTAGTTTCTTGCTACTTTTAACTAGGTAACATAAATTTGTTCTGCTGTATATATATTAATATTTATATACAATTTGTTATCAATAATATATTTTTAATAAAAAAAAGTTTAAATTGTTTAATATGTTTTGTTTTTAAAAATGCTTTATATAAAAGTAATATTAATCTAATCAATATATTCTCTTTTATATAACACTTAACAATAATAATAATAATTATAATAGTATAGCAGTAATAGTAAAGGAATAAACCCAAATATTTGTAATGGTAATTGGTGGGGGATTTTTTGGACACTATGCAAATACTAATTTTAAAAAGTTGCTAAGTAATATTGGTTACATTATACAAAAGCGGCATCAATTTATGTATAGATTTATATCATTCATAGCAATGTGTGCATAGCTACATGAAGTTATGGTAAAATGGATTAGAAATATGATTTGTGCCTTCAGATTGGATATCTATTAGATTCTTTAGTTGTCTGAAAATATAAAAAAAATAATGCAAGACTGACTTCCTCAAAGAACTAGTGTTTACAGTTCTGTATAAATTGTACTATAAATAATCATGTTGAGCCTTGAATTTAAATACTCTGTATCGTTTATAAAAGTATAATTGATCGCTTATTCACTGGAATAAATGTGCAATTACTTGCAATAATGATCTGCGATTTATATCAAAACATATATCCCAGTTTCTAATTAAGACAAGACAAGAAAATTAAGACTTTATTTTTTAAATATTGAAAATAGTTCTTATTGTTTCCACGTAACTAACTGACAATAGATTTGATAAATGAAATTATTCTGCATAATCGCGATTTTAAAGGAAAAGAAAATGAAGTATTGGAGATGATTTTGACTATTAATCTTTTACGGTTTTTGTAATATTTTTTAATAATGCATCCCTATTATTTAAACGATTTAGCTATTTTCCACTTTTTTTATTCCATAAGCTGTTTTTTACATGTATATACATTTTAGTATATAAAACATAAATAAATAATTTATGGTTATAAAAGTGCTCTATATTTATTTTTGGCTAATATATATTAATTGTATACATATATTTCTATCATTTATATATTAAATAACAGTCAACTATTATTACAACTATCACTTACAAATAAAAGATTTATTTATATATAATGAAGTAACAATATATTCTGTTTCAATATACATCATTTCAATTATATGTTTTCCAAAATAAAAAGTAATTAAATATTAATATTTTAATTTTTAAAATGAAATATTAATATTTTATTATATTTAAAATAAAGTTTTTGACTTTTAATGAATCAAAAATTTAATAAATTTCATATGGCAATGATATTTTTCTATCTCAAAATAAAATACATGATTATGTATATTAGTTTTTCAACTTATATTGACGGCATATACATTTTATTACTCATTTTATTATTTCTTTGATATTGATATCATACAACATTCTATATAATAAAATGTTGTCTAAATGTAAAGCTAAAAATTCTATACAACTTAAGAAAATTTGTAAAGTATTTTTTTTAAATGATAAAATGAAAGTTATTGATTTATTAGTAGAAAAAATATCTGTGAATCTTCATCTATGGCATCAAATATTTTAAAGTTTGAAGTGTTTAATAAATAATATAAAATGGGTTATGACAAGTAGAAGTGATTGTACAGATTCCAAAATTGATATAAACTTCAAAAATCAAAACAATTCAAAAATCTTTGGTTTGCTAATAAAACAGCTATTCCATTATCATAAAAAACAAAAACAAAGTAAAAGGATATCATTAAGAGAATGTTTAATTGCTATGAACATCTAGCATTTCAGTATTTATTTTATTTATAAAAATAAGCAATATAGTATTTGTTTTATTTTTGAGAGAATGTGTTGGTGAACTCCATAAGCATTACATATAAGTTTCAATGTGATCTTTTAATTATATATATATATATATATATATATATATATATATAAAAGATCACTATTGATATATATATATATATATATATATATATTAATAATAATTCAAACAAATATATTTAACACAGTATTCAAAATTAAATAATATATTCTTTACCAGAAGTACTTTCAATTGTTTCACTGACAATCTTTATCAACTGTTAATACAAACGTACAAAAAATAAAAACTTGCATTACCCATCATTCAATCTATTCAAATTTCCCACAATTCTGTTGTCTTTATATTAGCCAATTGTTTATTCATTAAACCACCTCTATTCCTAGATATCATCATTGCCTCTTTAATTTTACGTTTTTCACTACACCTTTCAATTTGAATAATTTTTATATCTCTATTATTAAATTTAAAACCATAATTACATGTTTTATTATGATCAAATATAATTGATGAAGTATTCATATTTACTGAAGATATATTTTCTTTCTGTACACGTTTATATAATGTCTTATGATCATTATATCATTTTTGTAATGTACATTTGGATTCCCCTATATATTTTATTCCACAACCACATTCCAACATATATACAACAGAACTTAATTCAAACTTAGAAATCTTGGCTTTGGAGTTATTTATCATATCATTTATATTATTTGAAGAGAAAAAAGAAATTCTACACAAACCACTAAAAAGTTTATTAATTAATTTAGCTTCTTGATTAGATATAAAAGGAATAGAAATCCATTTATCACTTTTTAATTTACTTAATATTTTCTTATTATTATTCTTATTTTGATTATATTTTGTAATTGTATTATAAATAATATTCCTTCCATAACCAACATTCAACATATCAGTAATATATACATTAATATTTTCAATTTTATCACTAACAAATTTGCACAAATAATCATTTCTAAATAAAAATGACTTCAAACCAGCTAATTTATGACTCATATGAACTTTAGAATTATATGGAATATAACCCCTAATTTCCACAGGCTTTAAAATCATATTATAATCAAACACATTATTATTTCTTTTAATAAATATATCTAAAAACTTTATAGAATCTTCCTTCTCTTCATTTAACACCCATTTTACATTATTAATCATATTTAACTCATTAAACAAATTAACTATTATTTCATTATGTGCACATATAAATACATCATCAACATATCTACAGTATACTTTAATTCCTTTATATTTTATCTGAGAAAATATCTTAACCTCATAATTAGAAATAAAAAAATTACAAAGCTATGATACCACCAGAAGACCCATTGGCCAACCAAAATTCATTTTATAAAAGCAATCATTAAACCTAACATATATATTATCATTCACAAATCTTAATATTTTAACAATAAAATTCCTAATATTATTATCTATAGATTTTAAAAACAAAGCTCTTTCAACAAACTCTATTGATTCCATACGATTAATTGAACCATACATTTCAGATATGTCAAGTGTACACATAACATCATTATTATCAATTTTTATATTTTTAATCCTATTAATAAAATCAAATGATGATGAAATCGTATAATCTCCAAATCCAAGCACATCTTGCATTATTTTTTCAATATATCTACAAGCATTATAATAAAAAACACCACCAAAATCAACAATTACTCTTAATGGATAACAATTTTTATACAATTTTTATGCAATTATTTTTTGTACGTTTGTATTAACAGTTGATAAAGATTGTCAGTGAAACAATTGAAAGTACTTCTGGTAAAGAATATATTATTTAATTTTGAATACTGTGTTAAATATATTTGTTTGAATTATTATTATATAATTTAAAAATACAGACATTTAATGGTTGTAGTTATATATATATTCTATTTTGTTTATAATATAATATTAAAATTTATATACGGAAAGTATACATATAAAAATGATTTGTGTTATATATAATATAGCACACATTAAAGCTGGTCATGCATATTGACATATATATGTATAAAAAAAAAGAAACTTGTATAAAATTGGTTTCATCATATATCAGTAAAATAAATTTATTTTAATTAAGCTAACATCACATGATCACCATTCCATATGCTTTCACATGCTGATAATAAGAGTACCAATCTCTCCATACAATAGTGCCACCAAGTGTAAGCCTTCATAATTAATAGATGCAGGAAGGTTTGTGTGTAAAACCCATATCTAATGCCTATGCATCCAACATCCTCAGATTAGTTTTTAGTTTTGGGGTTTTCATCAGTGAAGAGCTTTATAGTTAATCTAGTAGGTAAAAGGTGACAGCTGGGGAAGAGGGTTGCATTAGGTCCTGAGATCAAGGTGCAGTGCTCTAAAATTCAATACTTCTTGCTGATAAAGGACACAAACTAGAAACTAATCTGGCGATGTTGGGTGAGTAGGCACTAGACAGAGATTTTATCCACAAACCTTCCTGCATCCATTGATTATGAAGGCTTGCATTTGGTGAAATTATTGTATGGAGCATTTGGTACTCTTATTAATTAAATTAAAGTGAGATAAGGTAAAAATTGAAGTTGGACACTACAAATTTTAATTAATTACAAACATGTAAATAAGAAAAAAAATGAGTTCTCAATAGTTGATATTTTCATAAAATTTGTTGAAGTCCAAATTTTAGATAAGAGATTAATAAATATTACAAATTTAATGAAAGTAATAAACTAATTCAATAAAATGATAAAAAATATAGATAAATCAAGAATTTGTGTGACAATTATATAGCAGATTAAAAAATATACCTTTCAAAAAATCATTGATTAAAAAAAAAATAAAAAAGCTAAAAATCTATTGTCTTAATTTAATTTTTCTGCTATCGCCTTTCTTGTTTTTGGCCTCTTCTCTTAAGTTAAAATCAAACCAGCATACTAAGGTCAAGTGTGAGAAGCTGGATCTCACAGATGAAATGCTGATAGTCAGCAATGAACAATAGTATTTTATATAGATAAAAATATAATCTCATATATAGATATATTTGCAATGTCTGGGCACATTTCCAGTGTGTGCACATTCTGACATTGCACAAAACATCTACTAATCATATATGAAACGTCCTAAACCAGAGTTAAAGTAACCCTATCACTTATAAAAGATATTTGCTTTTATATGAGATATCTGTCTACCAACATCTCATCTGCTTAAACAAGGTTATAAAGAAAAATATACATGTGTAAAACAAGAAACCAGAAAATAATTGTATTGAATATCTAACCAGCTGAACTGAACATGATTTAAAATTAATCTAGATGTAATCATGGGAAAAAAAAACTAATGAAAAAGTAATCGTAATGAAATTTATATGAAATTATTCAATTATCAAAGTATAAGCTAAAGTGTAATCATAAATATATGAAGAGCTATAGAGAAATTCTTTCATAAAGTCCGTTTTTATTTATTTTTTAAACAGTAATTGCTTAGTCGACTTTCGACTACTGCAAGTTATAGACTAGCATAATTTTTTTATATAGAGCTCGCAACACAAACTCTTAACATAAATTGGAATGTGGGAGTGGGTATATAAATATGCTGTTATTATTAATTTACATAAAATTTATTCAGTTCATTGTAACTATATTTTCCTACTATCTATCTAAAGTGAGTCAACAGAGAATCCAGTCAATGAACAACCCATAAAAGTTAATTAAATCCATGTGAAATCAAGTCATTGCATACATGAGCTTAAAATAAGAATGCAAAAGATATAAAGGTATGATCACAAAATAATAAATGGCTAAGATTTTCTTATTCCATTTTTTATTAATAAGTCTAAAATAAATAATTAAATTAAATGGAGTAGTAAAATTTACTAAAATAAAATAAAATGATAGTATATTTTTGTAATTAATATTTTTTCTCATATATTTAACAGTGCATCTCACTTAATGTTTTTTAAATATATTTTTGTATTCATATTGTTTTTATATATATTTTACGAGATCACACTAATTAAACTATTCTTATATTTTTATTGTAATACGTTATTTATTTTTTATTAATATTTCTTAGGGTATATTAATTTTTTTAAATTATGTTTTGGGTTAAACTTTTGAAATATGTAAATATCTGTAAATATTCAGGTCTAACCCTATATTATATAGTAATATATTGGATTTATTAACTTAGCATTTTTCCCATGAAGTAGTCACAATAGTTTACATAATTGTGATAGAGACATAGCTGTTAGCTAATCCACCAAGGGTTTTGAATATTGCATCATTGGTTTTTTAATAAAGTGGAAAGCTGAATCATTGGCTGTGAAGGTTGAAGTCTATCCATTAATATTTAAGAAATTGCTATCTAAATATAAGCTGAGGAGTGACTGTATATATGTATGGAAGATAATGATCTGGTTTAACTAATGAGTGCTGTTTCTGCACAAAATACATTCATTGGGGATCATTTATCTTTTGCACATGTGTATAGCCATGGGTATCAGTTATTTTAAGTGGTGTGGAGGATGAATATAGTCTGAAAAGTCTACTTTCAAATTCCTCTATTTATTATTATTATTATTTTGATAACAAAAGTAAACAATAATTCATATTTCTTGTATCAATTAAAGTGATTAATCTGTAAACCATTGCCATTTTTATCTGAGCCAGTTGTGGATTAATTAAACAGTTAACATCAAAAAAGTTAGCGAGGAATTTGAACCTGACCTAGGAATATTTCTCATTATAGAAATGCACTGTAAACTGCAGAATCACAGCCATATTATAAGTAATAGATATTTATAATGACAGGGCATAGAATCTCTCTAAGTGAAACCGGCTTATGAGACTGATGATTAAAAATATGGTTGAAACTTTATCTGAACATTGGAACTACTTAGGACATTCAGTATAATCAGTAATTATTTCTAACACCCATTCACCCTAGTGTGTAAATTATTGTATATTCTAAGTAATGTAAATTCGTTGAAAGCAGTCAATACTTAAACTAGGCCAATATCAATGACAATCAGCAATCTCAATCTGTTGTCAAGGCAACCTCCTTTAACTTTAACAATAAAGATGAAATCCCCAACTTTATTTATGGTCTGATTTGTTTATATAGACACTAAAGATTGCAAGTGATCAGATAGAGTGAAATTATTAATGGAAAGAAATTGAAATAAACTTCATTAAACAGGTAAATATAAACTGTTCTAAAAAGAGACTAACAAATAAGTCAATTATGACTTTCAAATTGTTCTACATCAATAACTACATAAACAATAAATGTATAAATTTAAAAATTAGTTTCCCATTATAATTCATGTGCATATCCATGCATATGAGTCTGTGTTGAAAAGTTGCTGTACACATGAAGTTCATAAATAGTTATGTAGTTTATTGTAATCAATGTTTGTCAACAAAATAAATGCCATTATATAGGATGTAAGATGTAAGCAACAGAGTATTGGAAAAAAATATACTAATGCCATGACATGACTATATCTCAAAATAAATATTTAAAAGTTTTATATATAAATTTAATATTGTTAATTTAATATTATTCATAAATAAATTATCAATCAAAACAAAAGTGAAATAAACAACTATTAATAACTATCTTATAATATTTATCAAACCGGAATTCATCTCCATTAAGATCTTCTCCAGATATTGTGCTATATTATAGTATGATATCTTGAGAAGATCTCAATGGAAATGAAAACTGATTTTATAAATTGTTTTGATTTTTTTTTTCTATGTGTCATAGCATCGGCCGGGACGCGAACTCGCTAACCCGGGACAACTGCTTGTAAGGCGGCTGTGCTGATCTCTCGACCACCAACGCTTGACTAAATTGTTTTGATTTATTACTCATTTATTATGGACAAACAAATTGTATTGGATATTTGATCATTATAGTAATATTGTTTATTATTATAGTCAGGGCAGTTTTTATTTGTAATATGATCTCATACTTTACTTATTTTTTAAAGTATTTATTCCATTTATAATTCAAAAAGATATAAATACTGCTTGATATCTAACAATTATTTTTTTATTCATGTAGATTTGTTTTATATTCTAATTTATTAGACATTGTATTAATTATAGCCATGAAGTGATGTGTAGAAAATTAAAAACCAGTTGCACTTATCAACCTATCTTAGGGCATGCTCTTTTATATTTTTTGATTATCCAGAATTAAGTGATGGAATTGTATTAATGACGTATGTCAATCTCTTAAATGAGAAAACTAATGAAGAAACATCTTTAGTAGACTCTAATTAATCTCATTATTTCTTTCTTTTTTATAATATTCGTAGCCATTATTATTATTATTATTTTCATGTGTCATAGCATCGGCCAGGAAGCGAACCCGCTAGCCCGGGACCACTGCTTGCAAGGCGGCTGTGCTGACCTCTCGACCACCAACGTTTGACTTTTTTTTTTTAATTTGAAAAATAATTAAATAAACATGATTAGTTAGTTATAATATGCAAATTAACAATGCCATTTTCAAAGATACTATGTTTTTATAACTTTAAGCTTATTGTTATGGCCTTTTTTAATCATATTTCTTTAAAGAAAACATCAGATTTATTAAAATTTAACTACAATATTATTGGTAGTATTTTTAATTTGATTTCTCTACGTATCATTAACTGAAATTAATAACCATTTAACTGGTTTAATATTTTTTTCAAATAAGCGACAAAAATTATGCATTTTTCATTTTATATTTATTTTTGATGTTTAAAAGTAATTCTATTTTTTAAACAATATTAATTAGTTTTATACGGTATAAAGAAATATATTTATAATTGCTTCTTTTACAAAAATATTTTTTAGAAAGTATTTCTCATAAAAAAAACCAATTGCTTCATGAATAATTTAAAAATATTGAATTAAAACGATTGATTTATTATTTATAAAGCCTGGCATATTATATTATTCACTAAGAAAAAATTAGACCATCAGTAGGATGCATGTGAAAAACATTGCTCTTTCAAAATCAGCAATAATAGAGAAAAACTTATTATTTATTCATTGAATATATGTTACTATAATTTATCTCTATATATTTATTAAAACTCATCAGTTGTTAAAAAAATTAAAATATGATTGCAGAATAAAAAAATTAAAAAAATCACAAATTCTTAAAAATTTGCACCAAAAAATTAAAGCTTTATTTTATTGAAATGGAAAAGAGAATCCTCGTATTAACATTGCTGATTCAGGATTTATAGAGAGAGCAAGTGGGGATGGATTATTACGGAGAGTAAAAAGAGTTTAAACATATATAGAAGTAAACGGAACATTGGGTGTAAATTAAATTATGATAATAGCAAGGAAAATAGTTTATTGTTTAAGACTCGAACGGGATCTTTAGCAACACGGGAATATACACGTAAATAAAAAATTATGGGTGATTTAGTCTGCAAATTGTGTAAGAAAGACATAGAAAAAAATAAGGCATCTGTTAATTCAATGCAAATTCAGGGTACAAATAATGAAGTTATGGAAAAATAAATATGAACAAAGTGATTATACAGAAAGTTGGTTATTGTTTTTTATGCTGAGTTTGGAAAAAGATAAGGGGATTTAGATATGAAGGCCATGGAGTGACAAAGATTATGTTGTGGAAATGTGGACAGAGCAGATTATGGAAAAACTTAGGGTGGGGAATGGAAAGGGAAGGTAAAGTGGCTAGCAGGTTTCTCTGGGCATAGTGGCTGAGAGATTCCTGACTCCGTATAAGGAGAAGTCACAGTGCACCACATCACATCTTCCTAGCAGATTAAATAATTATTGTATGACTGTTAGATCTCAATTTATCTTCAAGTAATGGATTTGTCCAAATTACAATATTATATCAATCAGATTCTGCATTTATTGCTGCAAACTAATGAATATAAGTTGAGATAAACATAAGATGATAGAAACAGGTCAGTAGATGAATATGTTCACTAAATTCAATTGCTCCAATTAAGAGGACTTGGCTATAAATTAGTAGTGCATTTGGATATGGATTTAGATAAAAAGGGATATTACATTAGTTGCTCCACATTTTATTACAAAAGCAATGATCCACATTCATGGTAGAAACAGAAACTGCTAGATACTAAACTTGACATGAATCAAGATGCCATAACATAGCTGGAAGCATTAGGTGTACCTAGAAGAGTGTCTGAAGTTTCTTTCTGCAATAGTTCACTGCAACTAGATATTATATCTAGCCAATTAAATCAGGCAAATGGTATATCAGATGTTTTGTGTAAATCTATATTGTATATAGGTTTTAATAAAATACTTAACCATTTATGCAGATCTATCTTTGTTATGGTCATTAAAATATTTAACCAAACTGAGCAGATCTGAGGTTGTTAGGGTCACATATGAACACAACAGATATAGTCAAGCAGTGGCTTAGCTCTTAGGATTTGAAGAGAGTAATTGTTGCAGTTGATTAATCCCGTGACAACTGATCCATGGCAAAAAAAGAAAGTTTAATATAATCCAAACTATCTGATAAATTTGATCAACCTACATAGATTAAGTGCTCTTTTATCTTCAAGCAAATTAGTTTAAAATATAAGTTTGTGGTTCACTGACAGGTACATTGTCACCACAAATGTTATCATTACTACTAGTGTTTTGTCTGTTGAATCCCCTGATGACCAACAGGAAGTATTACAACAATTGTATCCATAAAAAGGAGGAGAATGCAAGAGATCTTTCTGCTAAGCTCAGGAAGTTAGCATTGAGCTGTGACTTCAGGAATTTTTTAAATGAAGCATTAAATCATTTTATCTGCAGAATGTGAAATCACTCTCTCAGGATTAAATTATTAATGGATTTAAATACTATCATTCAGACCATAATCTGGTGAGCAACTCTTGCTGAATCTACAGTGATTCATACAGCTCCATTAAATAAAGGGAGTTCCAGTATTAAAGTTGTGAATCAGAAAACCACAACATTTAAAATCTTTTCAGAATAGAATAATCTTAATAGAGCAACTGAAGAGAATAATGATGCGAAAGTTTATTACATATATAACAAAGAATATGCACATCTCATATGTCCTTTGTACAGTTTACAATGTTTGTAAACATATGAGACATAGAGAATCTGCTTAAAACTGCTTGTTTTTAAAAAAAACAGCAAGACAGCAAAAAGTAATGAGAAAGTCTATTCTAAAACATTCAATGACAGCCATAAAACCTGAATTATTATTAATATTATCATATTATTTCATTATTATCATCATCATATTAGTATCATCATCATCATCATATTATTATTATTATCATTATCATCATTATCATCATCATATTATATCGTTAATTTCCTATGATATTGTGAATGAAAGAAGTTCAGTATGGACTATTGTGCAACATCTCATACTTTAGTAAAATCATAAGCTAACAGAGGGCATATAAATATCCTCATTTAATTGCATAAATTGTTATAACTATAGGGTATTTGAACCCAGACTCTCAAGCTTCATTCAGCTATACAATTGATCTCATACAACCAATACACATGATGACATACATGTAAAAAGATCTTTTCACATGTGTGAAGTCCATGTGTATTGGTTGTATAAAATAGATTGGATAGCTGAAGGAAGCTTGAAAGTATGGGTTCAAATTCCTACCACATCTAAACTCCAGCAATATAAATTATTCCACTATTTAAATATTATAAATGGTTATAATTCTTCAGGATGCAGTGTGTTGTTAAATGAAATGGCAGAGTGCCAGATTCTAGATCTTAGGTCCTGGAATCATTTTTAGTTCTGTGACTTGCAGCATTCAAACATCGTATAAACTTCCATTCAGGGACTTATTTTATTTATTCTCCAGTATAAACATGCTTTTTGATGACTTAGATGTGACAGAATATTATACAGAGTTATTTTCCAAGTTTTATATAAATGCAATAAATAATAAGAGAAAACATTAAATATCAGCTAATTGATACACTAATTCATGAAAGTATAATGGACTAATCAATTTTGCTCTTAGGAAAAAGTGAAAAAATCAGAAGGAACCTCATAGATAAGTATATGAAATTTCTACTGACTGTTGCCTTTGGCAAGATGACTCAGTTGGTTAGAGCATTACCTTAAAATTCAATAATCAAAAATATAAGAGTCTCAGGTTCGAATTTCATGCTACTACTATTACTGGTCAGGCTAGCAACACATGGAGAAGAGGGAAGAATAATACCTCTTGAAACGTTGTGCATATACTAACCTGTTTGATGTGATAATACACACGTTTCAACTAATTAAGAAAATTTATAAATGATTTTTTACATATTCACAGAATGTGAAAAAAACTATGATTACATATATTCTACCCAACCCTATATAATTCATGTAGGATGATAAACAGAAATCAACAAAACAGTTAATGAATAGATTAATTAGTGTTGCTGAATCTATTACTTTTATAACTGTAAGAAGGTGAAAAATTGATTTTATCGTAATTGTATAAATTGTATTGCTCTTAAAGACTTTATATATATATATATTGTAGATATATATATAGTATTCAATTATTTAAAAAAAAATTTTTTTTCTTTTATACATACAGAGATTTATATGTATAGATTTTTTATTATGAATAAGCAGTTTTGTGATTTATTATATAATTTTTTTTTATTAAATAATATGTGTTAAATTTATTTAACTTTCATTTTGTTAAAATAGAGTAAATCAGAAAAGTGTAAAATAAGGCAATTAAGATTGTTAGATTAGGAGATAAAAAATGTACACGTGTGAAAGAATGAATACATCTGTACAAACACAAAGATGCTTTTACACATATTCCTGATGGCTATAGATTCCAGGTTTGTTGTTATCTGTGTCTTAAGATTATTTTTACAAAAGAGGTGCTTTGATGTAGATAACGATAGCAATCAATTTTAAGTCTTTATTGATTGTGACCGACGTCAAACTTGTGAAGCTTTGATTTTTTTTTTAAGATAAAGATTTCCAGATGTTTTTTTTTTCTTTGGTTGAAATTCGCGATATAAATGATTGAAACATTTTTTTTTAATCAGTTAGTCTTAAATTTCTTTAGAGAGATGATGAGTTAGTCATTAATTTTTTTAGAGAGAGAGTCACTCAGATTATTATTATTATTTTGAGACTCAACTCAGTCGGTCCTTCCTTGTTATTATTCTTAAGCAGAAATGTAAGCTCTGATTTTTTTTTTAAAAGAGAGTGAACGCTTTAATTTTTTTTTTTCTCACTCTTTGAAAGTTGAAAAAAAAGAGCAAATGAAATGTGCATTTATATAAAGCAATTTCCAGCAATATTAAAGAAGAGGAGAGAAATGGAACAAGATTGAATTTATTAGAAGTTAGTAATAATTATATAAAAAATGATATTAACATATTTGGTTATGCATAATACTATGCCTCTGCATTGCTAAACCATTTTTTTCTGCTTCCTGGTTAATACAGAATGATTCAAAATCGCTGATCTGTCTATGAAGTCATGTATCCAGTAATAACCAATAAAATGATAGATTTTGAAGCCAACCACACAAGCTATATGGAATGCTTTGTTTCTAGTTTCTGGCTTATTAAAAGCTCATTACCTTCGAATGAATGGAGAAGAGGAAATAGGAGGAAAAGAAAATTTATAACAGCCATGTAGAACCAAGTTTGAAGCCATAAATCAAATTTTTGTTGATTTACCTCAATCATCTAAAGTGTCAACAGCAATTATTTTTTTTAAAGGAGAGAGACAAGCAAATCCATCGGTACCTACTTATTCAAAGTACTTATAATAACTTTTTTTTAAATGGTAGAAGGAAGCCAATCAACAGTGAATAATAATGGAATTGAAGAAACAAGCAAGTCAATTGATTCAGCATTATCTTAAAAGTATCTGCAATAACTTTCTTTTTTTTGTTGTTGTTGTTGTTGGTGAGCAAAGAAAAGCAGTCTGAAAATTCAAACTCAGGACATTAATAAGAAGTAAAAAGTAGATGGGTAAATATGAACTTTCTTTAACCGATTTTATTCTTTTACTTATTAAAAGTAAACCTTAATTTACTGGTCAAAGCAATTTTCTTTTTTGATACAGAAACATTAAAGACTTGTTTATCTATAGTTATTTGCAATATCTCACAACATAGCACAAACATAGTTTAAATCTTTAAACTTAAATTTTTCATTATTTTTTTTTTTTTTTTTTATTATATATTGTAATGTTGAAATGTTTTTTTTTAATTGTTCTTCAGTTGTTAATGATAATGAGCAACCTATAGATATATGCATTTATAATGTTTTTTATTTTTATTTTATCTTGTTGCATATTAAAAATTAATATATGTATTTTATTTTCTTTCGCTATAAGGTTGCAAAAGAAAAAGATATTTTTATATATGTAATTTATGGGTATACATTTTAAACATATATGTTAACATTACCGAATGCTGAATGTGTAACTGCTTATCCAAACACATCAAAGAATAGGTTATATATGATTAGTTTAAAATGGTAAATTGAAAAGTAGGGCATTACATTTGAATGGAAATGAAATAACATATACAAGTTTCACCTGAAATTTATTTTATGATATGATGAGTAAGAAAAGTCTTAAATAAGCATTTATAGAATATGTATTTTTTTTTTCTAATATTGATTTAAGTCAGCTTATTTTGAGATATCAAGAAAAATGACAAACCTATATATTAAGTTTATTTGCTCATACTTATATAAATTTTTATATTAATAAGCCATTTATTTAATTGTCGATTTGACTTTAAAGAAGGAAAGAAAGAGTAGTAGTGTTAATAAAATATAATTATATATCTTAATTGGTTTCCGAGTTATTATTAAGAATATTGTGGTTTTTTTTTTGTCTTAATTCTATCATTTTAATTCATCATCATTGCTCGCAGTTATTAAGTATTACCATTCGTATATATTGAGCAATCACTTGCAAATATTAAGCGTCCGCAAAATAATAGGTAAACTAGAATGTTGATATTTAAGTATTTAAGGATTATGCTTGAGAATAACCAAATTTTGATAATTATAGTTCAACATAGAAAGCTAAAATTGTGTTGTGTCCATGAATTTAGATCATCCTCATCAAAGATGGATATCATGTTATTAGTTAAAAATGTTTCAAATAATACTATATAAAAGTTATGATCGCCATCAATCATCATTAATAAATTATAATCATTAAATTTAATGTTTAGCGTAATGAATATATTTTAGTAAATAGGGGTTTATAGAAAATTGAATATTATGCAAAGAGATTCATGATGATCAATCATCACCATTAGTATTATTAAATCCCAGTATGAAATAGGATAATTTTAATAGATGCCTATAAGTTTATAAAGATGAATTTATTGTTGTGAGTTTATTGATAAGCCATGGCTGGTATCATCATCACTATTATAATCATTATTATGATATCACTATTATTATCATTATTATGATATTATTATCATCATCATCATTATTACCTTTATTGTGATAAATAATCTAGTTAAATGGCCATCAATATCAATAATGGTCTTCACATGCTTGTTTGGAAGCCATTAAGAGGATTATAAGGAGCTAGCAATGTCTATAAGAATCTTTGATCTATAGTATAAACTTTGGTAATATTGGGATCTTGTAATTTTATCAATATAGATAAAATGTAAGAATGTCATTTTTGTTCAATAGTCATCCAAGTCATGTGTAATAAATATGTACTGAATGAGTTTGAACTCAAGTACACTATAAATAGATACTTATCTAGATTGAAAACAATCTAGTGGCGCTCATGGGAAAACACATGTACTTAGCTAAACTGAATAAAGAGTGATATCATCCCTTTCCAACTTCATAATATTAGTTTTATAAAATATATTTTTTTATAAGTTGTCATGAATAGCACCCGTGTGTGCATATGACCATGAATGGTCTTATATATTTGGAAAGAAGAATAGGAAGGATTCTTTGTTAGAAGAACCTAGTATTGGAGATAAGCATAAGGCACTCCAGGAATCTCACAGTGGGTACTTTTATTCAGTTGCTATATTTAATATTATTTTTATTAGATGACAATGGCCAGTATGTTTTATTGTTCAAATGACTGCCCCAATATATAAATAAATACCAAGAATCTTTAATGCTGATATTTTCAAGTGGCACAGTGATTCTATAATTTCTTTATCTATGCTATGATGAATTAATATAGTTACAAATGGTACAGATTGGATAGGCATATATCTAATAATTAATAATTTCCCCTATCTAAATATTTATTATGGTTACAAATGTGACATATTAAAATAGTTACAAATTATAGTTACAAATACATATCTTTTATATTAATTTAATAATTACAAATACATATTATATTAATTTATAAATATTGTTACAATATATATGTCATTATAGCAAACTTAATATCTTCTGTTACTTTAATTAATACAAAAAGTTCAGCAGAAATAGTGTCATCAAGAGAACACAAACTGGATAATAACTGATGAAATAAATAAATTAAACCACTAAACACTGCACAAACCCTATTTCCTATGCTTACACAAACTGTTAAAATAGAGGCAGCATCATGTTTAGTAGCTCAATACGAATCCCTGCCCATAAGAAGATGGTGATTATGGCTATTAAAAAAACCAAAGACATCAAAATGTATTCTGAACAGATTTTAGATCTTTATGTCTATACATGCAAATGAGCTTCAATTGAAACATTAGTGTGTTTTCATTTTAGCCTCATTGATTCATGGTTAGGTAAATAAGTAAAATCTGGCTGCTGGAGGGTTGCATTTGATCCTAAGATCTCTGTGCAGTGCTCTCAGATCCAAGGCTTTTCACTGATGAAAGCCACAAGCTAGACAATAGTCTGGGAATATTGGATGAATAGACACTATATAGGGATTTTATGCACAAACCTTCTTGCATCCATTGATTATTTTGGCTTGCACTGAGTGGCGCTACTGTCTAAAATAAATAAATTGTGTTTTATAAATAAAATTATACTTACTACATATTATCTTGCTTTAACAAATAAATGTTTAAACGCTGTTATCTCTTTATAAATCGATATCCATAAGTAAAATAAATGAAAACATTTATAGTTAAGTTGACGTTTGCATAACTATTTTCAGGAGTTACAGATATCAGTATTATTTAACACAGCATTACGCTGTTGCACATGCGCTTTGAAGATTTTAACTATAAATGAATGAATACTAACACTCAATCACATGATAAAGGCCATTCTATTTTTTCCAAAGACTTTATCATGTGATTGAGTGTTAGTATTCATTCATTTATAGTTAAAATCTTCAAAGCACATGTGCAACAGCGTAATGCTGTGTTAAATATTACAGTTTACAAACATCGCGCTATAAAAATGATTTATTTAGATATCAGTATTATAAGCAGACTACTCTCTTCATAATAAAATATTTAAATCATAATTGCCTTTTTAATTTTTCTCTTTCTACAATGTTTTTCTTAAATTTATCTTCTTTTGTAATCCTTATTATAATGAAAATCTATGCACCTACAAAAGTGGCAAAATGCAAAATATTAAATTGTTTTCTCAAAAATGTATAAATGTAGAATATGATAGACGACAATTTCTACAAACTTTAAATCAATTTAGCAATAAATCTTAAAACAAAGATAAAAATAAAAAAAGGATATCCATACTTTTTCTAAATAATATTCAATTATTTAGAAAAACATTCGATGAGAAATAGAAAATTTCAAATTACTTCTTATAAATGTAAACAAATTAAGTAGTAATTTTAAAAAATCTATATCTAGAAAACAATAACAAAAAAAGGAGTTTTAGTTAGCAAAATATATGCAAATACAAAAAAAAAAAATCATTCATAAATGAAGCAAGATATTTTTTAAATAAAGATTAAATGAACACCAATTAATATAACCTCATAAAATTTGTTACAAATAATTAGTCTAATACAGTTTATGTTTTTTGCCTATTAAAAATTGTGTAACTAAATTTAATTTCAAGTCAAATTATAAAAAAATATTATATGACAAGAAACACCATAAAAACAGAAAAATTAAAGAGACAATTCTTATAAATCAGTTGGAAGATTCTATAATAAATAGACATTCTGCTAATATTGAAATATATAGTTAACTTAGAAATCACATGATAGAAGAGAGATGCTCAATTATTAATGATTATAACGTAGGTAAACAAACCTACTAAAAAAGTTGTATAATATTACTGTTTTCATTATTATGATTTAAATGTATTAAACACAGACGCACGTTTATATATATATATCATTAAAAGCAAGTCAACACTTAGACAATCCAAATATCAATAACAATCTACAATTTCAAACTGTTATCAAGGTAACCTTCTTTTACATATATATATATCATAACAGACCAGACAGCACTTAGACAATCCCAATATCAATAACAATTAACAACAATTTCAAACTGTTGTCAAGGCAACCTCCTTTTAATAATAAAAGTGGAATTTTACCTTTATTAATGGTTCAATATATTTATATAGTCATTAAAGATTGCTACTTGACCACGAAGATTGAAATTATTGATTCTAAGAAATTTAAATAAACCATTTCAAGCAGGTAAATATAACCTATTCTGAATGCAGTCTAATAAATAGTCAATTATAGCATTACAAACAGCAATTATAATTTTCAAATTATACCCAAAGTATTACTTAAATATTAAGTATAATAATGCTGAAGGCTAAATAGGTTTGTAAGTAATCACTAAAATCCAGTCAGCACTTAGACAATTCCAGAACCAATCTTAAAATAGATATTAATACTGGGGGGGGGGGCTCATGTAATTGTATACCAGACTCATAGCTAACAAACTATCTATGCCTATATGTAAAAGTAAAACAGAATGAATAAACTTATCATTCATTAATAAGAAATACTTACAAACCTTTTAAATTTTAATTTATCAATTTGTTAAATCATATTATCATTAAACACACATTTATTAAGACAAACGTATTATCCTTGTTTTTTTCTAAAATAATGTCTTTCTGACATAACATCAATTTAAAATTATTAACTGTTTTATTCCAGTAATTCAATATCCAGAATATCCATTATTGTTCACTATGGAAGCAATTTGCTTAAACATAACATTTTTCTTCACTGAATACTCATAGGCCATTAATATTTATTTTAATAATGGTTCTCTGTTTAACACACATGTATATGGGTGTTTATTTATTTATTTAATTATATATATATATATATATTATAAGATTTTTTACAAACTTATAGATATGTTTTAGATTCACCTATATAATTAAAAAGTGGGTTGACGATAAGAGTGGCCATTCTTGTTTTTTTAAAATCGTTAATCTTGTGTTTAAGATTTGTAGAGGTCCTACTGTCGCATCCAGGCACATAGTCTTAAGATTATAGCCTTAATATATATTACTTAGGTAATGAATATGCGCTTAACAAATTATTAATTAAAACTTATAGATGTAAATACTAAAAGTTTTAATGTATTTCTTTTTTAAAATAAAATTCAGCAATGATATAACAAAGCAAAAAAACAAAAACTGGGACAGTAAGTCAAAATTATGTAATCTAATAATAGTATTTATTTTTCTGACCTCAAATGAAGAACGAATTTCACTAAAAATGAGAAACCCACTTTTAGCTTATTCCTCGTTTTTTAATTAGAAAAGTAGATCAGATAATAACACTTTATATTTATGTAAGCTTGAAATAATGCAACTTCTGAAATACTGACATAAATAAACATATCTGTCCTCCAGAATGTCAAAGGAATAAATACTTCAAAATAATATGATTTAGTTTGTCAATCCAGTTTTTGTTTCTTTTTTCTTTACAACATAGTGAACACTATTTAATGCCTACACATGCAATCAACACTAAAAGTGTTCTCCATAATTCAGTTTTTGATATATACACAAAATTAAGAATAAAGCCATTCTTTCTATATATATAAAACATTTATTTGTAAAGTTATAATAAATTATAGTTTACAATTTGAGAAGATAAAATTTTTATACAAATTACAATTTGGTACAAAAAAAAGATCATACATTTTATGTAAATAATATAAAAGTGATTTTAAAATTATAAATAAATAATAATTTATATGAGATGTTGATGATAAAACCGTGTAATTTTTATATTTAGAATAATAACTTAAACATAAAACTATGAACTATATGTATATATTGGAATACAAAAAGTTTTTACTAATACTTTTCTAATAATTTCATTAGCAGTTTAAATTCAAAATGAGATTTAGGGATATAAAATTTACTTTTTGGTCTCTAAACAAAAAATACCAAAATACACAGTTTATTCTAAAGAATAATTTGGAGGTATTAGTAAACTGTTAATACTGTGGATAACACCATTCGATACTGTAAAGTCAGTTTCTGAAACGTCAGCAGAATTTACTTTAAAAAATCCTAGAAAATAAAATATATGAATATTAGAATTTATATATATATATAATTAAATATTGTCTAACTGTACTCGTAATTATAAATAAAATAATTCATATAACATTACAATATTAGCAAAAACATTAAACTTTATTAAAATTATTCCACAATCATGGTTTCATCTTCAAATGAAATTCAAATAAATATAACACACACACGCGCACACACACACACACACACACATATATATATATATATATATCAAACAAAATAGCCTTTCCATCATTCACTTCAAAACCCATCTTTATTTAACATCAGAGGATAATTTCATGAGAATAATGGCCTCAGATTCAAAATATTTTTCTCATCAAAGTTTTTTTTAGACTTCTTTTTCATAAAAAATAACTTCTGCATTGTCAAATAATATTTTATGACCTGTATTCAGTTTATGAATATACAAAGCTGAGTTATTATATTTATTTTTAACTCCACTCTTATGAACGTTAATTCTTTCATTGAAGACTTAATTTACTTTGACCTATATAAATTTTATGATAACTGGATATAAACTACACCAGGAATAGATTTGCAATCAATTAACTTATGAATAATTTAGTAATGAATTTAAATTCAGACCTTTCTTCAAAGCCACTTTTATACCACCCATTAAAAAAATATTCCTTTGATATGAAAGTTGGGTTTTGAGTGAATGATGAGAAGGCTGTTTTCTTTGGTATTGTATGTGCTATGTTAAGTTAAATTTCTCTTAAAAAAGTCTATTTGTTAATAAATGAAATCATGATTGTGAAATAATTTTGGTAAAATTTAGTTTTTTAATATTGTTATATAAATTTTTATTTTATTTTACATATATAAAGAGAGAAAAAAAAAGGGATAGAAAGCAAAAATATAAAATCATAGCGTAAGAAAGTATATTAAAAAAACATCAAACATTTCATGAATTTTTTTTATAATAAAACAATTATAGTAATAATTACAATAAGAAGTGGATATCAATACTCCAAAAAGAATATTCAAAATATAATGTTAATATGCTCGATATCCTTTAATGTGACCTAAAGGTTTACATTAAATATTAATAAGCTTGTAATTAATAGCAAAGAAACTCTTAGCAAAACCAAAAAAACCTAACATTATTTACAAGATTGACCGTGAATATTTGCCAAAATATTAAATAGTTCTTCCTGTTTTTTAATAACTAAATTTATTACATATATCAAGTTGATAATTTTATTTTCTATTTTTCTCTTTTTCTTTCTTTCTTACTTTCTATAGTTATTATGTAACTAATCTGGCAATCAGTAAGATATCTTTAATTTCTCAGTATGTGCAATGTGAATAAATTATTGAAGAATGCTATGAACCTATATATGATTTAACAAGCAATATGAAATACAAATAAATTTAGTTTAAAAATAATAATATAATAAATGAATATAAAATTAACAAAAAGTAAAATAAAAAATTTCAATAAAAAATTATAAAAACAAATATTTATGAATAAAGTCTAACAATAATAAAATAAAAATATGTTTAAGAGGTACTAAAATGACTAATAAAACTATGTACTGCATTGTTTTAGAAGTTATAATAAAGACAATTAAAACATGACTAAAATAATATAAATTAGGTAAAAAATGTATCCTATTTTTACACATACCAAAGAAACAAATTATAAATTTGAAGATGAAAATATAAACAGGATATATTATAAAAATATTAAGTACAGAAAGGAAAACTTAAATTTAATATGAATGAAGTGCAAAAATATTATTCAACTAAAAAATTATGCTAATTATATTATATATTTAAAAATTGTTATTAAAATGATAAAAAAATGAGCTAATAAAATATAAATAAAGAATATAAAATAGTTGTAAATATATGGTGAAAATAAAATAATAGTAATTAGGAATGAAAAAAAAATGAATATTGTTTTTTTCTTTAACAATATTGTTTGAAAAAATAGTATAGATCTGTTTGTATAAAATAAATGTAGGGAGAGCTGTAGACAAAAAGAAGACTTTTTAAACATATTTTGTTTTTAAATAGTGGAAATGGATTTTAAAAAATATTTTTTAAGTAATTTAAATATTATAGTATAAAAATGTTATTTATTATGTTTTAATTAATATATAAATTATAAATTTTTTAATGATAAATATAATAGTAATTTAAAACTAATAATTTTTAAAAATAATATTTTAAAGATATAAATATATATATTAGATATCAAGCATTTGAAGTTATTTAATTTTAAAATTAAACAAGATTAAAACTGATTGTTAAATAAATATAAATATAAATTTTTTATAACAAAATCAGATTTTAATTCAATTATTTAAGTGAATGTTTTGCAGTTTTTTAATATGTATACAATTTTATTTTTATATGTCTAATATGTTGTGATAGGATTTATGAAAATTATATGTTACAGCCTTGATGAATACTGTTATACGGCTGAAATTGTCAGCTATTTTTACACTATGAATTGCACTGTTTAAAATACATAGAAGAGTGTGCTAATATTGTTTGTTGTTGTTATGCATGAAAACTCTTTATAGAATGTAATGAGCAAAGCATTAAATAATTGGAATAAATTTTAGAATCATAATTCTCAATATATCTCAAAGAAGCCTTATAATCACCAGTAGAGTTGAATTTCAGGTAGGTACTAAAAGTTATCCACCTAATAAGATTGGATTTTTCAATACTGATAACAATTAGAGATAATACTAATGATCATACAACTGGTTCATAAAAGAAATTTAACAATTACTGACCATGCATTTGTTGTTATTGTTAAACACAAATCATAAAATACATAAATTAACAATTTCTAATTCTATGAAAATAAGACATAATAAAACTACTAATTAATTTACATCCTGATTATAAGCTATTTAATAAATTTATATTTCAATAGATAAATAATGGCCATATAGCTTTAGAGAATCATTAAGAAATAGAAAGCTTTTTATCTGAATTACTTAAATTTATAAATTATTATAATCAAGTGTTATTATTTGAACCCAGTAATCTACATTGCATAATTATTCTACTTATTTTCAAGTGGAGAACTGTTCAGCAGTCAACAGGGGGCATGGAAATTAAGATATTTGTTAATTACCTTATAAATGAAGATAATTTCAAAAATATATGCATAGTAAGAGAAGGTAGTCAAAGTTATTACATTTATAGATGGTTGCATTATGATAGAGCTGAGATGAGGATTACATTGAACTCCCTCCCCTCAAACAAACTAACTTCAATATATATATATGCCAAATATGTTGTGATATAGTTTGAATTGCCATTTTTTGCATGGTGAATTAATAAAAAAAAAAAAAGTAACAATTGTGAGGTGTATTGAGTTCAATAATTTTATTAAACTACATATTTTTTTTATTTTAGCTTTCATAAACTTTTATTTAATATGGCTATTATTATCACCACTGAACTAAATAATAGACTTTCACTGATTTTATTTCAAAACAGTAGCAAATTTTCCATACAGTAGAGCCACCCAGTTCCAACCAGAGTAAACAATGGATGCAAGAAGGTTTGTGCATAAAATCTCTATCTAGTTTATACTCACCCAATATTCCCAAACTAGTTTCTAGCTTGTACATCGAATGCAACCCTCTAGCAGCCATCTTTTACTTTTTTAGTTAATTGTGAAACTATGAATCCAAAATGAAAACACATTAATGTTTCATTTGCTCATATAGTTATTTTGTATGTATATTTTGGTGTATTTGGTTCTCTAAAACAATAGTCACCATCACCCCATAGGCAGGACTGGTTTTGAACAACTAAACTACCCATGAACATCATTTCTTAGGCCTACATAGCTCTTGAAACAATTGGAAACTCACCATACTGTTGTGCCATCCAGTGCAACTTACAGTAATCAGTGGATTCAAAAAGGTTTATGCATAAAATATATCTAATGCCTGTTTGATTAAAGCCACAAGCTAGAAATGAGTCTGGGGATATTAGACGAGTAGGTACTCAATAGAGATTTTATGACCAAATCTTTTAGAAGTCATTGAACACTATGGTTTGAATTGGATAACTCCTTAAGGAGTGTTTATTATGATTTTCAAAGCTATTATAAGTATAAAAATGGTGATCATGTGATGTTTAATAAATAATTGAATGATTTTATTATTCAGGAGTTCATAAAAAGTGTGAGAACTAGAAGTGACATAAAAGAGCACGACCCTTGGTCAGACATCCACTTTATCACTGTATTAAATTATATGTCTTTTATATTGACAAGTAGCAAGTGAGGTTTTTTAAAAGTTGATTTTTATATGGTACATAAATAGATGAACAACTCTCACCTTTTTAAAGATTTGCAAACCCATGGGACCATTGTCAGTAGGAATTGCATTGACACTAATACATTTCTATAACTGTCAATTCCTAAATCTAAATTTAAATACTATGAAGCATATTAATTTTTTATAGGTGACCCACATTAGAATGGCCACATACACTGGTAGTCACAAGTATATTAAATAATGTATTAATGATAAAGCAATACCATTTATATTTATTTGGTTTCTTTCTATCAGAATTTTAAAATAGATCTTTAATACATATTACATATATTTTAATTTTTTGGTATCTTATTTTTTAATTGCTTTAGTATTTTTAAAAAATTTTGCTTATTGTGTGAAACTTTAATAAAATTTTAATAGTTTATTGCTAATAAGTAAAATAAATTACATAATAATAATCCTGATAATCAGTCTTTTAATTTGTATCACGTGTTTTATTTTACACAGATGTTTATTTAGATCTTACTATATCATTTTTGCATGAAAACATATTTAAATTTTATCATGAACATCTTAAGCTGTTTATCATACTATCCAATGTTGTTAGTAAAATGATGCTTTATCTAGGAGAAATCCACAGCTATCAAAATTGTCTACTATCTACAGCTGAAGAATAATTTTCACCACAGTCTCAAGATTTTGGTGGAAAAAAATTAAGCAAAGATTTTTGCTTCTTGCAGAGTTTCAGAAGCCGTAACAACATGAAAATCAATAAATACAGTTCAAGTCTTTCCTAGGGATAAACTTCACTTCCATAAAAAAAGACTTTTCAGATAATAAAATTATTAACTTTACTTAAATTTAAAGACATTTCCCAAATTAAAATCTCCTTTGCAATCGCAAAAATTAACAGAAATTCTGAGACCATTTTTTACTACTTATGAGTGAAGACTTTATTAATACTGTCAAAACTAGATATTTATCAAAGCCATTTACCTTAGAACTATTTATATCTAATTCTGAAGACAAATTCCACATCAGATTAATTTTTAATGCACAAGCCTGCTTGTTATAAAAACCATATTACAGCCTTTACGCTGTAATAAAATATAATAATGTTTTCATAACGCCAATATTTTTTGAAGTGGTATTTTAATGAGACAATAATATCATTTCATTATCTGTTACGCCACTGCTTTCTAAAAAAATCAATTCAGTTACTATAACAAAAAACTGTCCTCAATAATCTCGCTAAATTAGAAGCGCTTCTGGTTATAAATAATTACTTTAATAACTACAAACACTGTTAAAATCTTAATTATTTTGTTTACTTATCTTAATGCAAATTTGTGACATATATGTGGTAAAAATTATGACAAATTTTATTTTAGTTTAAATAATTTTACTACTTGATTAATCAATATTAATAATTGTGTTCGGTTAAAGAAGGGTCATATTGGTTATTTCTGCAGATGAAATACTCATATCTCTAATAGTTTTATTTACAAGCATGCCATTGATAAGTGGGTGATCATATCTCTAAGTGCTTATATATATATATATATATATATATATATATATATATATATATATATATATATATATATATATATATAGAGAGAGAGAGAGAGAGAGTAAATATTTCTAAACAAGCTTATTTTATTATTATTATTTTATGATAAATCCTATAAGAGAAAACATTCAAATCTTTAGGATATATATATATGATATATATTGAAACCAATTCCCAACCATCAGTCATCAGTAAATTTGTTGCACACCAAAATAACTGTTGCCTTCCGGCCATATTTCTACACACTTGTATGATATACTTAAATAATAAAATATCTTAACATTTACATCTCAGAGTTCTAATTTTGACATGTCCTAATAAAAGCACACTTATGTTAGGCAAGAGGGTTCATTTTACTGCCACTCAATATGCTAATGCACCAGCATAACTATGAGACATTGTAAATAATAGTATGGCTTGGATATTTTAGCTGGTTACGATATAAATATGGTCCACATAGTAAGAATACCACATTACAAGTTCATTCACAGACTTGTCAACTAACATATTATACTTTCTATTGATTGAAATATGCCTAGACCATGCTGCTTAAAGTATACTATTTAGGTATTTGATTATAATCAGAAAATAATAATGAATTCTATCAATCACACATTGAATAATTTAAATAATCCTATTTCTCAAACTACAAGACTACATGATAATTAGCATGTTTGATTACTATGATGGATTGATTCTAAAATTGAAATATGTAATCAACAATAATTCCCTTGGACTGTAATGGCTAGAAATTAACTGAATTGATAATTAGTGATTTGGAATAACCATGAATGCAAAATCAACAATTAGCATATTACAAAGATTACACTAACATTTACTTACACTAATATTTACATTTTATTTACAGATCAAACATAAAGCAACAACAAAAAATAATAATGTTAATATTAAACAAACTAAAATGTTAAATGTCCACAACTAAACTTTGGTACTTGCCAAGATACCCCAAAATAATCTTCCAAGTGATATTATTTGTGTCCAAAAAAAATTACAATAGCATAACAATAAGTTAAATAATATAATACCTTGTTATAGAAATTATTCCATTTCAAGAACCAATATTATTAACATACTAATTAATCACAATTACATATTTTCCAAGAGTTCCAAAGAATATGAATAATATTCATACCTGATTCCATTGTTTATGGATTCTGTAAACTACCCATAAGATATTTATTTATGTTGTTGGAATTTATTATTTTAATAAAGCATAAAACAAACAACTGCAGAACATTGAGTCTATTAGAATGGATTGATTGCATTATTGGTTTCAAAAATTTCCTTAGCACATTATTTTAACTTAAATTAAATTTGAGATTATCTGGATTACAAATATTCATTCAACCTGTAAGAATATATCTTGCATACCTTCCTTAAGTGATTCATCATCAGTAACTAATGAAAGATAAACATTTGCACAACAATGATTCACTGCTCGATGCACAGGGTAACACTACTAACATAGATATTAAAGAATCAAGTCTGCATCAACAATAATATTATTAGTCTAGAGTCATGTCTGAATACACTTGAATTAAATATCCAAGTGTCTATCAGAACCTATGTGGATGCAAGAAAATATGTAATAAGAGATCAACAACTTCTTTAATATATCATACCATCCAAGGATACTCATTAAGATCCAGACCGCTATATAATATATTGTGTCAGATATCTCCAGACCCTGCAAAATACTAATGACTTCCCAATACAGTAATTCCAGCATAAAATGAAAAACCAGGTACATCCATTGGGAAATTCACAGCTGTAAAATGGTCACCTCCATCTATTATGAACCATGAATACTTAGCCTTATTTAATAATCACTCTCACAGATTCACTAAATTGTAAATTCATAATGCTAATTATTGGTTATAAATATCTTTTACCATGTATACAATAAATCTAGTAGAATCCTGACACCCATCATCCATATATAAATTGTTTAAATTCAAGCAGTAAAATACACAAACTTTAGGTTCATATTATTAAAATCCTTTTCCCTTTAAACCCAATATTGGAAAAATGTGCTGTTGAAATATTCTGAAATTACGATATAAAATTAATAACGAAAAATATAATTCTGTTTAACATATTTTAAAATAAATAATAATAATAACTTTTATCATCACAATATTAAAGTTCAATATTACAATTATAATATCATTTAATACCTTTGAAAACAAATAATGATGAACTTTAATCATCAATGACCAACATCTAGCCTCCTTTAAGATTAAACATCAATGTTACCTAACCTTCATTTTAATTAACAACCCATCATTTACATAGCATGCATATAACATAAAATGTATATATAACCATCGAACATAAAACAAAAAAATGACAAACACACTTTAATTTCACACCACCTTATATAAGATACCCACAATAATACTTAAAGTTTAAAATACGTTAAGCATTTATAGTTTGAATATTATTAAGTTATTGCTTATGATTTCTATATTTCTATTGCATTACACATATTCCTAGGAAAAGGTTGGATATTTACATATCTCCAGTTACTCATCCCCAATTTACTTAACATAAATCACACTGAGTATTTCTTATCTCCAAAAAACTCCTAATTGTAGAATCTTATCCTGCAAAATAGGTTGATCATTCTTAGTTTTTTTTATCATCCAATATATCATTATTTTAAATAAAGATTTACTTTATTATAATACTATAAGTAACTTCAGGCCAATTCTTTGTCTTTTATCATAAATATAATTTTACATTTACATTAATAGCTGACATTCTTGAATAAATTATAAACATTGTTAACATATCCAAATAAGCTTTAAAGATGTCACTAATCATTCAATGAATAATTTTATCTTAGCAACAAAAATACCCAAAGTACAATATATAATTTCATGATTGCACTCACAACTGGAGATTTAGGATTAATTCCAAACATCGCGGATATATCCAAGTAAGCTTTAATACATTCCTCAAATAGTCAATAAATGAGTTTATCCAAGCAGTAAAGATGTTTGAAGCACAATACATAATTTAGCAACTTCACTGTCAGTGATCACTCTATGCTTAAATGTAAGCGTAGTCCATATTCAACATGGTTTTGACAATTTCATTAACTAGAGAATAAATGAATTTATCCAAGCAGCATGTCATAGATTAATATGAAAGAATATTATTAAATTAGTAATATTCCTTCTGAATTTAACAACTCTTTAAAATTGAACTAGAACTTTAATTTACTTATTCCGTTTTCTTCTCCTTTACACTAATTTGCTTAGTATTGTTAAATACTGCAATGCATTGTATAATAATGACAAATATTGTTTTTCCTGGACATACATTGAAAAGGGTTAGAGCAAATGTTTCCTAGGACAGGGATTTTGAGCTTTTACATATTCATAATAAATGGGCATACTCTAATTTTAAACAATAAAATTAATATTACCAATTTATTTTCTTTAAAGATATTTTACAATAAGTTTTTCTTTCTTACTTTTCTTTCTTTACGTCTTATAATCAATCAGACTTCTCACCAAAAAAATATTTTTTCATTTGGATATCTTAATGTGAAACAATTCAAAAGTTGTGAGAATTTACAACCTATCAATTAATTAAACTAGACTAGACCCAGTTTAAACCAATCTCAAATACAATAAACCATATTTTTATGTTTTACCCTTTTAATAAAATCAATATAAAACTTTAGCAAATTTTAAACTACATTTATTTCAGTTAAATACGGAAAATTATAGGAAAAATTTAATTATTAATATGATTAATTTTAATTGCACCAATTAACCACGCCTTAAATTATGTTCTAATGAAATATCAATCATTATAATCAATTTATAATAGCAAAATAATATATGATAAGCTAAATAAAATATAGATAACATACTCTGAACAGACATATGTAAAGGAAAAAATATCAGGTTTTTTCTTCAATTGCATATTAATATAATTTACTTTGAATTTATAAAAAAAATTAAAATTTGTCTGTTTTTTCCTGATAGCACAAATTATGTTTGATTTGTAATTTAATAAAAAAAAGGGGGGGAGAATCTATAAGTATATGAAGTATGACATTTTTATCTTAACACACACACACATACGCATTAATATGTACACATACATATATAAGCTAGAATAAATTCTATTTCTTATATTAAAACAAAATCAGAAGAAAAGCATTAAATGATAAATGTAGAATTTTTTTAGATTCTTTCACAATTTTAATCAGAATAACCAATACTACCATTTCTAATTAAATTTATTATAGAATTAGTCAATTATATACAGATGGTTCATTAATATTTTATCAAAGTATCTAAACAAAAATAATAAAAAAAATATTTTCATTAGAAGCAATGAGGTCATTGTTATTATTTATATAATAAAAATAATGATATAACAGCAAAATTTTTCCGTGTTACCTGAATTTATTGAGATAGTTAATGATTTATTAGCAAGAGTTGATAATGTAGGATGTCCCACTAAACCTTCAGTATAAAATGTTCCAGGAACTAAGTGGTATCTAATAATATCTAAATTAAAATATATATATTAAAAAAAAAATTGTTAAAACAATTATATAAATTAATAAATAATTGATAAAATAATATAAAATATAAAAAGAACTTATATTAATAGTAATATAATGGTTATTAAATAGATTGTGCTGTAAATTTATCTTTCTATTCCATCATATAGATATAAAAACTGTGACTAAATAATTTCACAGAAATGAAAATCGATTCCTAATGTCAGTTTCTGTCTAAACTGTTTTATTAAATGTTTTAGTTTAACTAAAAACTTCTGTTAGTTTGGGTCAAATCTTGGCACCAATTTCTAAACTATTTCTGCCAAATAAAATTTCTTCAAACATTGTTCATATGTTCAGTTTTGATGTCATTACAATATTACAGTGTAATCTTTCAATGTCATCCAGCCTAACAGTGTTGATGGACTGCATTTCAAACCCATTTAAATCAGTTTAATAAAGTTTTAATCTCACACAATACATTTCACTACAATTTTTAAGAATATGCTTTCATTAAATTTAAGAAAGAAAGTTTAGAGAAGTTTACAGTTAATTAAAATAGAAAGAAAAATAAATGAAGGATGAAAACATAATTTTCCTTCACATGCAACATTTCTGAGTTGTCTCCAGCAATTTGTGCCATTGTACCAACTAGTTTATTGTATTTGCATTTTTATAGTGAGGTTTTCTTTGATATTATTCAGCTCCATGCAAAATAAGATAAATTTTGTTGATTTTTCTTATATTCAGAAATGAGTTTATGAAATTTTATGTCAGGGGTAGTTTTACTTAATAGCCAAAATAATATTTAATTGGGTTACAAGTAAAGGGCAGACAACAAGGTGAGTGAGAAAGGTAATGTGGTATGCAAAAGATTTGGATAAAGAATTTATATCAGTATACTTGTACAAAAGGTGGAATGTTTGTGTTAAGAGGATTGTTGAGTGTTATTGTGGTAAGGAATGTGATAAAAGAATAGGTGTATTAATAAAGAATAGGGAGTTGAAGAGATGGAGAACTAGTATGGAGAGTAAAAAAAGTTTAAATATATATAGAAGTAAATGGAATATTGGGTGTGAGTTAATTTATGATAATAGCAAGAAAAGTAGTTTATTGTTTAAAGCTCGAATGGGATCAGCAACAAGACAATATACACATAAATAGAAAAATATGGGTAATTTAGTCTGCAAATTGTGGAAGGAAGATATAGAAAATATTAGGCATCTCTTAATTGAATGTAAATGCTTGACAGCAGAAAGGGTACAAATAATGAAGTTATGGAAGAATAAATATGAACATAGTGGTTATACAGAAAGTGGGTTATTGGTTTTTATGCTGGGTTTGGGGAAAGATAAGAGGAATTTAGATATAAAGGCCATAGAGTTGACAAAGATTATGTTGTGGAAATGGAATGGAGCAGATTATGGGAAAATTTAGGGTGGGGAATAGAAAAGGAAGGTAAAGTGGCTAACAGGTTTCTGTGGGCATAGTTGTTGAGAGATTCCTTTCCATGGACTTTCACTAGAATCTCTTTTAAACTTTTGAAGAGCACATGCATATTATTATCCATTTTTGTGAAAAAAACATATTCATCATGACAAGTAAGTTATCTGATAATTATTTATGTTTTTTAAAAAAGCATTTCAATATAAACAAACTTTTCTTTATATTGTAAATTTTGAAAAAAACAACAACACATTTTTTTAAATGTAGATTTTGAAAGATATGTGATATCTAACTTACTGGAAAATATTAGAACTCAAATGTTTTGCTTTATATGTATTATATTTTTCAATATAATATTTAGTTACATATAATTCAAAACTTCAATTTACATATATTTCAATAAATAAATAATCACATATCCATAATAGATTTTGAACCTTGTGGTGTTTTTACAAACATATGCACATTTGAAAAGACAATTAAAAGCATATTGCCTTGCGATATATATATATATATATATATATAAAAAAGACTTTATATATATATATCAATAAAACAGAGTCAGCAGTTAGACAATCTTAATATAAATAACAGTCAAAAATTTTCAAACTGCCAAATCATGTACATATGTATTTTTAAAACAAAATAGCTAGACACTACAAAAATCATATATATCTATATATCATCATCATCATCATCAAACATTATCAATCCACTGCAGGATGAAGGTCTCTCCAAGTTCAACCCATCTTTTCCTATATTTAGCTTCTCTTCTCCACATCACCCCTGCACACTTTCTTATTTCATCCACCCATCTCACATGTGGTCTCTTTCTAAGTCTTTTCCAATCTCTTGGAACCCCGTTTAAAATGTCAATTGTCCATCTGTTATCATCTCTTCTAACAATATGCCCAGCCCAACTCCACTTCAGTCTTTTAATTTTTTCAATGAGGTCAGTTACTAATACCTGTTTGTTCTCTTACCCATACATTACATTTTCGATTCCTTCTTGTTACTCCCAACATACATATCTCCATACTTCTTTGAGTGGTCTGAAGTCTCTGTATTGCTCTTCTATTAAGTGTCCAAGTCTCAGATCCATAAGTAAAAACTGGCAAAACACATTTATTAAAAACCTTCCTTTTCAAACACATAGGCATATTTCCTTTTAGTATCAAGTTATTTCTACCAAAATCACTCCAACCAAGTTTAATTCTATGATTAATTTCATCCATATGTTTCCATCAGTATTAATAATTTGACCAAGGTATTTGTAACTGTTAACTTCTTCTAACTCATCATAATCAATCTTTATTTTTATATTTTGAGAAAATCTATTAAACATTACTTTAGTCTTTTTAACATTTATCTTTAGTCCTACTTTCCTACTTTCATCTGCTAACTCCTGCAACATTTCCTGTGGCTCTAAAGCATTATTTGCAAAAAACAACTACATCATCTGCAAAATCTAAATAACTTAAATAATCTCCATTTACTTTCACTCCTTTAGCTTCCCATTTTAATCCACAAAATACTTTTTGCAACACTGCTGTAAAAAGTTTTGGAGATATGGAGTCACCCTGTCTTACACCCTTTTCAATGTTGATTTTCCTACTATCATTATGTAATCTAATTGTTGCTGTTGCATTTTTATAAATATTCTTCAAAATATGACAATATCCTGGATCTACACCTTGATGATCCAATGCTTTAATCACTAAAAAAATGTTTATAGAATCAAATGCCTTTTCATAGTCTTCAAATCCTAAGCATAATGGCAACTCATATTCATTGGTCCTTTCTATAATTTCTCTCAATACCTGGTTATGATCTACTGTACTAAAACCACTTTTAAATCCAGCTTGTTCTCTTGGTTGGTAAAAATCCAGTGTTTTTTGTAGACGAGTTGTAATTATCTTAGTAAAAATTTTGTATAAAACTGA
Organism: Epiperipatus broadwayi; assembly: GCA_028023455.1. Classification (NCBI taxonomy): domain Eukaryota; kingdom Metazoa; phylum Onychophora; class Udeonychophora; order Euonychophora; family Peripatidae; genus Epiperipatus; species Epiperipatus broadwayi. The sequence continues at coordinate 115,522 of JAQFVV010012855.1, read as the reverse complement.
TAAAAGACTGATAGGTCTGTAATTTCTAATATCATCTTTATCACCTTTTTTAAATATTAATATTAATACTGCATTCTTCCAATCATCTGGTACATCTTTATCATTTAGACATTTGGTATATAACTTTGCTAATTTTTTTTCTATTTCTTCACCTGCTTCTTTTAATATATCAATTACAATTCCACCGTTACCTGGAACCTTCCCTTTCTTCATAAATTTAATTGCATGTCTCATTTCCTCATTCAACATTCTGGGCAATTCGGAAGATATAATATGTATAGGAGGCAGTTGTTCTTTATTACTATATAATTCTTGATAGAAGTCTTCTACACATTTCATGATGTCATCTCTCTTTTTAGTAATAATGCCAACTTTTTTTCTTATTGCAGATATAAATTTCCTACCAATACCAAAATGTTGTTTTACACTCTTTAGAATTTTATTCTCTTCTACAGCTTTCCTTGCTCGTTCACAATTATACTTTTTTATATCATTTTCAACTCTTTTTCACACCCTTTTACAAAACTCAAGATACTCAATCCTTTTTAATGCATCATTGTTTTGTATCCTCATGTTCCTTCTTTTCTTCATAAATTCTCTAGTCTCAGTAGAAATTTTATTGGTCAATTGCTGCTTTTTTCTACCAGCTATCTTTGTTGCAATTTTTAAAAGTGTATCACTTATTTTCCTATTAATATCATTCAAATCTGAATCATGTTCAAAATCTACTAATACTTGAAACCGATTTGTAAGTTCTAATTTAAATTTATTAGAATGTTTCTGAAGATTAGGAACATCAACTGCAAATATTGTTTTTCTTAATAATTTTTGTCTCTCTAGTTTTGCATTAACATGTATATTACATCTTACTAATCAATGATCATTTCCTGTGTTAAATTTATTAACAACATTATAATCCTTGAAATATGTATTTTCTGTTAGTCAAAATATAATCCAATTCTGCTGTACCTTCATTTGGATGCTTCCATGTCCATTTCCTTTTAACATTTTTCTCAAAAAATGAATTCATAATATAAAGTTTTTCTTTTTCTGCAAACTCCACAAGTCTATGTCCTCTCTCATTTCTATTACCATAACCAAAATTACCTACAGCAATTTCATCTTTCATTTGTCTACCAATTCTAGCATTAAAGTCTCCCATAACAATTTTAAAATGTTGTTTACTCTGATCAAAAGCCTTTTGTACATCCATATAAAAGTCTTCTACTACTTCATCACTATGAGAACTTGTTGGGACATAAACTTGAATTATCTGCATTTGATATCTGCTATTAAGTTGTATAACTAATCTTGCGACTCTGTCTGATACACCATCAATCTCCACAATGTTATCCTTCCATTTTTTATTTATAATGAATCCTACTCCACTTGTATTTCCTATATTTGTGCCTCTATAGTAGAGTATATGTCCATTTTTTAAATCAATTGTTTCTTCACCTTTTCTTTTAACTTCACAAAGCCCAATAATGTATATGTATATATACGTATATAGAAAAGAATCCCAATGCATTTATTTCTGTACAGCGTTATGCACTAGGATTATTTTCTATACATTTCTGTCAGGTGGTTTAAAGATTAAAAGTACTAATGTTTAGTTTCACTTTATATAATAATAGTAAAACATGTTTATTTGTAGCAATAAGTTAAAATCGTTGCTTGTTAAAATTTAATGTTCTTTGTTTGAGTTAGTTCGTATTTTAATATTTAAGATGTAATAGCATTTAGTTCAAAGTGGAATCATTTTGAGCTATCTATTTTGAAATACGAACTCTAATATATTTATATATTAGTTCACAGAGGGCGGTACTGGATTTCTTAACCATGTGGGGTGATTTAATACTTATATACATAGTATAATACTTTTTAAAGGAATGCTTTTATTAAATTTAAAAATTATAAAAAGTTTTTTTTTAATTACAATTTTAGATATTATATGTAGTTTTAGCTAAAAGAATGATACATCTAAAAAATAATTAACAAGCAATAATAATAAATTAGGTTTGATCGTTGTTTGAATTAATTTATGAATCTCCCACACTTTTATTTAAAGTTACATAACAAAATATTCTTTTGATTTTAGTGCATTAGACTTAAATTTAAATAAAAGCATTTCATAAAAAAAAAAAATTTTTTATAAATTAAATGATATAACATATGATACTAATTATATTTTTATTCCTTATATTGTGAAGAGATATAACCAAAGTTATCTTAATTAAATAATTTTCCATATTTATTTACAAAGCAAAAGTACATATAAAGATGATACTGTTTACAATTATAAAAAATGCCAAGAAAATATAGAGATTTTTAAAATACTGTCTTGTATTTATAAAAGAGAGAGAAATGTATTATCAAGCTGCCACTTAATTTATTAAATAATTATATACAGATTCAAACTAAATTGCATCTTGTACAACATATTTATATATTGTCTTTTACAATCCAAATATGTAATGTAAATAAAGTTTACATATGTACACACATAAATGAAATTCATTATGCTATTTTTCATATAAATTACAATAAATAATAAAAATCATATATAACAGCTACATATATATATATATACAAATATTAAGCAATTATATCATCCCTCATGATTAAGAAATCCAGTACTGCCCTCTGTGAACTAATATATAAATACATTAGAGTTCGTATTTCAAAATATCATTTTGACTTGGCTATGTTGAAATACGAACTCTAATGTATTTATATATTAGTTCACAGAGGGCAGTACTGGATTTTTTAATCACGTGGGATGATTTAATTGCTTAATATTTGTATATTTATTTCAGTATAGCGTTATGCACTGGATTATATATATATTGATAAAATTAAATTGATATATATATATATATTGTAACGGGAAGGAGGGGGTGAGAAGTGGAAGTGAACCTGGGGTGATGGAATATCATTATCAACCCCAGCTTAATACAAAATGAAATATCAATAGTTTACAGAAGTATATATAAGTATAAAAATATTTAATAATAAAACTGAGATTAGAGAATCTCTGTGAACATTGAGAGATCAGATAGCTAACTCAGAAGAGCAACTATAATAATTAATCATAATTAAATATCAACCAGCATTATAAAGTAAATATCAGTATAGGTAAATACTCAAGACAAATAACCATCCATCATCATCATTGATGGGAATAAAATAAATCAGTACAATAAATCAGAATAAAATCAACAGTCCATATTGTGGCTGGATTTAAGCAATAAAAAATATGAATCAACAGTCAACCTTGTGACTGGATTGGAAATGGGTCTTCTATAGACCAGGCTAACTATTGAGCCTTTGCCAGCTTGGGTGATTATTTAAACATAACTTGGATGCACCAGCTTACTTCCCATCCATTAAAATACATAATAATCAGAAATCAAAACAATAATGCTGGGACATTTAAAACATGCTGATCATCATCAATGTTCTGGCCACTTAGTACCATTAATGAACTGGCCAACTAAAACTTAAATTTTTAACAAGATTAAAGTAAAATAAAAAATAATAGTGTATGGGCTTTAAAGAGTATCATCTTTTGCACCAACCAGGATGATGATTGATGATCTCTGGATGCCCCAAAAGCACTAAATAGACATCCCCATTTATCCTTGTCCGAATCTAGCTCAGAGAACACAAGATCTATTACTTTTTATGACCAAGAGATGATGGAAACCATTTTTAACAATTAAATACAGATTTATTAATAGCAAAAAAAATAATTAAGGTCTTATAAGAGTTCTGATTTTGAATGGTATACAAAATTATATACACAACTAAAGTTATTACATTGTTTTACAATATTTCTCAATTAATTTCTACAAACGCATACATATATTCATACACAGACGTGCGTTTTATAATATACAAGGAAGACTATTTCAATTAAACATAAAATAATTATTACATTTGTAATTTACATCATTACTATTTAACATTTCACTCATTACATTGATTTACATATATGTGTGCACAGATATGCAATTTATAATATACAATTAATATTCACTAACAAAAAAAATGATTAAATGGTACACATATCTTCTAATTGACAAGCATTGAAATCTGCAATACAATTGACAGATATACGCATACATACATGCGTGTGATTTCTGAACATATTTAATTTTTACATAAAAATAATATGTGATTAAGCTTTTAAATTATGTTTTAAATAATACAAATACTTATGCTAGGTTTACTACAACACATATATACAATCGCACATATTATTAGCAAATTTAATTTTGTCAAACAATAAATAACAATACTTTTTTAATTAATAATTTCATAAAATTTACATACTTGTTATGACAATAAAAGTTATTTTCACAATTATTCATTGTTCAAAATGTATCAATTGCTTTTCTTATTTTATAGTAAGTTCACTCTTTATCGATTAGTTTCTTAAAAGAAATAAATACTATCATTTTTTTTCTTTTAAAACAAAGTTATTTGCTTTACTTTTAAAATGTCTCTTTTTATATGACTTATTTTAAAATAACTCACCAGCTATATATATGTTTATCCATGCTTTTCTGCATACATCTGACGCAGCATATGCGTAATTAACTCTTCAGCAAGCTGGAAGATTTTTTTCTTGGTGAGTTTGGTTTTAATGATTGTTATCATCAGGTAAAAGTATAATCCATGTATAATGTTGGTCCATAATTGGTCTCCCATCTGTGTAGAACTGTTCCAGGCAAGCATCTGTCCTTTTCATGTTTAAGGCTATGAATTACAGCACAAAGAAGTGGGTCATTTTTTCCATGTGAATTCAAACTCCTACTAAGGAAAACAGTCTATTATCTTGCCTTCAACTACATCAGTTTATGGTAGCTATTCTGCAAATTTTCTGATCAATTAAAAACAACTGCTGTACTTTATTAAGTTGCAGTAAAATATTGAAACCAATTTTCAGTTGACCGTTTTTACAAAAATTATTATCCAGACTGACTGATATTTTTTATGAGCCCTTTTTATAAAATCATCTGAGGTGTTATAACAACACCTTGATTAAAAACTGAATTATATTTTTATCTCTAATCCCTTGGAATCTATATACATGTTTTTACTTAGGGGATTTCTAATAGATAAAAAATTTGTTTAATTAATTAAAAAAATTCCAAAAATAAAGTATGGTGTTTTTACATTTCAAAATCAGAAGAATAATAATAACAATACAATATTTATATTTATTCAGATCTTTTAAAAGTTTAATTTATAAAACAATATTTTAAATCAGAGTTATTATTTATTATTATTATTTCTTTCATTGAATGTAGAAAATATCTACTACAATTTTTGTCTGTGTTTATTTCTATTTTTCCTTATATATATATATACATACACTCACACACTATGTTATTATGGGTGTACAATGTAACCCAACAGGTTACAATATATATATATATATATATTAATAATAATAATCATACATAGGACTTTTTCAGCAAACGGCTTCATGCCCTTTCAAGTGTTAATCTTCTATTTTAATATTAACCAATTTTGCCCATAGAATACCATGCAATATTCTTTAATTAAAGTAAAATAATAATAAAATAAAACATCAGTAAAATAGAATATAACATTCATATAAAGATCCAATATAACTTCAAAGAATTGTCTATATAACATAAAAATAAACGAATAAATAATCCACTCTACAACTTTATATATACTGTCATATAATTTGCCATTCATTTTAATTGATGAATTATTAACTAAATTTATTGAAGTTTTATAAATAATTATACAACTATTTATGTTATTCTTAATGTAATATGTTTCATATACTTGTTTTCTTTTTCAATCTTTAGTGTAATTGAAAGGTTAAATATTTTTGTAGCATCAATTTTATGTTCATATATAAAGTAATGAATGTATAAAGCAGATTTATAATCCCACCTTTTAATTGTTTCTTACCCCTAATTGTTTCCCAATATGACCATAGTAAATCATATTGCAAAGGACATAGTTCATTTTATATATGATTTCTTTTAATTCAATTTCCACCAATGTGACACTATTTAATTTTGTCTTTTAATTCATAATTTTCATCTTGGCATCATATATAAAATTAACTGTGAACTTTTCAATATGATTTACTAGGGAGACAGTTAGAGATAAGTGCCAAAAAGATTAACATTGCAATAAATAGGTGAGATGATAAATCTTTACACATTCATTACTTAACATATAGACATAAAATTGATGCTACAAAAAATATTAAATATTTAAATTATATTAAAGTTCCAAAAAGAAGATGAATATATGAAACATATCACATTAAGCATTATTTAAATAATTGTATGAATATTTATAAAGCTTCAATAAATTTTGTTACAACTGGTCAATTAAAAATGAATGGAAAATTATATAAAAGAATATATATGAAGCTGTGTAATATATGTATTACTTATTCTGCATAATGTTATGTTATATCTTAAATTCTTTGAAGTTATATTGGCATAATGTTATGTTATATCTTAAATTCTTTGAAGTTATATTGGATTTCTATATGTAGGTTTTATCCTATTTTACAGCTATTTTATTTTGTTAATGTTATTTTACTTCCATTATAGAACACAAGATGGAGTTCTGTCTGCAAAAATGTTGGGTTTGGGAAAAGATATAGGGGATTTAGATATAAAGGCCATAGAATTGACAAAGATTATGTTGTGGAAATGGGATGAAGCAGATTATGGGAAAACTTAGGGTGGGGAATAGAAAGGGAAGGTAAAGTGGCTAACATGTTTCTCTGGGCATAGTTGCTGAGAAATTCCTGACAATGCATCACATCACATCACATAACATTAAAGTAGATGATTAACATTTGAAAAGGGCATAAAACCATGTGCTAAGAAGGCTTTTTATGTATAATTATTATTAATTTATATTTATATAGCTGTTGTATATTATTTTTATTATTTATTATAACATATATAAAACAGATGTTATCAGTTGTTACCTAATGTTTTTTTTTAATTTTGACAGTATTACCTGTGAAACAAACATAAAATCTGGATAAAGCAGTATAGGTAAAAGGTAACCTCTGCTACTTTATGTTTATTTTACAAGTAATGTGGCTGAAATTAACAAATACTAGGTGACAATCAATAAGATATGTTTTCTATATTTGAATTTCAACTAGTGATATGCAACTGTTTTTATATTATATATAACATTATTTTTCATAGATATAATAACATAAAAAATACATTTGCATCTTGTAATTAATATTCATATCTATTCATAAAAATGCAAACGTTTTCTTAATGAAAAACATCTTTTAATTAAGCAAATGATTAACAATCAGGTTTAATCAATATACTAATTCACAAATAACTCCTAAAAATGCTTAGGAAATTTGAGACAATTGCATTGGTATTATATTGATCTGATAAGTCATTAGACTGTATGGAGGCATCATAGCTGGAAAATATTTAAACATTCTGGTTATACCAAAGATGAACAAAATTTATTTCATGTCTTCCTAATTATTTTGGTTCCACACTAGTTTTTAGATTGTTCATCCAGTTAATATCTTTGAAAGACAATTATTAAATAACTTAATTTCAGACATTGTTTAAATGTTATCTAATTCCTTTCCACTAAGAGTAAAAGGAGTTTCTGTTTCTTTCTCCAAATATAATAAACTTATATTAGTTGTTACCGTTATGATCATTTATAAAAAAAATTTGAAAAAATAAAGACTTAAATAAACTAAAAGTAGAAATATTGCTATAAAAATTAAAAAAATTATAATAAAATATTGCAAAAAAATATATACAAAAAATGAACTGGAATAATTTCAATCTAATATTTAAGTAAAAAAATATTGATACATTATCAAAAAAATAGAAAAACATAAAAAAGACATTAGTCAAGTGTTGGAGTTTTATTTCATAGTGTTTTATGGTTGATTACTAATTATATCAAACAAAACTGAAGTTTTAACCAGCTTGAGAGTTGTTCCCATTTTCATTAGTAATATATATCTTATTCAAAATGGAGAATAGAAGAATGTAGTAAACAGGTTATAGTTTAATATTTATTTAATATAATTAATTGTTAAAATAATAGTTATTACTTATATATTTTTATATATACATATATTATCAAATTTAAATTTAAAGCAAACTTATGGAGAATGAGCTAATGACTAGCTAAAAGTCGAAATAGATTGCAATAAAAATAAATTATAAGTGTTACCACATACACACTTATATAAATACCTACGAACACACACATATGCACACCCATATATATGATATTTACCTTGCAATGCAGTTTCATTTTTAGAAATTTTTGCTAAAAATCCTTGAGCTTTCTGAAAGGCCAATTCAGTAGGAGCAAAAAAGGTGTAAGTCTGATCTACAAAATAAAACGAGTACATTTACAAATGGCAAATTTCGTGCATTCACTATTTTGGCACGATTCATTTCATATAAACACATTTCTAATTATTATTAATAATCATTTACCAACCTAAAAATTATACCTGTTACAGGTAACATATTTGTTTTATAATTAAATATAAACACTTGGGATAAATCATCTTCATTTCTTTTTTTTTCTACATATGTTTTAAAAATGTGTAGTAGAGTAAAATGTCGTACATACAAATAATTTTATAGGTATAATAAACACCTCCACACTTCCCCATTCTTTTCAAATTCATATAAATAAAGATATAATAAAAGACAAATGACCCCCAAGATACATTTTGTGCTGAATCAGGACTCATCAGTTGGCCCAGGTCACTATCTCTCATATATATCTCTATTATATGCAAAGTATTTATCTAGAGTAAATTGTTATATTTTCATTTTAAAAGAAGTCAACTATATCACAAGTAGATATATATGTAGATCAAGTCTAAGATGCAAAAATATGCCTGTTGATTATTTTTAATAATCATAGATACCTGCTTTTAGCTGCTGGTGAGACTTCGTTTTGTCTTAATTATTATCAACATTATAAATTTATAATATTGCTGTAATGTAATCTTCACTGCACCATTCTGATGCAAGGTAGGATGGGTTTCATTAAGTGGGATAAGCTCTACTCTAAAGAATGATTAATAAAAATTATTAATATTATAATTTTTATGTTTTTTTTATTATTCTCGACTTAAAATTAATAATAATACAATGAAGCTGTAATTACATTATACATTTTTCTAAAATATATTATAAAAATGTGAATCTGATCTATCATTTATCTTTTTACCCAATTTATTTATTCAATCTATTAACAATATTCTATCCTAAACCAAAATCTAATTTATTTATTTCTCTGTTCTGTTCATTATCCAGCTCATCTATTCCACATATCTCTTCCCATCTCATCTTATCCAGCACAGTAAACCATTTTGTCCTTTCTTCTTGTTTCCATTCGTCAATCCTTCCAAAGTTACCCTCATTAAACTATTCTTTTTATCTCTAATTTTCTTACTAATTTTTTTTCATATTTATTTTTTACAACATTTCTCATTTAATTTATCTAACTAACCTTCCCATTTTTCTCCATGAGCACATCTTAAAGGCCTCTAATTTGTTCTTAATTTTTACTTATTTTATATATTTCATGACTGTATCATAATATTCTTCATGCACAGCATTTAAGTAATCTTTTCATTAATGCTCTCTTCAGAGGTCCACAAAATATTTCATTTCTCTAAACAAATGTCTACTTTCCTAATATTATTTTTCTTTAACTTTAATATCAACTTCTTCCATCCTGTTAACCAACTAGGCAAAAATATCTACATCCATTCACCTGGTGTACTATATTATTATGAATATCAACTTGTATTTTTTTTTTTTTGTATTTGTTCCTTATATCATCAGATAAAAGCCTAAATAATTAGAACTAAATAAATCTCTCTGACCCTTTTATAGCATGAATTCTATCATAGCCGTATATACTACTTATGTTTTTACAGTAAAATGTAAATACTCCCTTTTCTTTAACAAATATATATATATAAAAACAAAACAAGTTATAAATCACGTAACTTGCTATTGCTTGCATTTATGATCAATAGATGGAGCTTTACCAAAATCTCCCCGTACAAGCATTTTGTTTACATAAACATCAAAAGAGTCAGAATTCATTATCTCTTTCGTTGGCTCCACCTTCAGATCAGCTGATTTCAAGCTAATTTGCTATCATCAGTGAAGGGTAGGGACCAGAAACTAGATCTAAACACTAACTCTTAGCGTTTATCAAACAAGTTCCTATCAGTTTGCAAGCATGAATTTTTCAGACACGTAAGGTCTTCTAACCCAGCCTAACAAGCCAGATAGCTATATAGGTCTAATATCAGTTCAGATTCACCAAATAGTAAAAGCCCCTGCAATATATATCAATGCAAAAACCTTCAAAGGTATATTTATGAAAAAACAAAACAAGTTATAAATCACGTAACTTGCTATAGCTTGCATTTATAATCAATAGATGGAGCTTTACCAAAATCTCTATACAAGTATATTGTTTACATAAATGTCGAAATAGTCAGAATTCACTAACTCTTTAGTTGGCTCCACCTTCAGATCAGCTGAAAAATTTATGGTTGCAAACTGATAGGAACTTGTTTGATAAATGCTAAGAGTTAGTGTTTAGATCTAGTTTCTGGTCCCTACCCTTCACTGATGAGAGCAAATTAGCTTGAAATCAGCTGACCTGAAGGTAAAGCCAATGAAAGAGATAGTGAATTCTGACTCTTTTGACATTTATGTAAACAATATGCTTGTATGGAGATTTTGGTAAAGCTCCATCTATTGATTATATATATATATATATATATATATATATGCATAGAAATCATACCATATAAGTGAAAATTTTGGTAAAGCTCCATCTATTGATTATATATATATATATATATATATATATATGCATAGAAATCATACCATATAAGTGAAAATCTATCCATTTTCATTATCAACTAAACCAACATAGCTTGTGGTTCTTTATTTCCAATCCTAAGGTATAGAGATGATTTTCCTTTGAATAGAGAAGATAAGCATGTGTAGTAACTAATGCACATTAAATTCAATTCATTTCACATTTAATTTCCAATGTTTTCTTTTAAGTATATAAAGATCCAGTTTTCAAAAACAGCAGATGCAAAATTAGACATCACTTGCTTTAATTTTCTTTTACATTAACAATAATATACAAAGAGAATTTCTTTAATGACACAATCCAGTTATAATCAAGTGAAGAATCAATACTAGCTCCACTTACAAAAGTAAAGTTTAAATCACTTATTATCACACATAAGTTGAGTCAATTGATCCTGGAGAATTTCTTGATCTAAAATATGATGTCCATAAAAACATAATGAGGTTTATATACATCACAAATAAATGAATGCAATTCTGGATTTTTTTAGCCATGAAATATATTTATATAGCTGACCTGCAATACAATGCATTTTGATAGGTTTTTCTTTCTTCCATATTCTTGTCATTTCCCCTGCAATTTTATCAGCTAGCTGCCCCATTGACTGGGCAGATAATTAAAATATTTATTCTTCCATAGTTTAATCAATTCACCACTTAAATAATACAATTTAATACATTTTTAAAGACAGAGAAAAATGTATCTGCTCTATGCAATGGCAAAATAAGAACTCAAATTACAACCTCTCTGTTCCATTTATAACACAATCTTGGTGAAGTTATTTGCTGTCATAACAATTGTTGGAAATCACTTGAATTTAACTCATTGATGAACAATCTGTTCAAGAAAATTCTGCCTCCTATTTGTATGTAAAATGGAGATTTTAAAAGAATTGGATATAGTGAGAATGGAATCCAAGTTCAATATGATTTTTCATTTTCAAACCAAAATAAAGAGTTTCTATTATAATTCTAATACATTTTAATGGATACAAATATTTTTAAATATGTTTTTTAATAATAATTCCCCCCCCCCCCACATTAATTTACAAATATATGTGAAACATGAAACATTTAATTTTGTAATAGGTGTTGCTATGGTGATTGTAATACACAAATTGAAATGTGTAATAATAATAATGTTGATTTTATTCAAGTAATTTTTTATAATACACTTATCTATTTCCAAAATCTATTTACTTATATACCTGTTTATATGTTTTTTTGAGATTGATAACAACCCATTTAGGATTTTGAAACTAGAATTAGTAGTAAACAATATTATTTTAAATCCTTAAGTTGCCATGGTCATCAAGTTAACTTTGTATTTTAAGATCGCCATTATCCATAGATCAAGTGAAAAAAAAACTTGACAAGATCAATAAACTTCTTTTTTTAAAATACTTTGAACTACAGTTAATCTGAATACATACAATATATATATATATATATATATATATCAAGTTAGATGTCACATGACCTAATTTAAACAAGCTTGTATTACAAATGTTATATAAAAAAACTTGCAAATAAGTTTTTAATAAGCTTTGCAGAATATCCCTAACCCCAGACTAGTTTCTGCTATTGGCTTCCTCAGTGAAATCTAATGCTTGAAGACCATAGCATCTCACTAAGAAAGCCAGTAGTAGAAACTGGTCTGGGGTTAGGGATATATATATATATATATGAAGAGAGATCATTCTATAGTTTGAAAAGTTGACGAGTCTATCCTTTTGGAAACATAACTTCAATCAGGGAATCATGGGATAATTAAGTTATTGTAACCAAATGAAAGCCTTACAAGAACTTTATGCCTATCCTATGGTTCCATTGTAAAAGGAATAGTAACTGGATAGCTCTTCTTAGGGTTTGTTTTTTTCTTTCCTTCTTGATCCAGGTTTTTTAAAAAAATCACTTTAATGGTCATCTGCTGTCATTGTTCAGCATAAAATTAGTTGATGGTCAACAAGATGAATTTATACCTGAATTGTTTTTTATTTTTGTTTGAGATCTCTTTGATGTTAATGTTTTTTAAGTTCAAATTCAAGTAAAGAAAGCAAAAGTAAAAAAAAAGAAAATTGAATAGAATAGTTCTATCATTTGGTCATTTTATTTTTTTACAACAGGAGAAACCAAATGTGATGAGATTACTGTCATCATGTAAAATATATGGCTAGGTTTGTTTTAGCAAATTTGACTCAGCATTAAAGCAGCAAACTGTATATACATTTATTGGAAGCACATTCCTGAATCATCATAGTATAACAGAGATCAGACATAAAGCATGTTTGATAATATAAAGTCTGTTATGAATTGTATATATCTAGTCACTAACATATAAAGCTGGATCCAAATTCCACATGAATGATAATAGTTACACAAATCAATTTTGAATAATTTTAGAAACAATGAAAAGATTATATCTAGTGAGGCATATTTCTTTAAGGAGACATTAAATATTTAAAAGATATATTATTTCATAATTAAGTTGCTTGAATATATATATATATATTATTATTATTATTATTATTTGAGTCCAAATGGATACGTTATAAATTCCTATAGTACAATGGTAGAAAAAACCGGAAAGATTAGTGATTTTTTAAAAAAAGTAAGAAAAAGTTGTTCTTGGTTTAATTAAAATCTCATTTAACATAATCCAGAGATTAATTAATTGTGTGCTATTCTTGATCCCTGTCTCATTCCACAAATTAGTGAAATAGACAAACATGTCATCAACATTATCTGGGCTGAGAACTGAGTCTATCCTCTAAACTATGCTACTATTACAATATTAACAGAGATGTTATTAGGATTGTGAATCTGTCTTAATTATGTTCTTTTGGAGACTATACTGTGATGGAATATGGCATCCCAAGATGCTGATAGTTGCCATGAGTCTTTAGATTAAGCTGCTACTGTAGCACAATCTTATGCTGACCATAATGATCAGGAAATATAGCTTGTGTTTCTAATGGATGTGCAGGAGGAGTGACTGAGTGAATAATACTTGCTCAATCATCATCATTAATCCTAAATGTGGCTATAAGGGTAATACCATCAGCAAGTGAGAGGTGATGGTCATCATTGGTAGTATCCTAAATACAAATGACTCATCAAAAGTGAATTATATATATATATATATATATATTCACTTATATATAGTCATATATATATATATATATATATATAATAATCCAGTGCATTTTGACTTGGCTATTTTGAAATACGAACTCTAATGTATTTATATATTAGTTAACAGAGGGCAGTACTGGATTTCTTAATCATGTGGGATGATTTAATTGCTTAATATATACACATAATTGCATCTTCTTATGAATTTGTTGATAAAATTAAAAATATAAAAATAAATGATAATGATCTGTTAGCTTCATTATATGGATCAATTGATCATCTTGACTCTATAAATTTAATTAAAATTGAACTAATTAATATGTCTGTAAATAAACATTTAATAAATTTTATTATTGAATCACTAAAATTTATAAAAGCACTAAACATTAAATAAATTATTAATAAATATAACTTCTCTAACAAGCGTTAGAAGTGCATAATTATTGATATGATAATATTATTGCAACATATAATGATAAGTTTTATAAAATTGGGTAAAGGATGGCCAATGGAATTACCTATGGTAGCACAAATTTGTAATTTTACATTGTCAAAATAAGAAGATATTATATTTAATTCTTATAATTTTGAAGATATTAAAATTTATACTAGATATGTTGATGATGTTTTTGTTTGTGGTCCTAAAAACATTATTGATGTTCTTTTATATAATCTGAATAATTTAAACGATTTAAAATGGACTATTGAGAATGAATAAAATGGAAAAATAAAATTTTTGGATTTACAAATACTTAGAGATGCTACTGATTTAAATTATAAAATAATTTTTAAACCTATTGGAGAAAGAGGATATATTCATTTTAAATCATGTGTTCCAATGGTACATAAAATGGCAAGTCTGAAATCATTTTTGCATCGCAATGATAAATTATGCAAATATAAGAGTGATAAAATTTTAAATATTGAACTCTTTGCTAATGAACTTTTAAAGGTTGGTTATAATAAAAACCAAATCTTGCATACAGTTAATTCATTTAATAATAAGAAAAGTGTTTGCAGTGTTACTTTAGATAATAAAAAATGAATATCTATACCGTTTATAAATAACATGCAATCTAAATTAATTAAGAATATATTTAAAGAAAAGTATAATATTTCATTTTGTGTTCCTCCAAATGTTAATCAATTGATTAATAATTCTAAGAGTATAATTCCTAAATTGCAAAGAAGTAATATAATTTATCAAATTTCATGTGGATGTCAGAAATTATATATCAGTGAATCGAGATGTTCTGTGGAAAAAAGATTGAAGAAGCATCAATTATTATATAATTGAATTAAAAATAATGTAAATAGCTAATTTAATACAGCTTCAGTATTCTTTGACCATGAAAAAACTTGTAATTATAAGCTTACATTTAATAGTAATGAAATAAAAATATTAATGGAAGAAAAAAAATCATAAAAAAAGGAAAATTAAAGAGGCAATATTAATTGATAAATATAAGAATGATGTTATTAATAGACAACTTGCAAATACAGCCATACACAGCTTATGGAAATATATGTAACATTAAGTTTAAAAAATTTGAAATTCAGTTAAAGATGATGAGAATTACCACATAATTGAAAGCACTACAAAAGAATTTAGACTATAATATTGCATTTACCGTTAATTATATATATATATTGAACCTGATTGACATCCGATTCAATGGTGTCATTAAAAAAAAAATATTAAGCTTTTAATTTTCATTAAACATAGAGTTTAAATTTGCAGTATTATTTAAAAAGAATGCGTGTATCGAAGTACACATGCGTTTATATGTAAAACGGATTTTTTTTTTAAATGTTTATCGATTTATTTTAAAATAGTTTCCATATACTGCCTGTTTTTAAATTCATTTGATTTAAAAACAAGCTGGCTGGCTAATTGCATTCCTGTTGCTTTTATTTTAATTATTGTAACCAATTTTTATAGCGGAGATTTGATTTTTATGTTGTTGTTTTCATGTCAATAAACCCTGGGTGGAATTCTTAGATAGATTGAGCAGGAGATTAATATTTTCCCTGCCTAAGGTGTAGAAATTGGACAAGTAAAATGTTTTGCGGGAAATGGAGCAACATATAAATAGCCCCGAAAATTTGGAGTGTCAGTGAATTCATTGTTCGTTGATAGACAAGCTGTTTATCAAGTGAGAATTTATATCAATGCGGACATTTAATTTCTTAAAGGACATCAGCTGTGATTAAATACTTTTGCCTGCAACAAAATGAAAAATTCTATACTTGTTACCACCACCCAAATGGCTTGCTAACTTCACAAAAGACGGATCCCTGACTTCCAAGTTTGCTCCAGTAATGCCTTGAACACCTAAAAGAAGCCGGAACCTCTCTACATCTACATTGGTGCCTAAAGAACCTGAAAATGAACTTAAGTAAAAGGGCGCACTCTACATGAACTTTGTTTTACCGAAAGGTAACTATTTTCATTTTTATTCTTCCCAGGGTAAATTAATTCTCATTAAATCTCCGCTCAATCTAATCATAAATATGTCTTCTTAAATCAATATAGCCTCATATCTAATATTTGCTGTGTTTTCCAATATTTTATAGTGTGTCTTGGAATCTTAGTTTTAAGCTTCCAATTTGCTTTCAGTTTGTTGATTGGAGAGTGACGTATGAGTTTTATATTTTATGCCTCACTTTTGTAAATGCTTTAGCAGTCTTGTATATATATTTTTTTATGCTTACCTGTAATTATTTAGTATTCAATAATTAATTTTATACTCTATGTTTGCCCTCTTGCTAAACCTCCAAAACTCTTTTGGCTGATGACTTTATTGTCTGATTTTCGCAGGTGGAGATTTCGTTTCTAATATCTCTAAAGGTGGAAATTAGAATTGTGTTTTTCTTTGTAATTTTATAAGTCATCAGCAGGAAGATAAAATTGATTCTTTCTTAAATTACAGGTGAGCAATACTTTCATTCTGCTAGAGTATTTAAACTTTTGATATTTCGTACTCATGTGCACTCTCCGATAGATTTCTTTTTGTATTTATTATGTGTGCTTTAAATTTGTCAGAGCATGTACTCAGAATTTGTTTGTAAGTTTATTTTCTTTAAATGCTGGGCAGACGTGACTGTTTTTCTAATTATTTACTTGTCCCTTAGTGGGATCTTTAATTATTAATTTTAAAGTAATTTTCACCAATCGTTTGGCTGGGATTCACCAGTTTTAATTGTTTCTTCATTTCAGTCATGTTTGTCAGTTGTTCTTGAGGTGGATCAATCACCGTTATTATAAACATAGTAATAGGTGCAGCTCATACCGATATAAGGACATTCGAGGTCTGACCAATTTTTAGATCTTGAACAGCTCATTGGCGCTGGATTCTTTGATCTATTTCAGGGGCATATGGTTTAAATATCTGAAAGTGAAAACCAATGTTTAGGTGAATCCTCTGCTGAATGAAATTTGCTTCCTCTCTTTTAAATTTGTTTATTAGAAGATCAGTCAGTCTGTCATAGCTTTGCCTTTAATATGTCTGGTACATGCCTGAGTTAACCCCCATCTATTGTGTCATAAACTTATATTTAATAATTTATTTTCTCATAATAAAATTTATGAAATATGTTTAAACTTAATTTGGCTGACATTTGTCTTTGTGCTTTTGTCTCAATTGTCTAAACAATTTAAGATCTCTTATTTCTCCCTGAGTCTAGTTGGCACAAACCATCATCATCATCTATTCTGATCATAGTAAACAAATTTTCCAGACACGTAGTGGTCTGCTGGCGCCCTCTGTTTCAGAATAGATTGAGTATCCGGTATAATATATATATATGTGTGTGTGTGTGTTAAACACTTCCTTGGATCAGTTATGATGTAAATAATAAATGAGTCATTTTCATGTAATGATGAAAGAAATGTGTTAGCAATGGTGTTGGTGGATAAGTAAATTATTATCAGTAACCTTTAGTTTTTTGTTTTGAGTTAATCTAGAGATCATATGCGAGATGAATGGATGCATAGAAAAATCAGGATGCAGATTGAATAAACTGAATTAGACAATTGATAATAGCTAAAATGATATATTTAACTTTGGGGAAGATTACTCTGATTATTTAAGTAATACTAATTTGAAATTTATAATTGCAGTTTGTAATGTTATAATTGACTATTTATTAGTCTACAATCAGAATACGTTATATTTAGCTGTTTAAAGAGGTTTATTTAAACTTCTTTGTATCAATAATTTCAATGTCTGTGGTCAAGTTGCAATCTTTAGTATCTATATAATTATTTTAGACTCTTAATCAAGGTGGAATTCCACCTTTATTGTTAAAAGGCGGTTGCCTTGACAACAGTTTAAAATTGTTGATTGCTATTAATATTGGGATTGACTAAGTGTTGACCGTTTTTTGATGATTACTTACAAACCAATTTAGCCTTGAGTATTATTACACTTATTATTTAAATAATACTATGGGTGCAATTTGAAATTTATAATTGCAGTTTGTAATGTTCTAATTGACTATTTATTAATCTACATTTAGAATAGGTTTTGTTTACCTGTTTAAAGATGTTTACTTAAACTTTGTATCAATAATTTCAATCTCTGTAATCAAGTTGCAATTTTTAGTGTTTTATAAGTATATGAGACCATTAATAAGGGTGAGATTCCACCCTTATAAAGAAGATTACCTTGATAAAACAGTATGATATTCTTGATTGTTATTGATATCGGAATTGTCTAAGGGTTGACTGGTTTTTAATGATATATATATAGATGTGAATGTATATCTGTGTATTGCTGTGATGAATTTATTATATATAAAAAATAGTTAATTTTTTTTATTTATGAAAACCGAGTTTGGAGAGCATCATTTGACTGCAGTCATGAGAAAAAAGAGATAGTGACCTGGGCCAACTGACGAGTGCTGGTTCAGCACGAAATACATCTTGGAGGTCATTTGTCTTTTATTGTATTTTTATTTACATGAATTTAAAAAGAATGGGGAAGTAGGGAGGTTGCTTTATATCTATTAATAAACTATCTAAAGCAGTTTTGTTGTTGTAAGTCTTTGAAAAAAAGGAACAACAATGATATACAGGAGTATAAAAAGTTCTACCTAAATATAATCAATGATATTTAGATGAAGAGTAATTTGTCTTTAAGTGCTAACCTGAAATTATTTACAATAGTAACATGAGTTTATAGTTTTACATGATTGTAATTTTGTTAATAGTAAACTGATCAATTATATATGAGGAAAGTTAATAAAATAAACTGGGTTTAATTGGTTACAAATTGTGAACAGTGCTAAAGATCTCTATAATAACTTTCTTTTTCTATCCTCTGGGAATAATTTGATAGAATATACTTAAACCAAAAAATTTTGAACCATCTTCAATTATTTATTAAATTTCAAAGTGAACAGAAATATTACAATAAACATATATTTTAGAAATCATTTCAACATTTTCCCTTGTCCCATTGGCTTGGGAGAATGAAATAAGATTTTGACTTTACAGACTACTTTTGAGCGGACTTTTTGAAAGTTAAGATGTCTTAATTTTTTTTAAAACCTGAAACTAGCGGATTCATTTTCAAACAATTTCTACATAATATTCTACAAAGTTTGTTTTTATTATTATATATACGTACCTGCAAGAGTTTTTTCAAATTTAGCTTCTGATATAAGGGATGCCAGTTGTCTATATTTAGGTAAACTTGTCACTGCTCCGACCAAATTATAATCTGGAGTTTGAACCATCACTTTATCTATGACATGAATGACACCATTTGTGGCGAATTTATTAGTAGTACTGATTGGAGAACCTGATGCGGTTACTACTTGAGTCTGAAAAATAATTAAGAAATTTATTCATAAAAAAAATACATATTGCAAGCATATAACACTTGAATTATACTTTTTGTTTATTTGTCTATTTATTTATTTACTCATCTATCGGTAAAATTTTATTATAAAATATTTGTGAATAATAGTAAAAAATAAAATTAATTATGTTTGTGTTAATATAATTATATGATATATATGCGACAAAATAATAAACTTAAATTTGGAAAATCTTAACAATAGATTTTTATTCATTGGACTAATATTTAAATCTGTTTACACTAGTATTCTCTTAATATTCAAAACATCCTCACTTGATCACCATTTTCTACGCATACACAAGTTGTTAAAACAATAGCAAAGACTACATTCAAGAATACCACCCAGTACAAACCTATTAACTAAATTTGGTAAAAGGTAGCTGCTGGAGGGTTGCTTTAGATGTTAAGGTCTAGCTATCATACTCTCAAATGCAACGCTCCTCACTAATGGAAGTCTAAAGCTACCAATTAGTTTGAAATATTGGATGAGTAAGCACTAGATAAGGATTTACTTCACAAACTTTTTTGGATCCATTAATTGCTAAGTCTTGTACTGGGTAGCATTACTGTATAGAAAGTTTGTTATTGTTTTAATATTCAAAGATATGTTTGATTATTTTAAATAGTAATAAATTAAATACTTATTGTGAAAAATGAGTTACTTATAACTGTCTAAAAAAAGTGATTCCAATAGATACTGTTTATAAAATTAGTTATCTATTTTTGCTTTTTAAACAAGTATTCAAAACACCTGCTACATTGTAACATACATATATGTTGATCCAACATTAACATCACATGATCACATTCCTTATGCTGACACAAGCTATTTACACAGAGGCAAAACTCTCCATACAATAATGCCACTCAGTGCAAGTCAGAGTAATCAATGAATGTAGGAAGGTTTGTGCATAAAATCCCTATCTAGTGCATACTCATCCAATATCTCTAGACTAGTTTATTGTTTGCAGCATATCATCAGTGGGGAGCCTTATATCTGAGAGTATTGCATTTAGATCCTAGGACCCAATGCAATCCTCCAGCAGCCACCTTTTACCTTATTAGCTAACTATAAAGCTTTGAGTCCAAAATGAAAACACAATAAAGTTTTATACTTAACTAATAAGGTAAAAAATGGCTGCTGGATCTTGCATCAGATCCTAATATCTTGGCACAAGGCTATCAGATTCAAGAGTCCTCACTGATGAAAGCCACAAGCTAGAAATTAGTCTGGGGATATTGGATGAATAGGCATTAGATAGGTATTTTATGCATAAACCTTCCTGCATTCATTAATTACTCTGGCTTGCACTGAGTGGCGCTACTTTATGGAGAATTTCCCCTCTGTGTTGGTCCAACATTATTTTGAACTGTAATGACTGTGATTTTTAGAGCCACTTCTGAGCCACTTAATGAATTAGGGGTCAAGTTGCAATATAGGTTTGATGATAGAATTTTTTATTTAAAATGATTAAAAGTGAAAGGAAAAATTTTATTTTTTTAGATTCTAGATTTATAGTAAGCTGTTGATTATGCGATATTTGTCAATTCTAAAGATGATACACAGAAGGTATTTAATATTTTAATGCAACATATAAAAGCTTTGGTTTGGTAACTAATGTTGACAAAAGCTCAAGTTCTCTATTAGTTAATGATGGAAAAAATATTCAGCAACTTTTAACATGTGCTGTTCTTAGATTACAAAGAGAAGCATGGACAAATTTCAACTCATTTAATATTTCTGGCGAAAATCCCATGCAGGCGTTATATTGCACAATCACATGTTAAGTAAGTCTCCATTTTGGGAAAAATAAAAACATTTATTTTTAGCCTCTATCTTGAAACAAAATGTTATCCACTTAAAATAAAGTAGAACAGATGAATATATTGTTTCATGGTGGCAATTCCTGTTATATATTATAGTATAAGTACGGTATCCATATGTCTATATTTTAAGCATTTTGTAATTAATTTAGTGATTGTTTTGATCATATTTAAAGTAACATTTAAGAATGGCATAAAACTTTTTTAGATTTATTTTTGTGTAAAATTCATATTTTTTAGTACTGTTAAAAATGTACCATTTCAGATTTATATTTTTATGAAATTCATATTTTTAGTTTTATTAAAAATTAATAATTTTAATATTGTTCGATTTAGTCTTTTGCAATTACTGTCACATATTAAAACTACTACACTTTTTTATATATGTATGCAATCTGCTGATAATTTTATAAAATATGTGAAAATATCATGTACATATGTTTCATTTTGATGATTTTATCATTTATATTCTTAACCCCAGAATAGTTTCTTGTTCTGGCTTCCTCAGTGAGGTCATGTGATATATGACTTGATCTTTTTGCAATATATATATATATATATATATATATATATATAATATATATATATATATATATATATATATATAAATTAAACAGAAACATAGCTCACTGTATATATGTAAACAATTGAATAAATCCTTTTCAGGCTATGAATTAAAAGCGTTCTAAATGTTGAACAAAGAATCAAGGCTAGGATAAATTCACCCATTCTTGAAGCTCTGATGTTTATAAGCACACGATTGCCAACACTGTTGGTAATTCAGAGTAAAATTAATATTTCAACCAAATGGAATGTAAGTAAATTTGGTCATGATAATAGCCATAAGAGAAGATATAGATATGAAATTTTCAAAACAAAAAAAACTCCATATGAATTCCTTCTTGGAGAAAATTGCTAAATAAAATAGATAGGAAAGTAAAAAAAAAATAATTTCATTATATGTTGATTAAAATAAATTCTGTATTACAAAATTGTAATATCCTTAACACATTCAACACAGGAAATAATTATCAATTAAGATATATAAAATACATGTTAATGCAAAACTAGACAGATGAAAATTAATAAAAGTCAGACTCTATTGACAGTTGATATGTTTAACCTCCAGAAATACCCTAGTGTATTTGAATAAGATCTTGGTAATAATTTTAAAATATTAAGCAACTTTAAATATGATTCAAACTTAAATAATATCAGTAAAAAAATAAGTAATAATCTAAAATCACCACTAAGATAGCTGATACAAAAATGTAGTACTTCATAAGTAAATTTTCAACTGAGATAACAGAATGTAGGAAGAAAAATAAAATACCTTAAAATGAATCATTAAATGAGATTAAATAACTTGTGTTCTATAATATGTATGTAAAAGAATTAATAATAGTATAAAAATATATAACTGTGAGTTTTCAAAGAAAACTATAAAAGGGAATAAAAGTTTGAGTAGTGTAAAACATCTTGGTATTTAAAAAAGGCTATTTCATATGAAAAAAAAATGGAATTATTATTTACAAAAGCAGAATTGTAAATGAGTGAAGGAATTTAGCAAGAATTATATAGTAACAAAGAATGAGAAATAAAACAAAATACACACTACAATTACTATATGTTTTGAGTAGTTTAAGCATTTTAACTGAAGATCCAGAAAACGGTGGAATTATTGGCAAATCCAAATGTCAAATGTTTAAATGATAAAGATGTACTAGATCATTAAAAAAATACAGTAACAATATTGATATCTTAAAAAGGTGATAAAGAAGATAATAGAAATTAGAGTTGTATTAGTTTTAGATTACATCTATGTAAACTTTTTATCAATATAATTACAACTCATCTACAGTAAACCTTGGATTTCAACCAATCAAAAGAACAAGCTGGATTTAAAAGTAGTTTTATCTCAGTAAATCACATTCAAATATTGTGAAAAGTTTTAAAAAAGACCAATGAATATGAGTTGCCATTATGTTTTGGATTTGTAAATTTTGAAAAGGCATTTGATTCTACAAGCATTTTTATACGGTTAAAGCATTGGATCATCAAGACATAGATACAGTATGTTATCTTATTTCAAAGAATATTTATCAATTTCAACAGAAATGATTAAAATACATGATGATCTTAAGATGGCAGTGTGATTCTATATTTTAAAATGTTTGCAGTTGTTTCATAAAAAGTATTTCATGGATTAAAATAAAAAGTTAATGGAATAAAAATACATAAATATTATTTAAAACACTTATATTTTGATGAGAATATAACTTTTTTGAAACAATCTTTAGAATATGATAAAAACATTATCAGAGAGAATCAAAAATTAGGATTAAATATAAATCGTAAAAAGACTAAAATAATGTGAATGGATTTTTTCTGAAGTTAATAAAGATCATGAAAACATCACATGATTAACATTTTTTATGCTTACACAATATGAAAACAATAACAAAGTCTCTATACAGTAGTGCTACTTAGTCAAGTCTTAGTAAACAATGAAGCTAAGAAGTTTTGTGCATAAAATTCATAACTAGTGATGACTTATCTAATATTCTCAAACTCATGGATTAAATACTTTGTTCATATTATTAATACCATTGAAAAAAAGCATGAAATTATTTATAAAATTAAACTCAGACAGAATGCATCTGGGAGAAATAATTTAGTATTCAAAGAAAATATACTATGTGTACGCAAAGGAAAAAAATTACCATTTGTGTTTACCAATAATGAATTTTGAATACTTAATAAAATGACAACTAAATGAAATGTGGAAAAAATGTAAGCTTGGAAAAATAAGAACTAATCAAAATGAAATGATTGGATAAAAGAACAAAGAATTAACATTGATATCACTGAAAGAATTCAAAGATAATGGGATTGCAATTGATTGTAAAAGATCAAAAAAAAATAATGCATGTGAGATAATAAATGAACTAAGAAAATTTACTGGTGTAATGTGAAGAAAAGAAACTGTAGACCCAAAATCTGGATAATGGTTAAAAAGGAAGATGAAAATGAGGTGTTGCATTATAAGGTATATTGTCAAAACTAATGTTATGTGATGTTATGCACTGTAACTTTTCCTTAAATGGAGTCAAGAATCTTTCAGAAGCTATGTCCAGAGAAACCTGTTAGCCACTTTACCTTCCCTTTCCATTCTCCACCCTGTTTTCCCATAATCTGCTCAATCCCATTTCCACAACATAATCTTTGTCAACTCCATGACCTTCATATCTAAATCCCCTTTATCTTTTCCCAAACCTAGCATAAAAACCAATACTCACTTCTGTATAATCACTTTGTTCATATTTAATCTTCCATAATTTCATTATTTGTACCCTTTCTGCTTCCAAGCATACCAAACTCACTAGACAGTACTGCCACCCAGTGTAAGCTCCAGTAATCAATGAATTCTAGAAGATTTGCACATAAAATCTTTATTTAGTGCCTATTCATCCAATACTCCTAGACTAATTTCTAGCCTGTGGCTTTTATTAGTAAACAGTTTTGGATCTGAGAACTTTGACCCTAATGCAGACCTCCAGCAGCCACCTTTTACTTATTTAGTTAACTATAAAGTGAGCCCAAGATGAAAATATAATCCAAGCTTATTCCCTTGTACATCGATATAGATCTGAACCCAGTTCAGTATCTATACATTTTAGTATCTTGGGCTGCTAGAGACCTGCATTTGATCCCAAGACCAAGGTGCAGTGCAAGTATAGAAAATGATGATCATGTGAAGTTATATTGTTATTAATAAATATACAACATCCAGATATCACCATATTTTGGGAAATATAAACATTAAAAGCATAAAGGTAAATTAGTCAATAAAATAATCAAAATTATCCCAAATTCACAACTAAACCAGACTAGTCAAAGACAATAAACTCTAAAATGTAACCAATGGTTTCACTTCTACAAGCTGACTTCTCAAGTGTAAAGAACTACAAAATAATAACAACACTTCAAAAGCCTGCTTGTAGCAGTGAAACCACTGAATGTGTTTAGAGTTCATTTTCCTTGGCTAGTCTGGTTTAGTTGTGAATTTGAGGTAATTTTGATTATTTAAGAAACACATATTGAAATACAATAGTAATTATTGGGTTAGATTAATATTGAAAAGCTTGTACAACAGATTCATTCCAAATCGCCAAAACATTTTACAACTGTTTTATAAGTAGTATTTTGTGAATTAAAATGGGAGACTTAGGGAGTAAAAATAAATGAAGATTATTTAGGTTATCTAGATGTTGCAAATGGTGTTGTCATTTTTGCAAATAATACTTCTGAACTTTAAGAAACTTATTGAATGAAGGTAAGAAAGTAAGACTAAACTCAAATGTTAAATATATGTATGATTAAAATAATGTTCAATGCATTTTTCTTAAAAAAAAAAAAAAGAAAATTAGGATTTATAATGATGAATTCAAATAAGGTAACAACTACAAATATTTGGTGAGAAATATAATAAGGAATTAATCATAGATATAAACTTGAATGAGGTGATTTTGGTAGAAATGATTTCATATTAAAAGGAAATTTGCCTATATATTTGAAAACAAAAGTTTTTAATTCATGCCTATTACCAGATCTTATTTATGAATCAGAAACTTGGACACTTAACAGAAAAGTGATATAGAACCTTCAAACCACTTATCACGGTATGGAGAGATATATGTTAGGAATAACAAAGTAACAAGAATGGATCACAAACATAATACATGAATGAGTGAACAAACATATATTATTGACATCATTAGAGATTTAAGAGATGAAATTCGAACTGAATTAGACATATTTCTAGAAGAGATCACGTATGACTAAAATTTTAAACTGGATGCCATGAAAATGCCAAAAATCTAGAAGAAAACTAATACATGAGGTGAATGGCTGAAATAAGAATGTTTACTAGTGTGGTGTGGAGAAAAGAGATTGGATATTGAAAAAACTGTATTAAACCTGCAGAAAATTTTATTCTGCTGTGAATCGATAGTAGTTGAAAGTAGTGGTGATACATATATAAAATATTAGGTAATTTTGTGTAATAAATTATAATATTGTAGTCAAGAATGCAAATTTGTATCTAAATAAATATTAATCATAGCCATATATATATAATATGTTGGTAATGATAATATATAATAATCTGTAGCCTTGAATTAGTCAGGAATATATTATGTGAATCTCTTTTGTATTCAGTTATAAAAATGTGTATGCATAAATCTATCCGTCCAATATCTATTATTAGGTATAACAATATATATATTTATAAACAGTTGATGCATATTTTTATATGTAAATGGGTGAATGACTTTATATATGTCTGAATATAGATAAATTAATGTTTGCTTGCGTGTATTTATGAATGGTTGAGTGAATGTTGCGAGGGTTTCGGAGAAAAGAATGTTGTGTTTTATTATTATCATTATCATTAACATGCTTGCTATTGTATAATAGCAAAAGATCGGTTATTTGTCTTCACCGCTAATATAACCCAAAGCCATAAATTCTTTTTTATTGAAATTTGATAAGCTAAATAGAAAAACTCTGATTGATATCGGTGAATCATGTACTAAAAATTTTCTTGGCAATAATAATATTAGGTTAATGACAAATAAAAAAAAACATCAATTTCATGTATATAATCATTGAAGTTTAACTAGTCTTAGAATGTGATAATCTACTAACTAATATGTACATATACAAACACACTAGTTAAGAAATAAATTAAATATTAGAAAAAACGAATACATTCCTTTGAAAATTATTATTATCATTGTTTTCATTCCTTATCACTCCGCAGCAGGACGAAGGTCTCTTCAAATTTAATTTAATTTCTCTAAACAAAAGTGATTGAGTAGCTTTACTACTTTGACATTATCACCACACCAAATCACCCTAGGCATTCTGTTTCTCCGATACATAATCCTTTTTCCCACATAACACAAACTTCTTTGTTTATTTATACAGAAACAATGTGGCCTCTCTCTAGTTTAAGTGTTCAGGTGCATGTCTATTCTCAGTCTTTTTAACAATTTGTTCAACCCAGCTGCATTTATATCAATAATAGATCCTTGTTTGTTTACCCATGTTATTTTATTTTTGCCTTCTTTTTATTTCTAAAATAACCTTTCCATAATTCTTTGACTAGTCTGATGTCTCTGGTATCGCTATTTTATATCAGACATGTAAATAAGAAATAGTACAATCGCTATACTAATCTTACTTTTTAAATGCAAGTAATTTTATTTTAATATTAAATTATTTTATGACGAATATTTTATTCCACATTTTAATCCTATGAGTAATTCCATGCATTATATTCCCATATGTATTGACAATCTAACAAGCATAGTTAAACTGTTAACTCATAATTCATGGTTATAAATTTGTATTATTTTTTTTCTGAGAAAATCACTTTACCATTAGTTTAGACTTTTTAGTATTTGTCTTCAGTCCTATATTCTTACTTTCATCTTCAAACTGGTGCAATATTTCTTGAAGATACAAAACCTTATTTGCAAAAACAAGTACATCATTTCAAAAATCTTGATGACTTTAATAATTTTCATGTACTTTTATTCACTTAGCTTTCTAGTTAGTCTGTATATACTTTTAGTAAAACTGTATAAAAGTTTTTAAGATATAAAATTACTCTGTTGTACACCTTAATTAATTGAAAGGAAATCATGTCATATATTACATGACTTAATTTAATAAGCTTATATTACAAATGTTATATAATGAGCAGGCCAATAGCTCTTAATAAGCTTTTCAGAATATCCCTATCTTCAGACCAGTTTCTAGCCCCATCTTTCATCAGTGAAGCAATAGGATATTCAAACATTATATTTAAAATACCAGGTCAAGCCCAGCACTTTATATAATGGTTAACAATTAAGTAGAAAATCTGAAATTTTCAGACATCCATGTCTTCATTTCCAGCTAACTAACTTAAATAGCTATATGAGATTGAATTAAGTTCAGATACACCATATATTAATAGGTTTACCAATATAAAATCACCAAAGCCTTAAGATCAATAATAATAATTACAAGGAAATGAAATCATATATAAAATGACTTAATTTAATAAGCTTGTATTACAAATGTTATATAATGATCATGTCAATAGCTTTGAACAAGCTTTTCAGAACATCCCTATCCTCAGATATATGACTTGATTTTCTTTCAATTATCATTATTGCTCTTAAGGCTTTGGAAATTTTATATTGCTAAAGCTATTAATATATGTAGTATCTGAACTTAGTTCAGTCCCATATGACTATTTAAGTTAGATAGCTGGATTTGAAGACATATGAGTGAAAAATTCAGCACCTCACTGACAAAAGGCAGAACTAGAAACTGATCTGAAGATAGGGATATTCTGAAAAGATTGTTAAGAGATAATACAAGAATTATGTAATTTTAATTAAGAATAATCTTTTTAGCTTCACTATTGCTACTGCATTTTAAAGAGAACTATTCATCAGATTATGATAATATCATGGATCTATATCTTGATGGCCAAAGATTTAATCACTGTCAAAATGCTTATGGAATCAAATATCTTTTTCTAATTTACAAATTCAAAGCACAATGGCAATTCATATTCATTAATACCTTCTGTAATTTCTCTCAATAGAAGCCATGAACCACTGTGATAAAATCACTTTTAATCCATTTTGTTTAGATGGTTGGTATGGATAAGAAATCCCCTGTGAAGAAGTTGTAATTATCACATGATCACCATCTCTTATACTAGCACATAATTGTTATTAAACAAGGCAAAACTCTCTCCATACAGTAATGTCCCAATGTGCCAACCAGAGTAATCACTACTGTATGGAGAAAGTTTTGCCTTGTTCAAGTTGTAATTATGTTGATAAAGACTTTAGAAGGCTAATGGATCTAACATATTTAATGTTTTTATCATGTTACTGATGATGTTATCAGGAGAACTAGGGATTCAAAGTTGAAACTAATGTAGTTATCCTTCTAACAGCCATTTTGTCTTTCTCAGTATTCAAACTCATAACCTGAAATTTAAAAAAACCTAAACTTTTAAATCCATGTTATATAAGATAATAACATGGTTTTATTGTTGGTATTAGTGTTTTTAATTAAAGAATAGAAGAAGTATGCAGTTGACATAATATCAAGGTCTCTAAAATATACAAAAGTTGTAACTGGTGTCAGATGCATAAAACTTTGCAAGTAAAGTAGCTTGGGTTCAAAACCCTTTTTTAATTTTAGGATATTAGCTTGCATATTGTAAAAAAATAAAATTGAAGCTAGATGGAAAAGTTTATTAATTCTAAATTTAAATTAGAGTCTAACTGATGAAGGCAAAAGATGATAATTGATCTGGGTAAAGAGTAGGGTGAACCAAATTGCCCTTCTTTCATTTTTGGCTTATTTCAATAAAAATTTCTACCATTTATGACTCTCCTATATTGAATACCTTTATTTTGTTTGCAGCAAAATCTTTTTTAATATATTTTTTTCCTTCAGTGGTCATATTTTGAAAAACTACCCCAAAAGAAACTAAATTTGAGCATAATTTTCCAAATTAAGAAATTAAGTAGTAAAATTTTAAAGTTATTTTTATCATATATTTATCTAAATATGGTTTAAAAAGCTATTTTCTGACCAATAATTTGATAGGGAACTAGGTTTACCATGGTCTGCCTAATTTAGATGAAAATTTAAGCCTGTATGTTATGGAAAAGAATTTTAAATAAAGTATATATATATATTATTTCTACTGCTACATTTTATTTGAAGCATGCAATTGGAGACATCAGAAAAATATGTCAATGATTTTGATCAGTTATAACTGATGTATTTATTAATTATAATATCAATAAAATTTACAATATGGTAAATAAATTGGACAGCAAACTAAAAAAACCATTCCAACTTCAGCCTACAGAGACCAAGAAATGAGTTAACTGTATAAATTTAATTTATAAATTATTGTTTTTAACTAGCTCTTATTTATATGTTACAATCAAGCAAATGGTCTTAAACCATGTTTTATTAAGATAAAAATTTTTACGTTTATAATAATTACATATTTTCAAT
The DNA here is from genome assembly GCA_028023455.1 of Epiperipatus broadwayi. NCBI lineage: Eukaryota > Metazoa > Onychophora > Udeonychophora > Euonychophora > Peripatidae > Epiperipatus > Epiperipatus broadwayi. The sequence continues at coordinate 84,642 of JAQFVV010012855.1, read as the reverse complement.
CGGTTATCTGAAAAAATAATCTTAAGCTGGGCATATAACTAAAATGAAATTTTAATCTTTTAATATAGTCATTAGTTTATTTATTAAAAGGTTGTTGTTTAAAATAAACTGTGTGAAGAATACAGAATTTATAAATAGAAAATAATTTAATTAATTCACATAAATAAATACGTAAATAGTGTATGACAGAAAGGCTTAAGATGAAGTAGCTAATTGATGAGAATAGATTTGCTTAGAAAATAAATACATATTTATTCATGTTTACAATCATGTATCTGAAGCAAAATGTAGAGATAGAAATATTTTAGATATAAAATTATGCACAAAAATAATGAGAAGCAGTTGAGGTCAAATCAATATAATTTTCATGTGAAGAGATTTAATAGAATTTAAAGCCTTTATCTGGGATTTAAAATTTAAAAAAAATTAGAATCATGTTACTATTTCTTAAAATATTTTTAATTGAATTATGCACTTAATAAAAAATATAACATTTACGAAGTTTATAACATTGTATATGTGATGAGTTTGCTATTAACGGAAGGCAGATCTTTGATACTTCTTTGAGGTCTTAAAGGAACCGAGCAATGCAAATTGCTAATGCCAACTTCATTTATTACTATATGATTATTCATATAGTTAATAAACATGGATAGTTTGTTCACCAACATGGATCAACCAATATGATAAGTTTATTGGCTTTTAATGTCCTAATTTAAAATCAAATATAAATGTGTGTATAAATGGAACTTTTTTATAAAGATTTACAATCGTGATAGAGAATGCTCAATTATGTCACCTATTCCAAAAGACCATGAAATCACCAAATAAGGCAGCTGTTGGAAGCTGAAGAGTGGGTGTGCTAAGTGGACTTGGACTACTATTTGATGATGATCCTTTATTTAGGTACTTATTACTGTGAATAACTTCCAAGGAAAGGAAAATTGCAAGAATTGTAAACAGAACTGTTGAATAATAAATGGGACTATTTGGACTTGGGAAATTAGAAGAAAAGTAGAAATGACAATTAATTTTATAACTATACATGAACTGTATTATAAAGTACAAATATTGGAAGTACATTTAGAGTAGGATTTATTATAATAGTGAAAGAACAATATTATGGAGATTGATGGTGTATCAAATAAAAAGCAAGATTACTCATTTAATTTAATAGCAGACATCAAATACAGACGCCCAAGAACATTCTTATTGTGATAACAAAGCAGATAATGTATATGTATGGATGTAAAAAAGGCTTTTGATCAGACAAAACAACATTTTATAATATGTCATGGAAGACTCTAATTTTAGAATTGATAAGCAATTGAAAGATGAAAGTACTGTAGATAAATTTGATTATAGTGATAGAAATAAGAGAAATCATAGATTTGTGGAATTTGCAAAAAAAGAAAAAACTTCGTATTAGGAATTCTTCTTTTTTGGAACAAAGGTTAAATGAAATGGACATGGTAGCATCCAAACAAAGATACAGCAGAATTAGAATATATTTTGACTAATGAAAAATATGTATTTGAAGAATGTAATTTTGACACAGGAAGGGGTCATTAATAAGTGAAATGTAAGATTCTTCATGTTAAGGCAAAACTAGAAACAAAACTTATTAAGAAGAACAATATTCACAGTTGATATTCCTAAACATCAGAAATATTCCAATGAATTTAAATTAAAACTTGCAAATTGTTTTCAAATATTAACAGATTTTGAATGAAATCAATAGAAAAATAACTGACATACTTTCAAAAACTATAACAAAATAGTTGCTACAAAAAAAGCAGCATTGGGCAGAAAACTTTCTATTGAGACAAGAAAAACAGATGTAACTTTTACTAAAAAAAGAGATGTCATCATGAAATGTGTACATTCTATCAAGAATTATATAGCAATAAAAAACAAGAAAAGTATCTCTTACAAATAATATATTTTTTGAATTGCCCAAAATTTTAAATAAAGAAGTGAGACACGCAATAAAATTTATAAAAAAAGAGAAAAGCTCTAGGTAATGATGTATAACTGATATCATAAAAGAAGCAGGAGAGAAAAGAGAATCAATTTTGGAAAAGTTATGTACCAAAGGTTTACATAATCAAAATGTGCCAGATGATTGAAAAATGCAGTATTAATATTATTATTTAAAAGTGGTGATAAAGAAGATATTAGAAATTACAGACTTATCAGTTTTATATCAAAACAATTACAACTGCCAACTACAAACTGGGGATTTAAACTAACCAAAAAAACAAGTGGGATTTAAAAAATGGTTTTAGGGCAGTAAATTATATCTGATAATTGAGAGAAATTATGGAAAGGATCAATGAATATAAGTTACTATTATGTTTTGGATTTGTAAATTACAAAAAGGCATTTGATTCTATAAGTATTTCTTCAGTGATTAAAAGTATTGGATCATTAATGTATATTGGATCATTAATGTATAGATGCAGGATATTGTTATTTTCTGAAGAATATTTATAAAAATGTAACAGCAATGATGAGATTATGTAATGATAATTGAAAGATTAATATTAAGAAGAGTGTAAGACAGGGTGACTTCATATCTCCAAAAATTTTACAGCAGTTTCACAAGAAGTATTTTGTGGTTGAAAATGGGAAGCTAAAGGAGTGAAAGTGAATGGAGATTATTTAAGTGATTTCGATTTTGCAGATGATGTAGTTGTTTTTGCAAATAATGCTTTAGAGCTTAAGGAAGTGTTGCAGAAGTTATCAGATGAAAGTAAGAAAATAAGATTAAAAATAAATGTTAAAAAGACTAAAGTAATGTTTAATGGATTTTCTAAAAAAAAAAAAGAAAATAAAGATTGATGTTGATGAGTAAGAAGTCAACAACTCAAATACCTTGGTCAGATTATTACTACAGATCGAACCATAATGAATGAAATTAATGATAGAATTAACACATCGTTGGAGTGCTTTTGGCAGATATAATTTAATATTAAAAAGAAATATACCTATGTATTTGAAAGAAAGATTATTAATAAATATGTTTTATCAGTTTGTACTTATAGATCTGAGACTTGACCACTTAAGAGAATAGGAATACATAAACTTTATACTACTCAATAATGTATGAAGAGATTATGTTAGGAATAACCAGAAGTGATTGAAAATGAAATATACGGATAAAAGAACAAAGAGGTATTACTGATGTCATTTAAAGAATTAAGAGAGTGAAGTGGAGTTGGGCTGGAATATTGTTAGAAAAGATGATAATCGATGGACAATTGAAATATTAAACTGGATTTCATGAGATTGTAAAAGATTTAGAAAAAGACCACATGTGAGATGGATGGATAAAGTAAAGAAGTATGTTAGAGTGACGTGGAGAAAAAGTCCTTCATCCTACAGTGTATTGATAATGTTTGAAAATGGTAATGATAATGATGATATAAGTATTATTTATTTTTGATTTGTCCCAAAAAAAGTTTGTTAGTTTCTGGAAACTTATCCACTTTTCTGGAAATGAATCCATGATTGACTGTTTTACTATACATAATTCTTCTCCAGTAAGACACTATAATTAAAGCAAAATTTCTCAGCAGATAGATCTGAATAACAATGTTTTAATAATTAAAAAAACTTTTAAGATCTACAACAGGATAGTATATCTTTCCTTTTTATTACCTTTATACAATAAGCTTCTATTTGCATGAAAACCTTTGCCTCATTTTATGAAACTTCACAAACTTTTTAAATGACAGCACCTTTCTGTTTTCATGCACCACCTCTTCTACATCTTCAGTATTGTCTTTACTTATATGGAATTACCAATACACACAATTGCAACATAGGTATGATAAAAATTCATTGATATATTTACATAAATTAAAAACAGGGCATGAGTTTGGAAAGGGTTGTATAAGGATGATACAATTTACAAACAATAAAAGAGATGGAAATATAAAAGAGGCTATTTATATTAATAATATTACACCAGTATTAAATAGAGATTTGGGTCTGAAAAACATTTTGATATAATATAAAGTAAAAAAAAAAGATTTAATTATATAAAAAATAAGAAGAGGGAGTTGCTAAATGTATAAATATAAAATTTAAAGAGGGTGCTATTAACAATATAACTGTGAAATTTAAAGTTTGAATTTAGCAGTTGAGATCTGGGAGATATAAGTGAAAGGTGGGTAAAAATATGTTTAAAAAATAATAATAATACTAATATCAAAGATGAAAATAAATTGTAAATATTGAATGTTAACAAAAATGAATAATAATAATGTAAAGTATAAAAGATATAAAGTTAGAGTTAAATATTTAAAAAAGTAATAAAAGTAAAATAAAAAATAGAATATAAATGATTATAGGGTGTATTAATTGATAAATATAGAATGTAAAAAGAGTAAAATATATAATATATAATATTAAAAAGATAATAATTAAATAATGATTATAAGATGTATATATAAAATGTAAAATTATATGTTCATATATATTTATATTCATATATTTGTATTATGTTATAGTTCTGAAGATTTCTGGGGCAATCAAAACTGGCATAGAGATTTGTAATTAAAGCATTGTAAAACAGTAATAAAGAACATAGATGATTTAATATTATATTATACATAATTTCATGCATAAATGATCCTTTTCAAAAGGTATTTCATCCACTTTAGTAGAAAAAGTGACCTCAATGCATTTCTAAACAACCTCTAGTTTTTAAAATTAGCAATCAGCTGATTGTCTATAAACGATAAAAAAATTTGTTCATGATTAAGTTGAATTTATTTTATGATGTTTACACAAAAACAGAAAAGAAAAAATTAAATATTTATCATTCATTATCAAAACAACTTCAAATAGAAGATATTTTTATGGTACTCACAGACAGTTTTGTAAATCCTTCAATAATCCAGTCAAAGACAATATTCTTAGTATATCATGTTTTGTAATTGGAATGTCAAAATATTCCAAAGAAATTCAAATTTTTAAGGGCCCTGGGGTTTACTCAATGATACATGAACAATGGTTAAATGTTTGAACTCTTCAAAAACATTCATGCAAAAGATTTTACATTGGTTTGTGGATAGGCAAGGATATATTTTCCTTTATAATGTACTATATGTATTCTCTACCTGGTATTCTCTTTTATCAATGATTGATTTCATTTTAATTCAAAATCTGCTGTTGAATAAAATCTACCTCAAAAATATTTTTTTTAAATGTCTTGAGATAATGTTCTCAACAGTATAGCTTATGCTAGCAGTCCCACCATGATTTATCATGCTGTGCAATATAGTACTTTTCCTGAATCTGTGAATCATTTTTCCAAAAATAGAACCTACACTAGGAGTTTGGTTAAAAGTTCTTAAAACAAATGGTTCATCTTTTTACCAGATATCACATTACTGATGGTATTTCCTCCCATTTTCTTTTATTAATCCATATTAAGAGAAGTGTTTCCATTTGATTCATGATCTAATAATGTGAATTATCAATGCAAATATTATTTAAATCACCCATGTTTTATAATTCTTATTTATCACCTTAGAAATTTGTATTTTTAATTTAATTGCTAACCATTGTATCACTTTCTCTTCTAGAAATAATTATCTTTCCTTTGGATGTGTAACACTACTTTTGTGACTCATGATTGAATGAATTTACAATCAATGAAACAAAAATGAATAAGGATATGAAATATAAACTGCAAAAGAAATTACAGTACGTTATGCAAATTGAAACAATGAGAAAAAAATGTTGTGCTTTACTGAAAGATAAAAAAAATTCTTCAAATAGTTATTGAAACAGGAACTCTCCATACAGTAGTGCCACTCAGTGCAAGCCAGAATAATCAATGGATGGCAGAAGACTTGTGCATAAAATTCCTATCTAGTGCATACTCATCCAATATCCCAGATAAGTTTCTGGTTTGTGGCCTTCATCAGTGCAGAGCCTTCTGCATTCCTTTATTACTCTGGCTTACACTGAGTGGCACTACTGTATGGAGAGTTTTACCTATTTTAATAACTGTTATGAGCAAGCATAAGAAATGGTAATCATGTGATGTTTGGTGGTTTCTTTAAATAGTTGTGTGCATATTGCTATTAAATAACCAATGATATTCATGGTAGCATTTGCTATTTCAGCCAATGCTAGTCATAAATTTAATCATTTCAGGTGTAGTAGTTAGTTTTCCACCATAGTACTTTCATTTTGAATATTTTCTTTTGATAATAAAATTAATCCATTTTCAAATTTGATTTTCATGACTTATCACTAAAATTACTGAAGTATACATATGCAGAATGATACATTCAAATAAGATATGGACAGTATAATATTTTTATTATTAATGCTAGAAGAAGGTGAGCATATTAAATTTTATTAGTAAATTTTAGCATTTAAATTTTGCCAAATTTGTTTTAATTTTTTATATCAATTCCTTAATCAGATTTAAAATTTATTTTGTATAGGTTATGCTTGAAATTAATATACTATATGCATCTATAGGAATGTTTTTAAACAGGAATATGTTCAAGGCTTTTACTGCTAAAAGTTATAAAGGTACTTAAATTGAATCTAAGTATTAAAAATTCTGCCATTATTGATTATTTTTCAGATTGATATTTTATTTTTAGAGCGGAAATGATGGATTTCTAAATGCAAAAATTTAGTCTCTGATCTATAAATAAGAACAAACACATCTACTTTCTTTTCAAACACATTTACATATTTCCTTTTAATATTAAGTTATTTATATCAAAAGCAATTCTGTTATTAATTTCATTTATTATGTTAGCATTTATATTAATAATGTGACCAAAATATTTATAACTGTTTACATCTTCTAATTTATGATTTTCAATATTTAGTTTTCTCTCCTGAAAATATCCATTGGACATTAATATAATCGTTTTAGTATTTATCTTTAATCTTACTTTTTTATTTAAGCTCTGAAGCCTTATTTGCAAAAATGATCGCAACTGTTTAATCTCAATGACTTAAACCATCTTCATTTACTTTTACTGGCTTAGCTTCCCGTTTTAATTTACAAATGTTAATTTGTCATTTGGGTTCCCCTCTTTTCTTCCAAAAACGTACGCTTGTAGTTAAGACCTGTAGAGGTCCCCACTATTGCATTTTTAGCGCACATGCTTGAGGTTACAACCTTAGTAAATATTACTTACATAATCAATGTGCGTTTAAATAAATTTAGAATACTTTTTGTAAAATTGCTGAAAAAAGTTTTGGAGATATGGAATCACCTTGTTATATACTTTACTCAATATTAATCTTTTTAGCATGACCATATAATGTAATTATTGTTATTGCATTTTGATAAATATTCTTCAGAACATGACAATATCCTAAGTCTATATTTTATGATCCAATGTTTTAAGCATTATACAAATGGTTATAGAATCGAATGTCTTTTCATAATCAAAAATCCAAAACATAATGATAACTTATATTTATTGTTTTTTCTATAACTTCTCTCACTACTTGGATATAATCTACTATGCATACAACACTTATAAATCCAGTTTGTTCCTTTCTTTTGGTAAGTTATGTTGATGTAGACGAATTGTAATTATCTTGTTAAAGATTTTGTATATAGCTGAAAGAAAACTAGCAATAATACCTCACAGATTAGTATATAACAAAGGCATTTAGAGTAATTTCTTCTCTTCTTCACGAGTAGCTAATCTGATCAGTGTTAATACTAGCATCAGAATCAAATTCAAGACCTTTAGACACTTGATTTCTGAATTACTAAACTATTAAGAAAATGATGGAAATGATGCAATATATATTTACAAATTAAATCTTTTTTTTTTTACTATTCTAGATACATTTCACCATTTCTTTTTTAATTAATTGGCCAAATTATTATCTCTTATTACGACTACCAAGAAATACAATTATTGTTTCTCTTTCATATGAATATTGGTATTTTTCTTCTTTACTAAAATCAATAATAAATGTTTACTACTAAATGATAATACAGTATTTTTTCAATTATTTAGTCATCGTATTATAAGTATTTCTGAATTAATGTCAATAGCGTTTTGAGATATGCAAATAGTTTCTCTTCACCCCCCCTCCCCCGCCGCTGTTTTGTCTCTTTATTATATCAATTGGCACGCCACTTATTTTGAGTGTTCATTTTTTTACGTTTAGCAACAGCTCCTCCTTAAATTAAATGTTTTCAAGTTAAAAAAAAAAAAAAAAAATTTTGTTTTCTTGATTATACATATACACTCTATAATACCGCTTTGAAATTTTAAATTGTATTGCTTATTTGTACTTATTATAAATCAAAGGTCAACTCTATTTTCGTATATTAAAGGACACATAATTACCTATAAAATCCCAATATATATATATATAGTGTGTCCCAGAAACATGCTGGACTGGCTTTATCTCTACGATATCTTAAGCATTCTGGCTGTATTAACGCATATGTTATATAATGATGTAATTTAAACCAATAAACATCACAAGATCACCATTTCCTATGCTTGCTCATAACTGTTATTAAAACAGGCAAAATTCTCTACATATTGTCACTCAGTGCAACCAGAGTAATCAATCAATGCCAGAAAGCTTGTACATAAAATCTCCATCTAGTGCCTATTCAACAACATGCCAGAAACTAGTCTGGGGATATTGAATGAGTAGGCACTAGATGGGATTTTATGCACAAGCCTTCTGGAATCTATTAATTACTCTGGCTTGCACTGAATCACAATACAGATAGAGAGTTTTGCCTGTTTTAATGATGTAATTTAGTCAATTGGCACAACAATTTTAAAGTGCTAACATTATGATCTGAAATGTCAGAATGTATTTTATATCTTTACTGATAAACTTCTATGCTCTTCCTTCCATCTCAAAATCTTGCTAACTTCTTGAAAACATGATCATATTTGATGGATTCACAGATGGTTTGAATCATTTCAAACATTTCCATAGCAATTTTGCCCAGTTTAAAAGTAGATGTAATTTGGTCACAGTATGAATGTTGTAAATCCGACTTCTAATGTATTCAGTGATGGTGATAAGGCAGTTTGGAGCCAGAATCAATCATCAGTCATCTTTTGATTGGGGCATACTTTGTTCATGTGAAACATCCAGAATATTTTAATGGTAACATGCAATGTTATAATGCTTGCTCTGCATACTATCTGATTATAAATGAAGCACTTACAATTGTTTTTATAGTAAAGATTGTGTGTCTTGGATTCTAACATAGCTGAAGAAGCTGATGGCATATCTTGGCAAAGATTATACTGATGAAAATGCACTTCAGACCTTTATACTTTTGATGAAGCTGATTTCTTATCTAGCTATAGAAATCAACTATATCATAATACATTATACTTTATTTATTATGCATTCTGTATCTATTTCACGAAGAATTACACTATTTTAAATAATAACAAAATATAATACAAACTATATATATGCAAAACCATAAAACAATACAATACTAGATTAAATTCAAAATTTTACCAAAATCCTTACACAACCACGGTTTGATCTACTACAAATAGACCTTCTCAAGTGAAAATCAATCTAAAGGAAAACATATATATATACAAACTAACAAACCTTCCCATAATTCATTTCAAACTCCACTTCCCTTAATATCAAAAGAAGTCTTCATAAGATTGATAGCCTCAGAATCAAGGAGTTTTATCATCAAAGTCTCCTTTATTCTTCTTTTTAACTCATTCTTTTCATAAAAAATAACCAAGCATTGCTAAACAATATTCTATGACCTGTATTCAATTCATGAATATATAAAGCTGAGTTAAGATACCTATGTTTAACTCTACTTATATGAACCTTAACCCTTTCATTAAGGCTAAATTTACTCTGGCCTACATAAAATTTACCACAACTACATGGAATTTTATAAACAATTCCATTAAGTAATGAATTCAAATCAGAACCTTTCCTCCATGCAACCTTCATTCCACCTAACAAATGACTATTCCTATAAACCAAATTATAAATTGATGCTTTAAATGGTAAAGATATATAATCATTATCCTTACCAACAAAATTCTTATCATCCAAATCACGACTATGAACATTATTATTAAATACCATTTTTTTAATAAAATCATGACTATAACCCAATTCTACATATTCAGCTCCAAATTGAATTCTTTGAATATCAGCATCATATTTAAAATTATTAAGCCTTCTATTCTGACAACAAAAATTCAACAAAGACATTTTTTTATGTATAAAAGGCTGATAACTATCAGGTCTAATCATATTTCTCAAATTTTTAGGTTTTATAAAATGACTACAAAACAAAACATCATTAACCTTCTCAACATTTAAATCTAAAAACTTTAATTTACAAAATCAAAATCACCCCCCTCAATTGTAAACTTAATACTAGAATCAAAACCATTCAATTCACATAAAAACTCTTCTAATTTCTCTTTCTGAATAACAAACAAACAATCATCAACATACCTAACAAATAATTTAATAGAACATGAAAACATATTAATAATACTACACTCCAAATAATCAATATAGACAGCACACATCAATGGAGAAATGACATAACCAATAACCCAACTTCTCTAATCTTATAAAACACATCATTAGACATAAAATACATTGAATCCTCTAACAGCAAAAGCAAATCATGAAAAACCTTAATCTTATCTGCAGAAAAACATTCTATTTTTTTTTTAAATTAAAAGAAAAACATCAATACTTTTTAATCTATTAACCAATTGGTACATATTTTCAATGTCTAAACTACCAAAAACACATTCATCATCCAAAACAAAACCATTTATTTTCTTAAAAGCTTCAAAAGAAGAAGAAACATAAAATTCACCCAATTTTATATAATCTTTAAAATATCTTATAATAAATTTTGATATTTTATCAACAATTCCTCCTGTAAAATCAAAAATACATCTCAAAGGAAAAAAGAAAATCTTTGGAGCCACAAAATCACTAGGGTAACAATTTAAATAAGTAGCTCTATCAAAAATCTTTTTATTTTCCATATCTTTCATAATCTTAATTAATTTAGATTTTATTTTTTTACCAGGATCAGAATCTAAAATAGCATATTTTCCATTATTTAATTCTAAAGAAACTTTACTTTTAGTTTCAATAACAATTTATTATTTCTAATGTATACAGTGATGTGTAACCATACAATTGAGGTTTACATTGTTGTTCTTACTATCTTGTTATTTCCATTTGGGTTCTGATGAGTCTATGTTGTGCAATATGGTGTGAACATTAGATCTTTCACATATTTGTTATCTGATTGTTAGTTTGGTATATTGTATAATGTCCAAGTATCCTCAAATGTTTTTGACGATGCCAGGAGTTGGTCTCTCTTCTGGATTTTAATCATTGTTTTGGAAAAAAACCTGTTTTATAGTAGGTTGTGGGTGTTCAATGATTAGCTTACAACATGTAACCCATATGGCATAGCTCAGAAATATTGAGAGACATAATATTGGATAGGTTTTAGTGTTAATACTATCCTTCAGAGATGAGATCAGTTAGAAATCTATCTTGGTGTTGGAGAGTATGATTTCTTGGATCACTCTGAATCCCATACCTTGTGAGAAAAGGTGTTCCGATGTCTCATTGCCATTCACGCAAATGCTGCAAGTAGGGTCTATGTTGTGACCTCGTTTGTAAAAAAGGAAGTGATTAGTAGGTAGACTGTTAACATTGTATTTAATGAGGAAATCTAGGTATTTGGCATTTAGACTCCATCTTTTAAAGTTGGATACCAGTTTCTGATTATTGTAATAAAATGTGTTGATTACAGGATGTAATAAGATTGGATGGAGGATTGTGTATGCTTTCCATAATGATATTTTAGAATTTAATGTGGAGTCAGTTATTAGGCAGTGCTGTTTGATAAGACTTGTGTTTCTAGTGATCCATGTTTGTCTGTCTGGTGGGGGTCAGCCAGTAGGTGTTACCTTTTGAAGCAAAGTTTTTTGGAGAATTGTGTTAAAACCATATGATGCTCCCAAGTTGTGTATGACGTTATGGGTTTTTGGGTAAATCAATGCTTGAATGGAGTGGAAAGCAAGACCATTTAGCTTTCTTGGTCGCTGAGTTCCTTTGAGGCTGATCATGACTGTTTTACCTCTCCAGAAAAGCCTTGAGCACAAGCTATTTATTTTAGTTATGAAGCTTTTGTTGCATTTGATAAATGGAAGAAAGTATGATATTTTTGGCATCACATTCATGTTAATTAGTGCAACCTTGCCAGGGAGGGAAAGGTAGAATTGTGACAAGGAAGTGATGAATTTGTTTGTTGTTTCCAGGATGTTATCCTGAATCTCTTTGGTCATTGCTGTGGTAGATTTGAAAATGGAAAACCCAAGATATCTCTGTGGCTTGGCAGAGAAAAGGGTGTTGATTTTCCTTCCTGAAACAATTTGCCAGGAGGCAGATTTTCTGGGGTTGAATTGCAGCCTGTATTTCTCAGTATAGTGGCTTAATATTGTTTGTAGCAAAGGAATATGTTTTTCTGATGGTAGGATGATCATTACATCATCCATGTAGGTAAACGTGTTGAATTCTCTGTTTAAATTGGGTATAAAGAGACCTGGTAGATTTTTTTCCAAACCCATCAGGAGAGGATTTATATATGCGATGAAGCATAGGGCACTGAGAGGGGAACCCTGAGGGAGAGCTTGTGTCGGTTTAAATCTGGAGGTGATGTTACCATCCATAGTGATAAAAATTTCCCTGTTGTATAGTAAATTGTTTATGATCTGGACAGCAGCTGCAGGAACATCATACTCGGCCAAAATATTTAAGAGTATGTCTATATGTACTGAGTCAAAGGCTGTAGCAATGTCCAGTTGAATAGCTAATGGCCCTGATTTCTGGTGGATTGACATAATCAATGATGGAGATTATGTTGCCCATTGCATGTGCAGTAGAGGATCCCTTCTTGGGATATTGGTTGTTATATATGTGCTTTAAGACATTTGGTTGGATGAGGTCTTTGATCACAGACTCTACAATTTTAATTAGAAGGGGTGTCATGGAAATAGGTCTGAGGTTTGAGAGATCCATAACCTGATTTTTTTTTTATAAATGGAACCAGCGCCACTGGGTAAAGATTAGGTATCACTCTATTACCAGTTGCTAGGTAATCCATCTTTTTTTCATTATGGGAACTACAAATTGATTGAGGTGTAGGATTAGGAATTTGGGAATCCCATGTAATCCAGGATGTACACCATCTGGAAGGGAAGATATTTTCTGTTGAAGTAGGTTTTCTGTGATCCCATGTGGCGCCTGTGGATCAACTTCAGACCAGGATTGTGTGTCATTGAATATTGCAGTTTGCATTCTTTGCTGGAAGTGTTCTTTTATTGTGTTCATCATGGGTATTCCCAGCAAGGTTTTCCCATTTGCAATGATGGAGGTGGGAGTGGTTTTGTTAGTTTTCCCTCCAAGTGCCCATCTCAAGTATCCTTTTGTCCAGTGGTGTTGTTAAGATAAATAGCTTTTGGCTCTCCTAATGGATAGGTATTCAGCCAGGGATTTTTGTCTTGATCAGTATAGGTTTTCAAGACTATATATATCTTGTGTTTTGATAGGTTGACTTTGGAGCATCTGAAGCTGATTCTCTATTTGCAGAAGATCTCGGAAGAGGCCATTAGGGCCTTTGGCTTTCATGGTGTGGTGTTTTAATATTGTCTGTAGAATGCCTACAAATGAAAACCAGGCTTCTTCAGTTGGTCTTGAAAGGATGTTGATTTTGTGAAAATATATATAAGATTCGGACACTATGGCCTCTGTCATGTTTGATTTTGCTACCATCTGCATGGTTTTGTGAAGAGCCTCTGTAGTTGGGAGGCCAGCCATGATTTCAAGAGTAACTACAAGGGCCATATGGTCTGAAAATGAAACTGGTAAAAGTTTTGCATTTAGATGAAAGTGTAAATCTGATGAATAATATAGTAGATCTATTAGGGTTTGGTAGGATTTGGTGTAAAAGGAGTAGGATCTGGGAGAAAGGAATCCTTCCCCACACATCAAGTTTCTGTTTATCAGTGGAAGAAATTTTAAGTTAAAGCGGCCATATGTGGTGTTAAAATCTCCCAATATAAGTAAAGATCCTGATTTGTTGCTAAGGATAGCATTTAAAGTCTGAATGATTTTGTGATAGATAGTAGGATTGTTTGAAGTGTATATATAAGCTAGATTTATGCTGTAGCCCCAATAGTCTATTTCTAATAAGATTAAGTTGTTATCCAAATAGAATATGCAAAATTTGTTTGGAGGAAATTTTTTGTTAATTAATACTCCAACCCCTCCAGCTGCTGAATGTCCAACTGAAAATTTAGTGAAACCCATGGTGGCAATTATTGTTTCTATTTTATTGTCAGTGTTATTATGGAATTTGGTTCCCCCCATTAGAAGGATGTGGGGAGAGTTAATACTTATCCAATTTCTAATTGCATGAGCACGGGCCAACGAGTTGAGGCCATGAAAATTAATCTCTGCAATTTTATAGTTCATAATATAGTGTCCCTGCCTCCTCAGCCATCCCATGGTCTCGGGGAGAATTTGGTATTAAATGACTATAATTGTTTTCTTGATCTGATGCTTCTTCCAATGAGAGTTGAAGTTGATTTGATTCCATAAGTACTGGAAGGTCCTCATTTTCCATAGAATCTGGTAATTCCAAATAGGGATCATCCTCCATTGGTGCTGAATCAGTATCAGAGTGCTCTAAGGTTTTCCTTTTCTTTTTTCCCATGACACTCTGTGTATATTTTGTGATTCTTGTGAATCTTGTTTTAATGTGGGTAGTTGTGGTATAAACCCAGAATTTGTATCATCATCTGAGCTTGATTTATCCGGAACAACTGATTTTTGTTTATTAATATTTGGTATAGTTTGTCATGTTGGCTCTACTTCTTGTGAAAGATCCTGATTCCAATGTCCAGACAAACCATCCTTCCCCCCCAGGTTTGGAGTTTTGGTGTGTGATGTGTTGAGTTTTTTTCTTGGTTTATTGGTTTTGCTACTTTCTTTTTGAGGATGTGGAGTTATTGTATTTTGTTTACTTTGTGACTTTCTAGGTGATTGGGTGTTATTTTTGTCTATTTTGATTCTGGTCTCTGTTTCTTCTATTGGAAGTGACTTCAAGTCTGAAGGATTGCCAAGCATTGATTCATAGCGTTTTTTCCCCAATGTTGTACTGTTTATTGGTTGAATATTATCTATGTATTGGTTTAAAATGAGATGAGATGTTCTTGATGTAATTGTTTGTTTATCATTTCTATTTTTGGTTGTATTGTTGTGGGATTCCATCTCAGTTTATTGGGAAAGGTTATCTTGATCTTCATCTCTAGATATTATGTGGTCTGGTGTATATTTGTGGGAGTTATTTCTATAGATTCAGTGTAATTTGATGTTGCATACCTGTGTTTATCAGCGTGTTTTTCAATATTATTGTTTATTTTAGGTGATTGTTTGGTGTCTATAGTTGTTGTTGTTTCTATATTCATTCTACTGCAGTGGTGGAACTTGCCTTCCTTGTGATTGCAGATAGTGCAGATACATGCCAAACAGTCTTTTATAAAGTGTGTCCTTTGTAAACAGTGAAAGCACTGAGGCCGCACCCCCCTGAATGTTAGGACCATTGGTGAACCTCTTGCGTTAACTATAGTAGGGATGTCAGTGGGAGAACTGGTTTTTTTCATGGCTAGTGAGAAGATTGCTGTGTTTGATATTATGTTTCCGCCCAAGATGAAGTCCGGGAGGAATTTAAATTTTGTGGCAGTGCTGTAGAGATTGAGGATATTTTGGAGCTCTTGTTCAGTAAATCTCGGTAGGCAGTTTTTGATTTTCCCTTGTAGTATCATAGGTCTGTTCATTTCTACAGTGCAAAGTATTTTATTTCCCAGTATTTTAATATTGTTTTTAAATTGGAGCCTGTCTGCCCAGGTTTTAAATTCTATTGCCACATATCTGTCATTAGGGTGAGTTAGTATTTGATAAATTCCCAACTCTGAATCATGTTGTTTAATTACAGAATATAAATGCTCCATGGGGAATTTGTATAATGATAAGTTTTCATTCGTTACTGCTAGGATTAGAGTTTTGTCATTGTAATAATTTTGAAAAGATTTATAAAACATGTTTGGAATAGTTATATTGAATAGTCAATTACTTAGTAATAATTTTGGAAAGATTTATAGAGCATGTTTGGAATAGTTATATTGAATAGTCAATTCTTAAAAGAGAAAAATTTGTTTTTACCCCTAAGGAAATTAGTTTTGTTAAAAAAGATTGAAAGCCAATGATGTGGTATTGTTAAAAGAAGATAAAGATGGCCGGTTTGTATTGTTAAATAATATTGATTTTAAAAGTAAAGTTTCTTTAGAATTAAATAATGGAAAATATGCTATTTTAGATTCTGATCCTGGTAAAAAAATAAAATCTAAATTAATTAAGATTATGAAAGATATGGAAAATAAAAAGATTTTTGATAGAGCTACTTATTTAAATTGTTACCCTAGTGATTTTGTGGCTCCAAAGATTTTCTTTAATTTGAAGACTCATAAAGATAATTTTCCTTTGAGATGTATTTTTGATTTTACAGGAGGAATTGTTGATAAAATATCAAAATTTATTATAAGATATTTTAAGGATTATATAAAATTGGGTCAATTTTGTGTTTCTTCTTCTTTTGAAGCTTTTAAGAAAATAAATGTTTTTGTTTTGGATGATGATTGTGTTTTTGGTAGTTTAGACATTGAAAATATGTATCAATCGGTTAATAGATTAAAAAGTATTGATGTTTTTCTTTCAATTTTAAAAAAATTAGAATGTTTTTCTGCAGATAAGATTAAGGTTTTTCATGATTTGCTTTTGCTGTTAGAGGATTCAATATATTTTATGTCTAATGATGTGTTTTATAAGATTAGAGAAGGTTAAGTTATTGGTTATGTCATTTCTCCATTGATGTGTGCTGTCTATATTGATTATTTGGAGTGTAGTATTATTAATATGTTTTCATGTTCTATTAAATTATTTGTTAGGTATGTTGATGATTGTTTGTTTGTTATTTAGAAAGAGAAATTAGAAGAGTTTTTATGTGAATTGAATGGTTTTGATTCTAGTATTAAGTTTACAATTGAGGGGGGTGGTTTTGATTTTTATAAAATTAAAGTTTTTAGATTTAAATGTTGAGAAGGTTAATGATGTTTTGTTTTGTAGTCATTTTATGAAACCTAAAAATTTGAGAAATATGATTAGACCTGATAGTTATCAGCCTTTTATACATAAAAAAATGTCTTTGTTGAATTTTTGTTGTCGGAATAGAAGGCTTAATAATTTTAATAATGATGCTGATATTCAAAGAAGTCAATTTGGAGCTGAATATGTAGAATTGGGTTATAGTCATGATTTTATTAAAAAATTGGTATTTAATAATAATGTTCATAGTCGTGATTTGGATGATAAGAATTTTGTTGGTAAGGATAATGATTATATGTCTTTACCATTTAAAGCATCAATTTATAATTTGGTTTATAGGAATAGTCATTTGTTAGGTGGAATGAAGGTTGCATGGAGGAAAGGTTCTGATTTGAATTCATTACTTAATGAAATTGTTTATAAAATTCCATGTAGTTGTGGTAAATTTTATGTAGGCCAGAGTAAATTTAGCCTTAATGAAAGGGTTAAGGTTCATATAAGTAGAGTTAAACATAGGTATCTTAACTCAGCTTTATATATTCATGAATTGAATACAGGTCATAGAATATTGTTTAGCAATGCTTCAGTTATTTTTTATGAAAAGAATGAGTTAAAAAGAAGAATAAAGGAGACTTTCATGATAAAACTCCTTGATTCTGAGGTTATCAATCTTATAAAGACTTCTTTTGATATTAAGGGAAGGTAAAGTTTGAAATGAATTATGGGAAAGTTTGTTAGTTTGTATATATATATATATATATATATATATATATATATATATATATATATATATATATATATATATGTTTTTCCTTTAGGTTGATTTTCACTTGAGAAGGTCTATTTGTAGTAGATGAAACCATGGTTGTGTAAGGATTTTGGTAAAATTTTGAATTTAATCTAGTATTGTATTGTTTTATGGTTTTGCATTTTTATTTTTGCTAGTATAGTGTTAGACAGTATTGGTAAACTATATATATATATATATATATATATATATAAATATATATATATATATATATATATATATATATATATATATTTGAAAACTTGTAGATAAAAATAGTCTATTGCATATACTACATAGGTAAATAATTTTTAAAATTACCTCATTGATTAAATACAAATTGATTCGAATATTTTCTCCTTTTTTCATGGAAGGAATAATTAGTTCATTGATGAAATCACCAGATACGATAGTTCCGTTTGCAATGTGATAACTTATAATGGTTCTAAGATGCTCTAAATTAGAAGCTATATCTTCTTTTAGGGAAGCAGATAATATATCAAAAGCTTTGTTGCTTGGAACAAATATTGTAAAGGTTCCTATATACATATATAATAAAGACAGTATTAAATATATATTTAAGTTTAATATTTTTAACTGATAATTTAACTAATTAATTTACACACACACACACACATATATATATATATATCATTAAAATCCAGTCAACACTTAGACAATTCCAGTATCAATAATAATCAACAATTTCAAACTGTTGTCAAGGCAACCTTCTTTTAACAATAAAAAGATAGAGAGAGAGGTAACCTAATCAAGTTCTTTAAAAAACTGTCAATAAAGGGATAAACTTGCCTTCTCTTTTATTAAAAATAAATTGGATTCTTTAATTTCAACATTTAGCTTAATTTTCTTAATAATGGAGGCTTTAAAAATAAACAGGCTCAATTTGAGTTTATGTATTTATTGACAGCTTTTTGAAAATCTTATCTAATTCTATTTCAGTTTCATATACACCTGGGTCTCATTTTACGCAGATTATTTTAATGCGATTTTGAAATTAAGTGATTCATGTTTTTTCTTAATATCTTTCATATGTCATTATATTTATTAGATATCAAGCAATTTAAATTATTAATAACTTATTTTGACTTGAAATACTTTTTTTTTTCCAAAAATATAACATTATATTATCAGCTAACATGAATATGGCCTGAAGATGTATTTAGAATCTTAGCCTCTATGTAAATAACCTACTTATACTAATGAATAAATAATAATAATAGATTTATACATACATATAAAAATATCATAATAGATATTCAAAAATTTTAAACTTTTAAAATGTATTTTGTTAGATATTAACAGAAATAAATATTTTTTTAGATTTTTAAAATAAATAATAACGAAGATTTTATTGATTTTATAAGCTGAAAATAACATTTCTAATGATAATGTATAATTTTTTGTTTTGATTGTGATCTCATTTTTTTAAATATAGAAACAGAAAACCATTAATACAGCACAAGACTGAAAGTAGTGCTAGTTGTACATCACACCATGAATCTGATTTCTTACTAGTTCACAAATGAACACATATTGTCAAACAGCGCTAATGATTAAAATATGTATGAAAAAATGTAAAATTAAATACTGTAGTTTATAAAAAAAGTTTGTCTTGTATTAATTTTTTCCAAATATTTGAAATTTTTTATTAGTTATACTTTATTTCCTTATTTTTTTAAAGCAAATTTTAATTTTTCCTTGTTGCTTTGCTTTTATGAGACTTCTGAAAATTACCGGAACATATCCCCCATTTTTCAAGGTAAGTTACATTTATTTTTGTGCAATTTCATTTGTGTGCATTTTCTGAGGAACCTATCTATCACATAAAATGAGACCCAGGTGTATATTAAATCAATGCACTAAATGCTGAAATACTTAAAAGCACTACCTCCATTTACAAACACAAAGTCTGAAAAAAGAGCATTAGTTGTATTGATTTACTATATTTAATTTTGAGCTAGTGACATGCAACCATTAATATATATATAAATAAATGAATACAACATTTTTCCAACATTGTATATGCAATTTTTAGTTTTGACATTGTGATAAAATGCTACTAAATTATTCCCCCCCTCCCAATGTTCTTGTTAGATCATCAAACACACTTGTGGCCACAGATATATGCATGTATATATATTTAGAAAGGACTTGAATTCAGACTTTCAAGCTAGTTATGCACACTATCTTATACATCCACCCACATGAACCATAAATATGTGAAAAAGATAAATGATCTCTAATATATGTAATTTGTGCTGAATCAGCACTCATCAGTTAGTTCAGATCACCACATCTTAAACATAAATACAATCAGTGTTCATTTTATATTAAGATAGCAAATCTTCAAACTATTTAAATATTATATATATAAGGAAGATATTTTTTATACTGGAAAGCTTTTCCAATATTTTTCCAGTGAAAGAATCCCAAGTTGAGCAAAAAATTCTTTATTGGTCTCGTCATTGTTTTAGTGATGTATGATCATGTGAGATTAATTTATTACAGTGATTTTTAAACCAAAGTTTGAAATATGTTTACATATTTGAGTAGTAAAAAATAATGGCTGTAATGAGGAAAAAACATAAACTAAATAAACATCAAATTTATATAATAATTATCTACCAGTATAACATCTGCAGACCATCATCTTTCTCTCACTATTTACAAATAATTTTTTGTTGTTCATCAGTTGATCTAGCTTTATAAGATGCCTGAATTTTTACTCGTGTTGATAGTTTATATATATATATATATATATGTTAAAACGAAGATTTGCACGGGTTAAATATATAAATATATATATATATATATATATATATATATATATTGTGCCATTACAATTTGGTCACTAGCCAAATTTATAGTAATGTGCATGTAGAAAAGGTCAAACAAAATCATCATCACAATTTTATATAAGCATAAAGGAAGTTGTAGGGCATCCAAGTTTAAACCCTACAAGGTCCAGTTCTAAAAGCTTTAAACAGAGAAAGAATGGGTCAACAATTACATGCTTTACTTGTTTGTGTGTTGATAGAAAGGTAATACACACATTTAAACTATTTAATATTTAAATTTTCTGTTAAAAAGCAAAGTTATAATGCATACATATAGGCAATGTATGTGTAAATTATTTAATTGTTTTATATTTCAAATATTAAACATTTTAACTTTCTTTAAAACTAACCTATGCTTGATCAATTCTAACATTTTATTCTATACTTCTATTTTGCTTTTCTTTAATTATAAGTGGGATTTAAAAGTTACAGATTTAATTAAATAATTGGGTTATAATTACTAAGCTAGCAATTATAGTATTTAAGGTTAGTTTATGAATGATTTGAAAGAATGCAGGATGTGTGTACATTACATACAAAATTTTACATTTCCTAAATATTGAAAGAAAAGGAAGTATTAAATCTGTCAAATTATTTTTTTTGTACAATTTTTTGTTAAAAGAGGAAATCTGTTTAATCAGATATCGATCTTTGTAGCAATTTTTTTTTTGTAAATGATTGTTTCACTTTGGGAGCTTATAATAGGTGAGAACTCTAAATTTTGAAATTGTCTTATCAAGATCTAAAGAAGGAAGCTCAAAGATTTGAAGTGTTACCTGGATGTTAAAAGAAAAAAAGAAAAAGAAAAGAAAGGAAATAAGGATTGAGTCTATTTTTTTTTTAACAAAAGTGTCTGGAAAAAGGATTAAACTTTTCAGTTGAAAAATCATTTAGTTGAAAATAAATTAGAGATCTAATTAAAACAAATTTGTCCAAAAATAGCAAGTGATGCTATCTCTGATTGGTTAAGTTAGCTAAAAATTGGATATAAAAAGCTGTCTTGAATTGTTATTATTATTGTGATTGATTCAGATTATTAAACTATCAAATTTGAATGTTGAAAATATAAGAAATGGCAGGTTAGAAAAATTATATGTATATCCCATTTGCCGGACCATCTGGAGGAAGCTGCACATCACATAGGAAAGAAAAGATGTCTAAAATAATATTCTACACCTTTCAACTGACCAGATAAATAAGATGTTTTTAATAGAAGGAAGAAAGCATTCACCTGCATTCAAAGAAGATGAATTAATCTACTGATAAATATTAATCATCAAGTCCAATTAATTGTTACAACAACTGATTTTAAACTCAAGAAAATTTACAAATGGGAAAACAACTGCTGTATTTCATCCACATGCTTGACAGGAAAAGAAGAAAAATTAATATAATGATTTCCAAATTATCCACTAAAGCAAATAACCTCAATAGAGTCATCATCATCAAGTAGTTATACACCTCAAGAAAGAGATTGTTCCCACATAAAACAGAAATAGTAGCTGCAGAAATATAGACAAGTTTGAACCCTTGGAAATTCGCCACAAACAAAAGATCGGTAATATGACTTTTTATATCTATTTTCTTTATGATATCAGTCTTAATAAACATTTTAGCAATAAAGTGGTATATTTTATTTAAAGAACTTTTAAAGACTATTCAGATCAATTAAAAACAAGAATGTCTTACTAATAATAACTTTGAGCTTCATAAATGACCTTGAAAGTATGAAAATTATTTGTTTATTAATTTTACAATATTAATGTGTAAAACAATTTTTTTTATGGTGTTATGATTTTAGTTTTAACTGATATATTATTATTATTTTGGTTTTTAATAATATTTTGTTATTATGGGATAAAACACGCACGTACATAATGATATTTTTATATTTAAAATTGGGAGTGAATGTGAAATAATGAGTAGTATTAGAATATTAGATTATTTTGTTTCAAGTTCAGTATAGATTTCAGCGTTGGAAGGAGGGGGAGAAAATATTTAAAACTTGTTTCTAAAACTTGCTCTTTCAATTTTACTAACATTTTTTTTTTACATTCTATTTACATGTTGGATTTTTAAAGTATGTGTGCTAATGAGCAGATAATATTTTTTTTTAATACTTTTCTCATGGAGGAAAATCATGGTCAATGTGACGTCCAACTTAATACAAAATACATTTGAAGGGAAGGGGAAGAACTTAAAATTAATCTGAGGATTGTTATATAATCAATTATTATTATTATTCATGTCAATTTTCATATTTATCTAGAAAATTTTATGTATAGTTAGAAATGTAGTAATAAATATTAGTTTGTTTTATTAAACGAGGCTATATATTTCATTAAGTGTAGCTTGGTTAAGTGTGATTATTCATCATCATCAATGGTTGAATATTAGTTATTTAAGATATAAGTAAATATGCTAAAATTAAGCAATAATTATGAATTTCTTTATAAAAATTAGTTTTATGTTTAGGCTTAGTCCTAGAGCTGTAGTTGAAACCCTTGTCATTATCGTTATTATTATCATCATCATCATCATCATCAACGTTTTAATTAATGAGCTGTTTAACTGTTTAAAGGCCATAAATAAATATTGATTTTATAATATTTTGTGATTTCTTAGTATTATTATAACTACATCCCATCATCTATTTCATGCAAGGATGAGTGAATTGCCATCCTAAATTAGTTATATATAATCTGAGCTAGTGAACTTATAAAAATATTGAAACACATTTGTTATGTTAAGATCTGAGAAATGATTTATATCTAGTATACTCCACTTTGGTTTATAGAGGTTTTACTTTTACCTAAATATTAGTGCATATAGTGATATGGCTCAAAAAGCAAAATCTTCCATTTTATTAGAAATAAAGTACCAAGAAGGGATTCAAACCCGGTACATGTGAAAGGTTATCAGATATAACCGTGTCTAGATTCAGATAATCTAGTGGCGCCCTGCTAGACCATATTCACTTAGTATTTGTGTAAACATGCACTTAACATCAAACCAAGAAATGAAAGTGGATAAAACCTACTGCCTGTATACCTGAGTTATATTTTATTGAATTACTAGTGTACTCACCTCACGTGATTTCATATAATACTGGTTATTAATAATTTGCTAATAATTTGTTTATAATTCTTGATATTTGGACTTCTTTACTCAGATATAATAATATCTTTTGATCATCATTTAATTTTTGATATTTTGCCATATACCTGAGTTATAATACTGCTATAATAATTTGCTCATAATTTACTTATGATCATTCTATGGACTACTCAGGTATGGTAATATTTTTTTTTGATTCTTTAATTATGTTACAATATATATATATATATATATATATATATATATATATATATATATATATATATATATATATATATATATATATATATATATATATATATATTACATCATAATATAAGTCCAGCCCATCCCTCTCCTGATAATATACATCATTATTCATTGTCAACAATATCAATCCACTTCAGGATGAAGGTCTCTCCAAGTTCAATCCATCTTCTCCAATCTGTAGTCTCTCTTCTCCTCATCACCCACGCACACTCTCTTATTTCATCCATCTCACATATGGTCTCTTCCTGGGCATTTTCCAATCTCTTGGAATCCAGTTTAAGATTTTAATTGTCCATTTATTATCATCTTTTCTAGAAATATGTTCATCCCAACCCCATTTATTATGGATACATAATAGTCCAATAATATGAGGGTTAGATTGACATAATGCCTACATGGATATGACTACAATATCAAGTCCATCAAGGGCTTTAAGCATTTTATTGTTAGATTTTTAATGAAATGGATGGTTGAATTGTTGGAAGCGAGAGAAGATTGAAGTCTGTCCATTAAAGTTTATGGAATTACTATTGTCATATAAGCTGAGCACTGATTGTATATATGTGTAGGAAATTATGATCGGGTTCAACTGATGAGTGCTGGTTCCACACAAAATACATATATTGGGGTTTATTTATATTTTTTACATGTGTGTGGTCATATGTATTAATTTGAGATGAAGTGGAAGATGAATATAGACTGAAAATCCTATGTTCAAATTCCTCTATTTAATATATATATATATTTGGTATTACATATTTTTCTGAAATTCAATGTTAATGTGTAAATAGTAAAAGATATATGTATATGTGTGCACATAAATATTCTTTTATATATATATAAACAAAATACACTAGAAAAACTGTGCAAAATTAAAATGCATATATACAATTAAAAAAATAATTCCTTTGCTGTAGCCAGCTTACGGCTTCGGCCATCTTGAAAAGCAATACCTTAATATTTAAATCTCGTGAAAATCACACAGCAGTAACGTTCTCACGTTAATTTTTAATTTTATATAGGCATTTTAATTTTGTAGATTTTCTAGTGTATTTTGTTTATTATATTTATATCATTTGATATTATCTATATATTAAAATGGATGTGTACCAAGGCATTATTAGTGATTTGTAGAAATTAAACAGAAAGAGAGTAGGATATCGTGTTCAAACTTAATCAGAAATAGAGAGATCGGAAAAATAAATGATTTAGTTATAAACTTTGATTAAACTTAATATTAATTTCAGATCAAATGTTATACGTCTACACACACATATACATTAAATAATTTGTATATGCATATATGAATGTGTATGAAGGTTTTTATTTTTTTTTTCATTATTAATTTAATTAATAAAAAAAATAGTTCTAAAAATATTTTTCTAAATACTTTTTTGTCTTTTAATTAAGGTTGTTTCTGCACTATAAACGAATTTCACATAAAAATTTGTTTTAATTAAAATATGTTTGTAAAAAACAAGGATAATTAATTAATGAGGTTTAAAAATGATTGGTATTTGGAGATAAAGACCAACCTAAAATTGCATTTTATATCTATATAAAGTAAAAATTAAAATGGAATGTTAGTCAAGCATTGGTAACTGAGAGGTCAGCGCAGTTGCTTGCAGACAATTGAAAATGAAATGTTAAAGTTATTGTGTCATATTTTGAAATGAAATTGTCTTTTAAACTATATAAAGATAAGTTTTTTATTAAGTCATTTATTCTATAACTCTCTAATTTAGTCTAAATATGTCTGAGAGACCAGTTAAAATTTAAGTGTAAAATTATTTTTTTCTAGATGTCTCTCTCTCTCTCTCTAAAACAGAGTTTTCAATTGGAAAATAATTTATGATTGAGTTACTGAGAAATGCTAGAAAACCTAAAAGGAAATGGAAATCTTTAATAAGAAAAAAAACATTAGTAAATAAGGGGAAACTTTTATTAACTCTCTTTATTGTCTACCCAGCTTTAAAGTGGTATTGTATTTATCAACTTCATAGGCTTAGCTACAACAGTATTCGTCTAATTATCACATAAAAGGACTTTTCAAAGTTCTAGAACATTTTAAATTAGTATTAGTTGTTTTTTTTATTGTATCTTGTGAAAGATTAATTTTAAAAAAATGTTAACAATATTTAAAATACTTTGGAGTTCAGGTATGGTTTGTCGTACTGCTTAAAAGTTATCTGACAAATTTAAGCAATTAACCAAAAGCTACATTACAAGTTTGATAAGTATTATTTTTTTTAAAAAAGCTGTTATTTATTAATTTTTATATAAACTTTTTCTATAACTTTTACAAAAACATATTTAAAGATCTAACTATGTCACGAGTGTATATTTTAGTGTTCTCTCTTTATGAGTTTACTTTTTTTTAAAAAAATATTTATTCTTTACAATAATTTTTTTAATATGTACTTGCACTGTTCATTAATATTTCATGTTATGCTTTTTTAAAATCTGATCAAAACACATTTCATGGGATGGAGAGTACCTTCAACTCCATTAGTATTATGTAATAAGTCAATTGTGGATTAAAGAAAATAAGTCATGTACAAATTTGAAATGTGCTTACTAAAAATTCACTATGTAAAATAATTTATTTTATACATTAATTTTACAAATATTAAGATAATTCTAAAATGCTATAATATTATTAATACAAGGTAAAAAACAATATGAAAGAGTTAAATTATTTTTTTAAAAAGTCAAAAACTATAATTAAACATTTTGCCTAATTAGGAGTAAGATTAATAAGATAAATCATAAAATAAAATATTTGCATTATAAACATTAAAAACTCAATTAAGATTAGAATTAAATGCATTTTTTTAATTATTAAAATAAAAGTATTTAATCATATTGTGTGAATGTTGCGTCTGTGTATACACGTGTATGTTTGAGCATAAAATTGGATTCATTAATGTTTTTTACACATTCTTGAAAATTAATATAATAAGTAAGTTAGTAAATTTTTTGAAATTATAAATATTTGAACTAAATTAAAATTGTTTATAATCCCGTTAAAATATGAAAAGAGAAAAAGAATATGGACTATGAATTTGTTTTGAATTAACGTTGTAGAATAAAAAAAAAAACATTCTAATACTTTATTATCAATAATGTATACCAATAAAAAGAGTTACAGTTCAGTAATTGTAAATGATTTAAAAGGTTAAATACAAAATTGTATATATGTTTGTGGTAGAGAATACGATTGACTATTCTATACTCATATATTATTTGATCTCCCTAAGTATAATTACTGTTAGCCATGCAAGACCACTCATATGAGTTGAAAGAAAAAAATATCAATGGGTTCATTTACATTTTTGGCAGTTAATATCCTGTATCATGAAACATAGTGAGGTATCTGAAATAATGAATTTAGAAGTGTTGGAATATTTAGGAAATGATTGATTAATGTTGTGTTGTACACAGTTAATGTAATTCTTTAACATACCCATGAAGATGCTTTTGAGGTATCATTTTACATATAATGCATATCATGACTTAAATACTAAATAAAGATCATGGAAAAGTTTATGTTGCTTGATCACACATGAGGTTGTGTCTTCTTAATAATTTTACTAGTTAATTCTATTTGTGAAGTATTTCTACTCTGGTATGTAGAACAATGTAATCAAGATAATGATCTGAAATGCTGTATTAGTTGGATTAAGAAAAGTTATGATCGTGATATTCTGTATTTAGAGAACTTGTAAAATTTTGAAAGAAAATTTGCTATTGAAACATTGTATCTAACTTAATGACATGTTAAGCTTACAAGAATATGTGCCATATGTTCATAGCATTATTATTGTTAATTAGTAACAAGATAGTTAATGAAATTTGTTTGAAAATTTACATAAATCATTAAAAATCAGATAATTAAACTAGAAAAGTAAATTATTAAAAAAAGCAATATCAAAACATCATGGCAAGAAATCAAGTTCATTTAAAATTTGATGTGATGAATAAGTGATACATTTGCTAAAGCTGAGGTAAGAATAAAAGTATCCTTTTGGAGAATTAAGAGAATTGTGCATAAGAATTTGAAATGCAATATAATGAGTAATGAACTAATGGTGGAGTTGTATATAGCTTGTATATAATAAAGTTATTGAAAAAATTGACAAATTAATATCTTTATTTATGTGATTTGTAATAATGGTTTTATTCAATATATAGATCAGAGAGATTTGTGACTTTCTGATTTATGCTTGAAATAACTGGTAAGATATAATAGCTATATGATAAAGAAAAAAGAAATGTAAAGAAGAATCTAAAAAACAAGAAGCCCAGAAGATAGAGATTTAGCATTTTTTCTATAGATTTGATAAATAATATTGGTGCTCTTATGTTATAGCTTCAAAAAAACCTGATAGTATAGGAAAACCCTAGGTAAACATTAAAATTTTTATATGGTATATTTACAATAAGCTCCATTTCTATTTTGATCATTACAATATGTATATGTAATCAAAAGTAGCTCAAATTTGCAACTCAACCAGATTAGCCAAAAAAATAAATTCTAAAACACTACCAATGGTTTCACTGCTATAAGTAGACTTCTTAAGTATAAAGAAACTACAAAATAACAACATATTTAAATTAAACATTACCCACAATTCCACTTATTCCCATATGCCCTTAATATTAAAAAAAACTTTTGAATAAATTAATTGCTTCAGAATCACAATTTTTTAATAGTATTAAGGGTGTATGGAAGGTAAATGGAATTGTGGGTAATGTTTCATTTAAATATGTTATTTTGTAGTTCTTTATAATTGAGAAGTCTGTTTGTAGCAGTGAAACCATTGGCAGTGTTTTAGAATTTATTTTCTTGGTTTGTCTGGTTGAGTTGTGAATTTTGGGTAATTTTGATTATTTATTGACTAGTTTAGTTTTATACTTTTAATGTTTATATATATAATCTGAATTTACAGCTTGAATTTATTTGCATTAAAAATTACATCTTTAATGTCTTTAATTCTAACAACATCCACACATTTCACATAAAATATAAACATTTTTATCAATAATATGATAATTTAAGCAATATTACTTCACAATGTATGCCCACTACAAGGGATTTATATATATATATATATATATATATATATATATATATATATATATATATATATATATATATATATATATATATATATATAATATAAAAGTGATACTCAACATCTACGTTACTATCATCATTATATTTACGATATATATTTCTTAGTGAGAGATACTTGCTGTTTCACAAGGTGATATAAAATGGGATAGAAAAAAATCCTAATATGAAAAAAGAGAGGGATCATATTTTGTTAAGAGCGAATAAGGATAATATAAGTAAGTGTAAAATAAAAGAGTCAAAAGTAAATGTAAGAAATTACATCATTAAAGAAATAAGAATGTATAAATACATTTTACATCAAAATAACTAATTTTTTCACACACATATATAAAAGTGTGAGTGTGATAATATATATTTTAATAAAGAGACATGGAATACTTACATTATTTAGGCTTTCACACGTGTATATACGTGTGCTCCTATGCACTCTTAAAATTTATGTGTAAATTTAAAATATTTTATTAAAAAGTGTAAATAATAATACAATAGTATTAGCAAATAATGAAAATATTGTAAATATTTTTTTTTTATCAGAGATTCCCAAACTTTGGGTCGCAACGTGATTTTAGGAGGATCGCGCTAAATATTAAAACATTAAAATATTTTAGATGTTTATTAGAAAAAGGAATATATTATGAAAATATGTACAGCAATTATCAAACATTTTGCGTTTTAAAGTAACAAATATCGATATGGATGTCAAAAATGTCGTCGGAATATATAGGAAAGAAGCCCGTTCTTCTCCTATGCCTCATTATATATTTAATTAATTAATATAGATATAACTTTAAGGGTAAATATAAAAATCAATGCCATAATTCATATATATGTTTGCACAACTTATTATGAATCTATTAATTAACAAATGTGTGTTTATATATATTAAATGTAAGTGCGTTCAGTAAAAAAATAATAAAACGTAATTTTTTTAATTCACATCCCCGTTTCTTTTTTATGTGTATTACAAGCGAAGAGATCATTATCGTTTCTGAAAGCGAATGTCGACCTTCAAAAGTTTGAGAAACCCTGACTGTATGTAGATAATAAAAACAGAAATATAATAATTTATCCTTGTTTTTGGTATCGAGTGTTGTATTGAAGTTAATGAAATTGAATCGGTGCATAATTTCCATAATGTTGCCATATTAATTAAAAGTAATTCAGGCAATAAATATTATTGAGGTCATGAGGTGGTGTCGTTTAATATATATATATATATTAGAAATATGATTGCTTATTAAAATTTATTGCATAGTTATAAAATTATAATGACAAAGAAACCAAAGTAATCGTTAATAAAATACCATAAACGATTTTAAAGTTATTATTTGAGAATAATGAAAAATGTGTATACTATGCAGTAAATGATAAAAAATATAGTGGCTAGTTATTCTATCTATCTTTGCGTATGTACGTGTATGAATACACATCATATTTTATTTACATAAATAAAAGCATGTGAAAATAATAATACTGAGCAAAGATAATGAAGGCATATATATATATGACCGACTTGAAAAATTGATGGTTTAGACAAAAACATCTTAAGCATCTTTTAATTTGTTTGTAAGATGTATATTCATATATGTCGGAATATAAAAATTCTTAATATATTTAAGATATTACACATAAATAGAAGAGAATTGTCGTGCGACTAATTATTACATGTAGTAATGTAATTGATAAATTGATTTTTAATTAAATTATAATTTTATGTATATCTAACTTAAAAATGATATTGTAATCCTTAACTTAAGAAGTATTTAGTTATGATAACAAATACTATCTAGAGAAAATGTCAAAAGTGTGACAGCTGGAAATTTGACACTTGTAGATATGTATATGCTTTTAATGTTTATATATATAATCAACCTATTTATTCAGTACACCTGGGTCTCGTTTTACGCGGATTTATTTAATGCGATTTTGAAGTTATGCGATTCATGTTTCTTCTTAATATTTTTGTATGCAGTTTTCTTTTATGCATTAACACTGTATTAGATCAGAAGTCGAACTCCAATAATGTGCTATTACTTTAAATAATAAATTTCACGCACTTATGTCATATTTAAAGTAATAGCATATTATTGGAATTCTACTTTCATCTTAATAATTTCAATATTTTCAGTGCTTTATAATAGTAAGATTTTATGCAATAATGAAATTAAAATCATGATTTCCACATTTTATGTATACACATTAAATTTTACAAGATTATAATGTAAATTTGTTCAAACATTGTGCGTGTTAATTTTGCATTTTAAATCACATTCTGTTTTTGCTTTTTAAAAAAGAACATAATCAATTATTAATCATTTAGTGTCTGCAAGTTTATTTTTAAAAGCTGAGTAATAGCAGTGGGCACAATTAAGTTTGACAATTAAAAATTAAAATCTGATTTTTAATTGTAATTAACAATTTAAAAATTACTTAAGGTGACCTGAAATTAATGTGATGTGAAATGAAATTTGATTTTTAAACGGAATTGAAAATTAAAAAATTAAAGACAGAAATAAGAATTTAATTTTTAGTTGTTAGTTTTAATTAAATTTTTCCCAGCAGCATAGAAAAAAATAATGAAACAGAAGTGGAACCTGTTCCTTTCACTGCAAAAGTGATTCGAGAAGGTCTTCAATTTTCTAATCAGTTGGCAAAGTATTTTCTTATTAATGACACTAATCATGAACGTGCTCTTAAATTCCAACGAGAGCTAAATGGTTGTACGTCTGGATATCGCCAGCTTCATAAACAATTAATAAAATCATCTCAAAGATTAATTACTAATTACGTTATCACCAGAAAACCATTAACACAACATGAGAGTGAAGTTGGTGCTAGTTGTATTTCCTCTTGTGAAGAATCTTATTTTTACCAGTTTGCAAACGAACCTGTTTATTGGCAAATATCGAGAATAATTAAAACATGTATAAAAAATGTAAATTACTGTACTGTAAATTATGCATAAAAATATATTGTTTTGAATAAAATTAAATATTATAGTTAAAAAAAGTTTGTCTTGTATCAATTTTTTTCAAATTTGAAATTTTTTATTAGTCATATTTTATTTCCTTATTATTATTTTTTTTTTGCGTGAATTTTAAAGTAATTTTATGTTGGTGCTTTGCTTTTATGCAATTTTTGAAAAATCACAGTCCATATCCCCCCTTTTTCAAGATAAGTTATGTCTATTTTTGTGCAATTTCTTTTGCGCGCATTTTCTGAGGAACCTATCTATCATGTAAAACGAGACCCAGGTGTATATTGAATGTTTACTATAGTAAATAAAGCAATTTAAATTTAGGATTTTCAGTCTATATTCATCATTCATTCTATCTCAAACAATCAATGCATGTGACCACACCATGTGAAAGAGATGTATGTTTTTATGTAGAACTAGCACTCACCAATTTGGCCAGATCATAATGTCCCACACACATATATAATCATTGCTTGACTTATATTAAACAAGCAATTTTTTAAACATTAAAGGACATTTAAATTGTTGAAAGGATGAGAAGATTGAAGCCTGTCCATTAAAGTTTAAGGAATTGCTATCTTAATATAATCAAACACTGATTGGATATAGAGTGACCTGCTGCAGAATCGGTTTGAATGTAAATCATACATATCTGATAAAAGACATTTATCAAAATGATCTGGACCAAGTGATGAATGCTAGTTCAGTGCTAAATGTATATATTGGAGACCATTTATCTTTTTCACATGTACGTGATCATATGTGTCAGTTATATAAGATGGATAGGGTAGCTGAAAGGAGCTTAAAAGTCTGTGTTTAGATCTCTAATTACATTTAAAGTTCAGTATATATATTACAATGGTTATTGGTGGATCATGAGTCTTGCGTATTTTCTGAACAGGGTGCCACTAGGCATTATTGGAACCTGGAAAATTTATATAGTAGGCAGTGACATGCTGTTAAAGATCCAACTTTTACATATAATTTTATTACGACCGTCAGCCCTAGTCACTAGCTCATGGAATAGCAGAGATTTAAAACATTTTATTAAAATATATTTTTAATAAAGATTAAAAATAAATAAACTAGATCACTGCCAGTACTAATAACACAAAAGATTTTATTCATGTATATATAGGTGATAACACACACAAACTTGAAAAATAATTACTATAAAAAATTATGCTTTATGTTTAATTATTATTATTATTTTAACTTTAATTTTTAATCTTAGAATGTTGAGCATAGATAGACCACCTAGATGATGTACTTAAAAGATTTTCAAAACATTTGACTCCAGGCTAAAAGTACACAGCCACACCAATGCATGCTTCCCGATATATATCGGCAAGCAATGCAATGTGAACAAGTTAGCATAGAACCATGCTGATGGGAATGTGCATCTGACAGTGTGATATTATTTGAAGAACATGACCTTTGTCCAGTACAGGAATGTACATCTGTCTGGCAAAGGAAACATGCATATAAAATAATAAAGAGAAAACACTACATATGGATGGGAGAGCAGTCTATCTTGCCAACTTATAGTCCCTATCCATAGAACTGAAAGGGATCAATATCATGGGAATTACTCCACATCCATTTCAACACCATAACTACATCTTTGGAGTCATACATTCAGTTGGGCACATTGCCCTGTGTGCTAGCACACCTCACATTATATTGATATAAATCTTCATATATCCCTCCACCAGCAATAACACGACTACGAAACAAATAATCTGAAATCAAAACTCCTTTAAACTAGAATATAAATGAGTCTAAGCAGCCATCTACACTCAACTTAAATTTAAGTCAATTTAATAATTTACTTTATTAAAAAAATATTTAGTTAGAGTTTTCAACTTATTTTAAAATTACACATTGTATTCAACTTATTTTTACATCAAATAATAGGTTTGACCTTTTTTTAAAAATCTAATAATGCACAAATAATGATACATGTTTGATTTTATCTTTAAATTCATTTGCAATCGCAAACTCCTGCCCTATTACAAACAGACCTTATACTAAGAATAAATAAAAAAAATAGTACATTTAAAAAAAAGATTACATTTAAACTTTAGATAAGATTTTTAAAATTGCCAAGTTTATAAAAAATAAAGTTCAGGTTTGATCAGGAGAAAGTCTATAGTTCATATTTAAAGGAAAATAAAGTTTGAAGATTTTAAATTAAAGAGAGGTTATATTTCATTCTTATCACTTATAATTTATATTTTTCTTTCTCCGATCTTGTTCCTTCGTGATGAAGATCTGAGTTTACGCAAGAGCCATTTCTTGCAGACAACAATGGTTTATGAGGCTTTACGATGATTTCTGAAGATGTTACCAGTGGTTCGATCCTGGGATCCATGGAGATGAAAGCTGCCTTTGGCCGGCTGAACCAAGGTAAGCACGATTAAAACAAATTATATTTTTGGTAATGGTGACAATAACTTTTTTTAACTTTTCAGCAATGACAAACGAATTCAAAATTCTAATCTAATTAAAATTCCTTTTGAATTTTTATTTTTATAGTCCTGAAGCATCTTATCTAGGAATGCATGGATCCATCGGACATATTAAGTAGATTTTCCTCTGTCATCTGTGTATATATCTTGGGTGGGAAAAGCAAGTCTTTTGTTTCTATTTTTCACTTTTATCTATTTCGTAATAATCTTTTTAATGGTCATTTTGCCCTAAGGATCTGTTTGTAATTTTATTTTTGTTAAAAACCCTCTTTGTTATTTTTAAGATTAAAAGATTTTTATTATATTTATTTAAAGATTAGAATCTTTGCTTTGATTCTATAATTTTTTTAAGCTTATTTTATTTCAATATTTAAATTAAACTTATTAATAAATTAATAACTCATTATTTGTGCATTTCGAACATCAGTGCTTTTAATTCATTATTAGATATTTACAAAAAAAAATTTGAGTACTAAAATTTAAATGTAACATATATATATATATATATATATATATATCCCGTTACAATATTGATTACACTTTTTTTATTCATATGTCATAGCATTGTCCAGGAGGTGAACCTACAACCATCTGCAACCAACTACTTACTTGCAAGGTGGCTGCGATGACCTCTCAGCTAACAACACTTGACATATTGATTATACTTGTATTCAAATATTACTGATTCTATATAAAATAATATATATTAAGGCTTAAAACCATGCACCTGAAATAATGACAGTAGGGACCTCTGCAAATCTTAACACAAGATTTATTTAAAAGTCATGTGTGGAAGAATATGGTCTGACCCAACTGATGAGAGCTAGATCTGCACAAAATATTATAATGGGGGTTATTTATCTTTTTCACATGTGTGTGTTCTTATATATTAGTCATTTGAGATAGAGTGAAGAATGAATATAGACTAAAAATTCTAAGTTCAAATCCCTCTATTTACTATAGTAAACATTCAGTATACTGAATGAATAGGTTAATTGTATATTGCCCTAGAAACAGGTTACATTACAGTATAAGTCCACCCATTTCTCCACCACTAATATAAATTGATACATATTGGCTTGATAATGTAAAGTGTTAGATGCACATAGCTTTTACATAATTATAACTACAACATTAAATCCAATAAGAGCTTTGAGCATCAGTTTTTGAATGAAATGAATGGTCGATGGTTGGAACGGTGAGAAGATTGATGCTTGTCCATTAGAGTTTGAGAAATTGCTATTTTAATATAAACTGAGCACTGATTATATAATCATTTAGGATATTTTGGATTAAAAGAACAATAAAAATGATGTAAAAAAGATAATAAAGTCTAATAAACTTATTTTTCTTCCATTCTTATTGCATTTTTTATATTAAATAAATCTCTAAATATGTATATTGCTTTCTTCAATTCCTTTACCGTACATTTTTGACTGTGTAGAAATCTTCAATGCTATAAAATATGATTAATTGTATTATATTATTTGTTACATAACCATACAATAATCTCATTCTTATATATCCAAACATATATGCATATGTATATATAAACATGTATACACTGGATTATCTATATATTCATATATACCATATTTTTTATATATTTTTAAATTTATTCATTACTTTAAAATATGCTATTTCAATTTAAAATTTGTTTTATTTTCTATATTATTCTAATTAAAAAAATAATTTTATTATTTCAAATACTTCTTATCTTGTTCAATTTACATACTGATGTCTTTTTTAAAATATAAATACTATTTTAAACCTTTTCTATAAATCCTTTATAGGAATATTTAACAGCAATTTTGAATATTAAATTTAGTGTTATACATATTTAATAATACTTTTTATCAGACATTTTAGGCTCTTTTTTTCTGTAATTTATTTTGCATACAAAATAAATAGAACAAATCTCATGTAAATATATTTTATTTTCATTTAATATGCAAAAGATGCCAATAAATGTATACACATTTAAAAAAAAAGAAAAATGTATTAAAATTGTAACATTCAATAGATAGATAGATAGATAGATAGATAGATAGATAGATAGATAGATAGATAGATAGATAGATAGATAGATAGATAGATAGATAGATGGATGGATGGATGGATGGATGGATGGATGGATGGATGGATGGATGGATGGATGGATGGATGGATGGATGGATGGATGGATGGATAGATGGATGGATGGATGGATAGATAGATAGATAGATAGATAGATAGATAGATAGATAGATAGATAGATAGATAGATAGATAGATAGATAGATAGATAGATAGATAGATAGATAGATAGATAGATAGATAGATAGATAGATAGATAGATAGATAGATAGATAGATAGATAGATAGATAGATAGAATAAAATGTCTGTTATAGAAGAATCAATGAGGTAATGTTGTAATAAAGTAATATAATAATAATAATATATTTTATAAATAACTATAATAAACTGCAGAAGTACTTTTAATTAATTTTTTAACCTTCTTCAAGAAAACTTTAAATTTAAATGATTTTTAGTTGTAGAAGATTAAGAAATTAATTGAAAGTACTTTTGCTGTTTATTATAGTTATTTATAAAATAGATAAAAATGATGAATGTATGACACATTTCACTTTTGTAATTACAAGAAAGACACAAAGTGATTAATATTAGCATCTAGACACTTCTCAGTATGACAAATTACTGCTTGAGCAATTTGATCTATATATCCACTTGTATCATCACATGTACCATTTCCATTTCTTCACAAAGTACTTCAAGTGCAACCAGTTTTTCATGGTACATCTCATTTAAATTTTACCATAAAAAAAAGTAAACGTGTTTAC
Source organism: Epiperipatus broadwayi (assembly GCA_028023455.1). Classification (NCBI taxonomy): domain Eukaryota; kingdom Metazoa; phylum Onychophora; class Udeonychophora; order Euonychophora; family Peripatidae; genus Epiperipatus; species Epiperipatus broadwayi. Next base: position 46,962 of record JAQFVV010012855.1, on the reverse strand, counting down.
CAGGCAGCAATAAGGATACATCACTACACATCTATCCATAATTCTAACAAATTCTAATTAAGGTTAGATTTTTCATCTTGGTGGCATACCAACTTCTTGGAAGTAAAATTGATCATTCCCAAATAATACATAAATTACAGGTAAAATTAACATAAATAGCATAACTTGATACACTTGACCACTGACAAATCCTTTAAAATAGAATGGCCAATTAGTCACCTTAATGACAGTCCAGGCCAGATATGGAGGTCTAGTAAATTGTCTTCCTTTTCCACATGAATGTGTAGGTTTTCTGGAGCCCAATACAGATATTTTCTCCCATTCACTTTTCTATTCAATTAAACTATGCTTCATTAGACTAAACCACTTTTCTTTCAACTCCTTATCATCTCATGTCATGTTATAAAATCACTATCAGTACTATACTCTTTGATCAGGGTCATTTTTCATCAATGTATATGACAATCGTGGGATGAAAACTTGTTTTGATGTTTTAAAAATACATCACAGGCTTGTTTGGTTAATTTCTGTCTACTGTGAGCATTGTTTAGTAGACATCTATAGAGGTCTTATAATCTATTTAATCACTATAGCAGAAAAAATAGGATTTGTTAATGTGCAAGGCTATCAATATCTTCTCTTGTGCATCATTATAGATGTATAATGCATCTAAGACATAATTGCATGCCATTGTTAACATGGTGAATGAAGGATTTTCTGCATGCTCACACATTTATTATCGCTGTACTTCCACAATGTTTTTGAATTTCAAATACCACTTTCAAAATGGTTTGTGGTCCTTGAACAACTGAGCTTTCAACATTATCTTTGATTATCTCAACAATCACATGATGGTGCTGGCTTTTATTTCATTAATGCCACCTTTTAACCAACCATCATACTATGCATTGCAACAATAATTCAATTCAACTTCTTTGACATCCCTGGTACATATATACATATTTTATTTTTTGCATATAACTATTTATATATATATACAATTGCCTCACTATATATATATGTGTGTGTAAGTAAATGTCACAAAAACATGTAATGAAATTATTAACATTGATTTTAACTTAGGCCCTCTACAGAATTTTTTCAGCACTAATATTTAATGAAAAAATCAATCATATGTTTCTATCAAAAAGTTGACACCATTAAGAGCTTGGAAACTATTTGAAATCTAACCAAACACATCAAGGTAATTTTTATTTAACCTTAATTGCAATGTTTAACTTCATATTAAACTTAGTAGTAATTTAATTAAAACTTTCTCAATATTGTCTTAATAGATGAAGTAAAGCTTTTAATCAAACTTATTTTGATATAAACTTGCTTTTAAATAAATATAACAGTTGTAGTTGTTGCAGGTTAAAATAATGAATAAATTAATAATAAAATGATAATAAGTTATAGCATGTGTTAATATATATATATATACACACACACTTTGGGTGCAATTTGAAAATTATAATTGCAGTTTGTAATGTTATAATTGATTATTTATTAATCTACATTCAGAACAGGTTATGTTTACCTATTTAAAGAGGTTTATTTAAACTTCTTTGTATCAATAATTTCAATCTCTGTGGTTTAGTGGCATAAATATATTGGACCATTAATGAAAGTGGGATTCCACGTTTACTGTTAAAAGGAGGTTGCCTTGACAACAGTTTGAAATTATTGATTATTATTGATATTGAGATTGTCTAAGTAATAACTTTTAATATATATATATATATATATATGCATATTTATATAAATTTGTATATATAAATTAAATAATTGAAATTATTGTATGTTTGTGCATAAAAATAATATAATACAATTGTATTTTATACATCTGAAGGGAGTACCACAATATTTAAAATTGTAAAATAAAGAAATTAAATAAAGTATTGTGAACAGGACGTAAAAGAAGTACAGTATTAACTCTAACACAATGCTAAGGATTTTTATGGATAGTATTAATAACTACTACATTCCTGTATACCAACAAAATATTACCTATCTACTTATACACTTCTGACATGATATTTATCTTCTCTTATATCTGAATCTTATAATTAAATATTCTAAGTTGGCCTTATAAAAATTATTCTCTACATTTTGTTACTAAAACTAATATTTTATCCAAAAACATTAGAATGAGAAAGGGAATGTCATAAATCATTAATGAATGTTATCAATTATATATTCGATTATTTATCTACTATAACATTTTCTTAATAAAATGAATATTAATTTTTAGTTAGAGATGTTAAAAAGTACTAAAAAGATTTCAATAAATAAAAATGTTTAAGATAACTTTCAAATAAATAATTCGGTTTGTTTGTACAGACGTAAAAAACATCGTATTTAATAGTGGTATGTATTTCATATTATACTGTTTCAAATAAAATATATTTATGGAAGGACTTAATCTACTTTGATTTTCAGTTACAAGTGGACAAATTTATGTTATTTTGTTAATTATAATTTTTTAAAAAAAGAAATTGCTTTTATTAAACGTGAGTGAATTTTTTAAATAGTTAGTTATTTTATAATTAAGTGAAAATTATTTTCTGAATATAACCTTTCTTTTTTATGATATGTAGTAGATTCACCTTTATTTTATAACATTAGAAATATAATAAGAAATCATTCCGCTTTTATACAAAATATATTATAAATTGCATAAAGTTACAATGAAAGGCTATTTTTTTAATCGAGAATTTATTCAAAACAATCAATCATATTTCAATGTCTTCAACCTTTTACACTTGAAATATAAGAGTCAGCCAAGTAGAAAAATGTTAAATTTAGAATTGCAACAAAAAAGACAAAAAAAAAATAAGAAACATTAATTGATGAATGGAAATAAATAAAAAATCTTGTTCGGGAATTCATATGACGTTCAAGCACTCAAAGCCATGAAACTCCTAGAGTCTAATATGCAAAGTATAAATGGAAATTATTTTGCATTTTCGAGAAGTGGTTTATAGGCATATTTCAATTTTGTTAACTTTAAATTGTGATTATAAATATGCGACTTACTTCGCATAAGTTAGTGAAGCTATAATTATACTATAATGTGTAATAGGTCTGCTTAGCGCTTTCAAGATTTAATGTTCAAATCTCATACTCATAGCTTTACAAATGAAGACTATTGTGATTTATTTTACATATATGCAAATGAGTTTGAATTTTTAATTAGTTAGTCCATTGTTTGGAGAGAGCAAAGCATGCCTCTCTTCTATTAATGGCACTGAGATCATTTGCTATGTAAAAAGCTTCTTTGGCTTTTCTTTTGGCAACACTCTTCTCTGTGCAAATTATTTGGACAGAACTGGATTCAAATACATGGCCTGTATCTGCTTGGTAGTCCCAGAAGACTGATATTTCTTCATTTTTATTTTTAGCCCTGTTGTATGCATACCTGTGTTGGTAAATTCTTGTATTGAGGTTAGCCCAAGTCTCACCATAGTAAGATGCCTGGCAGCCTAATTGAGGGCATGCCATTTAAACATTAAATCTCGAAAGTGCTAAACAGACATATTACACATTATAGTATAATTATAGCTTCATTAACGTATGCGAAATAAGTCGCATATTTATAATTACAATTTTTACTGGTGAAGAGAAAAACAATTTATTAAATTTAAATTATAAAGTCAACTGACGTACTTTTATGTTTCATCTAAAATGAATAATTAGTATTCATTTATGCATTTTTTATGGTACTGAAAAGAAAATCTTTCTACAAAATATTATATACAAAACAGTGACATATGACATTTAAACAAATACGTGAAGATTGGTCTAAATAAAAAACTCAGATGAGCATATTTTTTATCAATGTCTGCAATCACGTGTTTAAAACTTAAAAATGATATGTTATATATATATATAATAAGTGTGCTAATAGCTCTTAACAAACTTTACCATAAATGCAGGAAGAGAAAGCACTTAAAATCTCTAACTTTAGTGATGTTATATTGCTAGAGCTATTAATATATGATATATCTGAATTTATTTCAGTCCCATATGGCTATTTAAGTTAAATAGCTGGATTTGAAGACATATAGATGTCTGAAAATTTCAGATTTTCTACTTAATAGTTAGTATTATATAAATATTGTGCTGAAGTTGGTATTTTAAATCTAGCATCTGAATATCCCAGTACCTCACTAAAGAGAGCTATTAGATGAAACCGGTTTGGCAATAGGGATAATTCTAGATAGAGATTTTAAATGCTTCCTCTTCTGGCATTTATCGGAAAAGCTTGTTTAGAGCTATTAATATGTTCATTATATTGCCACTGTAACACAAGCTTAATAAGTTATCATGTGATTTACTTACTAATATATATATATATATATATATATATATATATATATATATATATATATATATATATATATATATTATATTGTAACAAATCAGATATGACAGAACCATGATAGAGTTATCCTGTTTAATTATGCCCTGTAAATTACAATGCCATTTGTAACAGAATAAATATGTGTGTATGCTAACCGCCATTACATCCTCACTAGTTTGGGCAGCATTTATACCAGATCAAAATGTGCCATGAAAAACAATAACTCTAATATAGCCTGAATGAGATATATAATCCAGAATTAGTCACCCTATGTATCAAAATGAAGATGAATCCTAAAGTTGGACATTATTTGTAACTGAATAAAATGTAAGTTAAAAAAAAATGATTCTAATTTTATAATGCCCATAAATAATAGCATCGCGAACAAAATAAATATAATATACTTAGCTAACGAATGCTAATCAATAAATAATCATTCAGTATTTAAAATAATCCTTTATCTAATCACATAGCATGACAATCTTTATTATAGCATCATGAGTTCAAAGAACATTTTGAATAAATAGAAAAGAAAATTATTGTTTCAAATATCTTAAATATAAATCTTACTTAAAATAAAGCAATTAAATCAAATATCATTGTCTCAAAACCAGGATATATGTTTAGGATAGGTTTCACTTATAATTGATTGAAACTAATAATAAATCATTAAACAACTAAACTCTAATATACTTAACTTATCAAACATTGCTTATAATAATATAATTTTTTTCTAAATTTTTTCATTGTTTATATCTAAATAAAATACTTCATAAATGATTGAGATGACAACTTTAATTAATATGTTCCATAAGATTACAATATTTATAATACTTAAATAAATATACATTCAATAATTAATTTTAAATTCCAATGAAATGAAATAATAAATTATACTAATTCAGCCATGGTATAATCTTATATTGATTTTACTCTTACTAATTAAGCTAGTTAAAATAAAATGAAATACTCAGTAATGGTGAAATATCAATGAATCTTTTAGATAATCTTAATTTTATAATGTCTAATCACACCAATATATAAAAGAAACAATATATTTCTATTGATATTTATTCAAATATAATAATTAATCATATCAATTTATTTTTAGTTCCATGTAGCTAGACTACTAAAACTATGTTATAACAATCAAGACATATAATAAAATTACTAGTATTTACTATAATGAAATATGAATATTAAAATTTAATATTTAAATTGGTTTTATGATATACAATAACTAAATTTAAATATGATCAAAACAAATTATTTTGATTAATAACAGATGTTAGCTGAGAGGTCAGCACAGCAGCCTTGCAAGCAAGCAGTTGATTGCAGACAATTATTGTGGGTTCGCCTCCTGGCTGATGTTATGACATATGGAAAAAAACAAAAAGTATATTACTATTAGCTTTATAATTGATAATATTAAAGTCTTATTGACTGACTATAAACTTATTACAATATTTATCTGATCAAGAAGAATTTAAGTAAAACACAAATATTTGATTACATTTCCTTTATTTATTTTCAATAAATATTATTTTATATCCACACTAATTATCAAATCACTTCCTATTTTAATATTATTGTTACTTGTAATTAATGAAGTAGTTACAATGAGTTCTAATTATTCATTAAATATCCAATAATATCAAATTTAATAATCTACTACCACACCAACTTTATACCTGGTTAGATAATAGCTATTGAATTAAATACAAAGAAAATGATATATGTATATAATTATATTCACCAGGATTGAAATTTGGATTACAAATTATTCTATGGTTATCTCAAATAACTCATGTGCTGTAATCACTCCACATCCCTTTTGAATGCTATTAATCAATGAATTCACATTTCACAACTGAACAATCATCAGACATGTTCGTTTGTTTTAAATTAAATTAAAATTTATTAATAAATTAATATCAACTATATATTAAAAATATGTGTATAATAAATAGATTGTAAACAATTAACATATACAACTATGATCTAATGGTATATATAGTAGATCATCAACTGACATTAATTGCATATTGGATACTAAATATAAAATACATATATTTAATGCTTTCCAAAATATAAGAGAGTTCAAGATATATCTTTTTTTGATACTTTATATAAAAATATAGTTGATTGAAATATAAATATATAAATCTACTTATTTGTTAATATAAATTAAAGACAACAAAATAAAACAATACTTATTATGATATAATTTTTTTGAATTCCTATTATAAATGGTATACCTGAAGATAAGACCTACAGAGGTCCCTAGTGATGATTTTTTCAGACGCTCATTGCTAAGGTTTACAGCCTTGTTAAAACTATTACTGAAATAATAGTGAGCGTTTAATAAAATTTATAATCACTAAATTAAAAAAAAATGAATGTTTTAAATTAAAATAATAGTTACCGTGCTGCAGAATATAAGCTCAAACTTAAGAAAATGTAACTCTCTTGTATTTAGGTATGTGAATGTATCACAATTTGACTAAAATTATATACTATTTATCACTATACATTTTAAATGAAGAGAAACAAAAAAAATATATAGCAAGGATAAGGATAAATATAAAGAAACAACCTGAATGATAGTTTCGAAAGATGGTATTTCCAGAATACCATCATAATTTTGCTGATTATATCAAAGCACAATCTAATAGTATTGTTCCAAAGAAGATATAAATATTCAAGCACATTTTGTCAGTTCTGATATTTTGTAAATATATCCAGATTTCGAATAATTATTATTGCTTTATATTATGTTACAAGCACATAAACAGTAATTTGTTTCAATGATGATATAAGTAAATATTTTTCTATGTACAAATATTTATCTCAAAATATTACAATGAGTAGATGTTAGCTTTACCCAGGACAATATAACAGAAAATTAAACCGATTCATGCTTAAATAAAAATGATTATTCGATCTAATCACACCAGCAAATGAATATGATTTTGTGCACATTCTGTAATTGCTGTTTCTATTCTGTTGTTAATATTTAAGCAACATCTATTTTAGAAAATAGAAATACTCAGATGGTTTATAATACAATGAAACATTTTCAGTTACTTATTCATTTTATAATAAATTATCACTCGTCCTAAATTTTTGACAAACTACCCAGTTCATGGACAGATAATATTGCCCTTCAGCCCTACATATTATTCAATTAACTATATATTTTTAAAATAAATAAAAGAAAGTCATGTAAAGAAATTTAGATGCATTTCTATTAAAACAAAAACACTAGAGAGTTGTTTTATTTTTATGTTTCCAATTCAATCCTATTTAAAACTTTTCCTATTTATGTCATAGAAAAATATAGTAACACTCCACTGTTAACTCTGGTCACTTTTAAGCAGTATCTCTTTAAGAAAAATTGTATTGTACAACAAATAAAAGTAAATGTTTTTAGAATTATTATATACAAGAAAAATGTACTTTTCACAATACAAATACTATTTTTATTCTAACATAGATTAAACAATATACACCACATTTTCATTATATTACACTGGAAATATATTTTTATGCGTATTTCTTTAGTATAATATCATACAAATTAAAAGAACTAATATATTTAAAATATTAAACATTTAGTTATACTGATTATAATTTACTATAATGAATGCAATATTAATGAAATCAAGTCATACATCATGTGACTTATTTAACTTGTATTTATAAATGTAATATAATGTGCTAATAATTCTAAACAAGCTTATTTATTAAACAATGAGCTATGCCAATTTCTTTAACAAGCTTTATTGATAAATGCCCCAAGAGAAAGCATTTTAAAATCTCTATCTAGAAACCACACTCTAACCTCAGACCAATAGCTTTATGCTTTGGCACTCCTCAGTGAAGCACTGGGATAGTTTCAGACCCTAGATCTAAAAATACTAACACAAAGCCAGCATTTATTTAAAAGTTATTTATTGAGTGGAAAATCTGAAATTTTCAGACACCTACATGTCTTCAAACCCAAACCAAGTTATCCAACTCAAATATCTATATGATGCTGAGAGATCTTTAGCCAAACCATATATTAATGGCCTTAGCAATATAACATTGCTTAAGGCTTTAAAGCAAAAGACCATAAATAGTCAATAAAAATTAAGTCATATATATTGCATGACTTAATTTTCTTAAGCTTGTAAATAAAAAACAATGAGCTGTGCCAATTGCTTTAATAAGCTTTATTGATAAATGCTAGCAGGAGAAAGCATTTTAAAATCACTATTTAGAAACCACACCCTAATCTCAGACAAATGGTTTCATGCTTTGACACTCCTCAGTGAGGTGCTAAGATAATTTCAGATACTAGATCTAAAGCATGGAACCATTGGTCTGAAGTTGGTTTCCAGATAGATATTTTAAAATTCTTTCTCTTGCTGGCATTTATCAATAAAGCTTGTTAGAGCAATTGGCACAGCTCATTGTTTTTTATTAAGCTTAAGAAGATTAGTTACAGAAAATTTAAAATAAAATATGATTAGTTAATTGTACTTAAGTAAATATCAAATAGAAATCTATTGTTTCTTTTATATATCCTAGTATGATTGGATATTATAGATTCAAGATTATTTTATAGGTTTATTGATATTACATCATTATTTAGTATTTCATTTTATTGTAAATAGTGTGATTAGTAATAAATAAATAATCAATCAAAATGAGATTGAAATAAAATCTACAAAAAATGACAATAGCAACAAAATTCTTGTTTTAAAAACATGTACTAAATACATTATTTCATCTATGGATATAATATGATCATGTAAAAAACCTTATTAATGTACACAAGATACTATATTATATCCCTCTGCTTTGACCAGCCATGAACTGGCTGTGCCATTTGTAGCAGAATAAAAAGTTGCCTTAAAAGTTTGGGCAGCAGTTATCTTTATTATTGCCCTTAAAGTTAGGACACCATTGGTAATAGATCAGATATGATAAGGCAAAGATAGAGTGATCCTGTTTAATTATGTCCTTCAAAGTGTAACACCATTTCTCATAAAATAAATATGTGTATATGCTAACCAAACTTCGATAATGCACTATTACTTTAAATTATAAATTTTGTGCACTTATGCCATATTGAAAGTAATAGCACATTATTGGAATTCGACTTTCATCTTAGTAATTTCAATATTTTCAGAGCTTTATAATAGTAAGATTTTATGCGATAATAAAATTAAAATCATGATTTCCACATTTTATGTATACACACATTAAATTTTACAAGATTATAATGTAAATATGTTCAAACACTGTGCATGTTAATTTTGCATTTTAAATCACATTATGTTTTTGCTTTTTAAAAAAGAACGTAATCAATTATTAATCATTTAGTATCTGCAAGTTTATTTTTAAAAGGTGAATAATAATAGTGGGCACAATTAAAATTGAAAATTAAAAAATTAAAGACAAAAATAAGAATTTAATTTTTAGTTGTTAGATTAATTACTAATTACATTGTCACCAGAAAACCATTAACACAACATGAGAGTGACGTTGGTGCTAGTTGTATTTCCTCTTGTGAAGAATCTGATTTTTTACCAGTTTACAAATGAACCTGTTTATCGGCAAATAACGATAATAATTAAAATGTGTATAAAAATGTAAATTACTGTAAATTATGCACAAAAATATATTGTTTTGAATAAAATTAAATATTATAGTTAAAAAAAGTTTGTCTTGTATCAATTTTTTTCAAATTTGAAATTTTTTATTAGTTATATTTTATTTCCTTATTTTTTTTTGCATGAATTTTAAAGTAATTTTACATTGGTGCTTTGCTTTTACATGATTTTTGAAAAATCACAGTCCACATCCCCCCTTTTTCAAGGTAAGTTACGTCTATTTTTGCATGATTTTGTTTGCGTGTGTTTTCTGAGGAATCTATCTATCGCATAAAACAAGACCCAAGTGTACTATATTAAAACAGAATAGTGTTGATAATCTTTATTATAGCATCAAGAATTCAAACAACATTTAGAATAAATAGAAAATAAACAAAATTATCATTTCAGATACCCTAAATATAAACCTTACCTAAGATAGATAAATTAAAGCAATTAAATCAAATATCATTGTCCCAAAATGATATATGCTTAAAATATATTTCATTTATAATCAAACGAAAGTAATAATAAATTACTCAACAACTGAATTCTAATATACCTAAAGAATCAAACATTGCTTATAATAATATGAACTTATATACTAAAATTTAAAGATATTCATATCTAAATAGAATAATTCATGAATGATTGAAATAACAATCTTACTATGTTCTACAAGTTTACAATATTCATAATATATAAATAAATATGTGACCCAATAATTAATTTTAAATCCTAATTTAATAAAATACTAAATAATGCTAACTCAGCCATGCTATACTCATATATTAATTTACTATTACAATATACAAGATAAAAAACTTAATAATGATGTAATATCAATAAACCTATAAAGTAATTTTGATTCTATAATATTCAATCATACTAGTATATATAAAAATCAGTAGATTTCTACTAAATAATTACTTAAGTACAAGTAACTAATAATATCAATTTATTTTAAATTTCCTGTAACTAAATTATTAAAACACTATATTATAACAATCAAAACATATAAAAAGAATTATTAGCATTTATTATAATTCAATATTAATATTAAAATTTAATATTTAAATAGATTTATGATTCAAATCAAGTAAATTGAAATATAATTAAAGCAAATCATTCTGACTTATAACAGAACTAAATATACAACAATTAGCTTATGATTGAACAAAAATAAGATATTTTTGACCAACCATGAACTCAATACAGTATCCATTCAATAATAATAATTTAAATAAAATATGCAAATATTTGATTATGATTATCATAATATAACCATACTAACTTAACTATTCTAAAATTTGATTTCTGAATTATGTGATATAGTTATTTATAATAAATTTTACAATATTATCAGTTTATCTCATCTCACTCAAATGTTATTAATAAATGAATCGATGTTGCATAATTAGACAACAATTAGACAAGTTTGTTTGATTTAAGTTAAATTAAAATTTATTAATAGATATCAATTATATAATTATATATATATGGTGAATAAACTATAAACCATCATTATGTACATCTGCAGTCTAATTGTATATATAATAAATCATCAATTCACATTAATTTCATATTTAAATATGTGATTGCCTATCAATCTCCAATTACTGAATACCAAATATGAAACATATGTCATAGATCTTATGGAAAAATATATGTGCTTGATTTATAAAGTGAGATGATAATATTTGCATTTTATTCAAATTAGTTATTTAAATATTCCACTTATTAGATTACTGGGCAGTAATTGTTTTTCTTGTTGATTAAATACACCTTTCTGATTTGGCTTAATGATTAATATTTAAAAAAAAAACTCAAGATCTCTATTAACCAATAATGAAATAAATATTTTCAGCAACTATTAGCTTGGATGATTATCAACTTGAGAAAGTAAACTAATTTAAATATTTTATTCATTCTACAAGTAGAAAGATGGACTGAGTTGGTGAATTCAGCACAGATCTTAATTTACTGCTTACACCTTTAAAAGATCAAAAGAAAAGATATTTTGTCAAAGGAAAATAACTATTTCAGGTATTTTATCTGTATATATAGAGCTGATATTTTATTATGAAAGTGAGACTTGGATACCCTAATAATAAATAGAATTTAAATGAAAATTAAGGAAGCTCTATAGACTGAAAACACAATAGCAAGTTCATAAAACTAACAAATAGTTATTCAACATGTTGGATCTGATTTTACAGAGACCACTATTGTAATACCAGACTTTCATTGGATCGGGTATGTAAAATGAATCAATAATTCAAAACTTCCCAAAAGAATATTTTGTGATCAACATGAGCATGGTTTTCATGAGTGCCATGAATACATTTTTACTATTAGAATTATTTCAAAGTCATTATAAAAAGTGTGGTGTTAATTGTTTCCATTAAGAAGGTATGGCAGGGAATAGACTACATTGGTATTAATTAAAGTATTTCATAAAAAAACAGGATGGCAATACCTAATATCAAATGATATATCGCCTAGCATATTCTATAAGTGAACGTATTTGAGGTTTATAAATTGTGTTTTATAGACCCCACAAACTCTTCTTTTATATTCATGCTGTTGAAATGACCATACTAATTTATAAGTCCTATTGCTGATGATATCAGTAGTTAATATATCTATTGTATGATTTATCACATTAATCAAAAGAGTTTCTAAAATGTACTTAATATGTAATGTTTAAAACTTAAATGACATTAGCTCTTTATATATATAGGACTATAAGAGATTAAGATACTTTTTAACAAAAAATATTAATTTAAAATTAAATTGGATATTAAGATTTAAGAATGTACTCCAATTAAGAGAATTTTTTTTAATAATTAAAATTTTGGAATAACTTATGGTAAAATCATTTTATAAAATGGGTGAACTGGAGATCGCCTTTATGTGGCTCAATCTGCAAATAAGATTTATTTGTAAGTGAAAACCAATTACTTCTCTACTTTGAAACCAGTCTTTATTTTGGGATTAATAAAACAGATATACAAATTTTAAAAAATGATTGGAATATGCGAAAAAGTTTTATATATTTTCTATCAACATATATTTATCCATTTTTGTTATTCTTAATCAGTATATTTCAATTTTGTTTTTTGTTTTTTAAAAAAGATCAGACTAACTTAATAAATTTACAAGAATTAAAAATTAAAGAAACGGAATTTAATCATTTTTTTAAGTTCAATTTTTAAATTAGTAAAGAAAAAAAATTATTTTAAAAAAACTTGTAACAAGTTATTTCCGTTATCCTACTATTACGAGACATTACGTTTTGAATGATACTTTTGAAATCCGTATTGCATAATAGACAACTAACTTTTCCTACTGCATAATTCCTTAGAATATTTTATCTTAGAAGTGAGTACTTCCGCATTTCAAGTAGGCCAAGTTATATATCAACATGCAGCGAATTTAATAAATATAAAAACGAAGATTCAGGGACGTATTCGTAAATAAGGACGACTCCGAATTGTACCTTTGACCTCGTTAAGCATACAGTCACAATTTAATTTCAAAACAATTGTAACTATATTCTTGATATAGGTTTAAATCTTAGTTACTAAACTATTTTTTTTTTTTTTGCATTTAAATCTGGACCAACTGATGATTGCTGGTTTAGCATGAAATACGTCTATTGGTGATTATTTATCTTTTCAGCATATATGTGCTTAAGTGTATCAGTGTAATTAGATAGAGTGGAGTGTAGTCGGTTGTGTGAAAGTCTGTGCTCATATACCCTATATATTAATTAAATAATGTATAAATATTTACAACAATTCAGACAAAAAGCTTTAATAAGTCAGATTACTTAAAACATAATGTACTGAGTTTGATCACATTATCATCATTGTTAGCAATCATTCTAATCTTAGAAGAAGAAAACGTAAACATGGAAAAGAAAGTATTCAAAATTAAAAAAAAAACAAAAAAAAAAACACAAAGACAAAAACAACGGTAGATAATCAAAGGAGGAAAATGTTATCTGCACAATTTCATTGCTGTATAATTTATCCAGTGATACCGACTTGTGAGCATAATTCTCCTGGATGGAAACTAAACCTACAATTTCTGGCTCAACTACCAGATAACCAATTTAAAATTAAACAAATATCAGATAGCGTACAGACTTAACATATATCGAACAAAATTAAAATACTGTATAATACAATACAATATACCCAAAATTCTAAATAGTACTGTTGGAAGACTACATTTTTCAAAAAATAAAATGTTTTAACACAAAACAAATATTTTTAAAATTCATTTAATATCATAGTAAAAAAAAATTAGAATTATTCTATCTTTTTACATGCCATTGGTGTATATTTTAAAATTCGTGTTCAATATCAGATTACTAGAAGTCTGGCTTGGAAATCATTACACATATTCTTAATTACTATTTATTAAATACATATGTGTAATAAAATTAGTATAATTTTATTACATTTAATAATAAGAATGGTTACCTAATTATATATATACCATATGTATTATATTAAACACTAATATAAGCAATTTAATAATTTATTATAATTAATAATCATACCTCCATTGTTTAATATGCTCATCAATCCTGCTATGTCTAAATAATGAAGAAATGTATTTGCTCCTAATTCTTTAATAACTTCAACTAATGTTAAATTTCCATAACTGTTTACATTAATAACTTCAGACCGATCATTAAGGGATGTATTCGAATATTCTTTTTGTGTTTCAGTTAGAGTTAGACCTATTTTGTGATTGAACGGTGGATTGTGTTGAAAAATTGCTTGATCAGATATAGAGGATAGTAATTTTTCATTCGAATTTTTTGAAAAATCTGTTAAATTATTTTTATTTTCTACTAAATCAGGAATAATAGAGGATGAATTTTCAACCGCTAAATGTTCATTTGAATTAGATGGATTAAAAACAAGTCCATCTTGAGCAGATGGTGATTTTCCAAATGTAGATTTAGTATCATTTTCATTCCTGTTAAGAAGAAAAATTCCTCCAGATGTATCTATTTTTTGATCAGAAAAACCCTCCTGATTTTTATTTGATTTATCTCCAGGGAATGATGGAAAATTCTGAGGAGACCAGTTACCTGGAGTAGAATTACCAAGCATTGAAATTTGAGGTCCATTAGTTTGCGTTGTAGTTTGGAATTGGTATTGCTTAACGTCAGCTTGATTTGAATTTATACTATCATTCTGATTTTGAAACTTAAGCGTCTTTTCATCGCTTATAATAGGGTTATTAGCATTCGGCTCATTGGACCCACTACTTTTATCAGTAAAATTAAAAACTGGTGAAAAAGATGGACTTTGTATATTATTTATGGCTGAAGGTAAACTTTCATCCCGTGGGGAGAAATCAGTTTTATGGGGATTATTTTCTGAGATCTGAACAATGGTGGATGGAATTGAAAAGTTATTTGGAAACGATGCACCTTCCGGAAAATTATTTACCTTATTAGGTGCAGGAAGAGAATTTGATAAAGTATCATTAGTAAAACCTGATCTGTCTATAGCCGTAAGTGGAACAACTTCGCCAGGTGGAGAAATAATTGTTTTTAAAGGCTGAAGATTTGAACTATTATTTTGACTTTTTAAAATTAATTCGCTGTCATTTGAATTTCCACTCACAAAAAAACTTTGTGAAATTTCAGATGGTTTTTTAAATTCGCCAGGGGAAACTGTAAAATCGCGAACTCCTCCAAAAAGATTTATTTCAACTTTTGAATCATTTTTGTTACTATTATCTAAAGCGGGGCTGTTAATTTGAAAGTTATTTTTACTTTGTTCTTCGTTTAAATTTTCTTTAAAAGTTGTGGAATTATTAGGTAAAGGATTTAAAAACTTATCTAGAGAATAATTGCTAATATTTGTTTTTCCTGATCCAAAATCCCCATTGTTTATTCCCGACGATGATTGAGTAAAACTATCGGCGTGGAATTCTTGACCATTGGCATAAATAAGGTAAAAAAATACAATAGATATAATTTCTCTCATTTTGCGGCTTTATAGAATAACAAACTTTCAAAGAGTAACGCTAAAATAAAGAAGGATTTTTAAATTTAAACGTTTTTAAAGGTAACTTCAGGCAATATCACGTGACAATAAAACTTTGTAATTGATTGGTCTATTACGTAACGCTTGGTTAATTTAACTACGTGTCTTTCTATTTGGATGAAAAATTAATTTAACACAAAGTTAATTCATTTGATATATGTATTCTATATTTAATACATAAAAAAGAAATAGTTATAAGTAACATTTAACATGTATTAATTATATATCAATCCTTTTATTAAAATGATAGATAAAACTTTTTAATGGGAGTAACAATGGAATTCGGTAACAATTTTTTCTCCCGAATTAAAACATCTGCTTCCTTATACTGTTTCCAAGAAAAAATAAAATATGACAGTTATTCGATAATTATAATAATAGCAATTTATACTTCATTTGTATAATATTATTATAAAAAATTCCAAATACTGGTGGAAAGTTTCATTCATTTAATATTACTAAATATAGTATTATCTTCAGAGAGAAAATTTATTTAAACTGTTAACTTAATACACTGTACAGGCTTACACACACCCGCACATATATAATGTAATATAAGGGATTCGAATTCAGACTTTCACACAACCCTCAACTCTCCATGCCATCTCATACCGCTGAGCCACCTGATCATAAGACATGTTGAAAAGATAAATAATCACCAATATACGTATTTCATGCGAAACCAGCAATCACCAGTTGGTCCAGATTATTATCCTTACACATATATACAATCAATGCTCAGCTTTATATTAAGATAGTCAATCTTTATACTTTAATGGACAGGCTTCAAACTACTCCAATCCACAACTCCAACCCATAACTCTTCAGCCATCCATTTCAGTGCTCAGCTGTGAGGATAGTAATCGGGACCAACTGATGATTGCTGGTTTAGTATGAAATATGGATATTGGTGATTATTTATATTTAACATGTGTATGATCAGGTGGGTCAGCAATATGAGATGGCATGGAAAGTTGAGGATTGTGTGAAAGTCTGAGTTTGATTCCTTTATGTTAAACTGTTACAATAAATTTTTATTAATTCAGAGTTCTTTTCAAATACTATACATATATAATAGACTTTTGAAATATGTTATCTTCAAGAGTAGCTACTTATTATTAGAAAGAAATATATTTCAAGACTAGCTACTCATAAGCTAATAAATTCTACTACTTTTGTCTGGGAATCGTAAATATGTCCACATATTCATTATCATTCTTTTCATTTGTTTGCCATTTTTCAATGCTGCGGTTTTAAATTATTCTGCAGCTAACTTTTCTAATTGAGAGACTCAAAATCTTGACAACTTTTAGATTTCCATTGAATAATATCTACATTTTAATATGTGCATATTGTGAAACTCAATCTAAAAGTCTAATAATAACAAACACGTCCCAGATGGTGAAAAAATTTAGTTGTGATATTGATATTGAAGAAATATAAAGAATAACTTAGAAATTACAGACCTGTCAGATATTTTTCAGTTCTATATAAGATTCTTATGAAGATAATAATAACATGTCTATAAACGTTTGAATGAAACCAATTAAGAGAACAAGCTATTTTTAAAGATGGATTTAAAAAGTTATTAAGATTTAAGAATTGTAAGAAGTTGTAGAAAGAATAAAAGTGTTGCAGTGCTATTATGGGTTATAGCTGCAGATTATGAAAAGGTATTTGATGAGTTATCAAGATATAGATACAAATATTGTCATGTTGTGAAAAATATTTATTAAAATGAGATAGTGGTATTAGATTATAAGATTATACTAAAAAGCTTAGTATTCTTATGAAAGTATGATGTAGTAATTTTATATCTTCTAACTTTTATATAACTGTTTTATAATAAATATATTGTGGATTAAAAATGAGCAGTTAAGAGAATAAAAATACATAGGTATAATTTAACTGATCTAGATTTTGAATATGGCTGATTGTTTATATTTTGGGAAGTGTTGCCAAGGTTTTAAAATAAAGCAAGAAATAGGTTAAAAATAAGTATTAAAAAAGTTTACAGTTATATCCATGATTTTTGTACTCAAAGAAAAAATAAAAATTGATAATTATGAATTAGAAGAAATTAAATGTAAGAAGAAACTCTAGAAAAGAACAATCAATATAGAATGACATTTTGAAATATCAACATTTTATTTTCAAATTCATGAAAAAATGTTTTCATGAAATATATAATGCTGAGATATGCAGACATTTACTAAATTGAGATCTGATAATTTATAATTTTTATCAACTAATTTTTGTTTATTGGTAAATATTTAGTCTGAACTAATTATTTTATAAAAAAATATCTTTTTTTTAAATCTCATAAAATTATTAACCTGTCAAATAAATTTAACACTTATTGTTTGGAAGCAATTCTGCATATAACTTACTTTTAAATTGTATTATTATTTTACTATAAATGAATAAAAGAAATACAATTTATTTATTTATTTGTGTTAATGATAGGAATAAAGAAAAAAAATATTATTGACTTCTAAAGTTATCTAATTTATTATAAAAAAGGGCAAGTTATTTATTTAAAACCCCTTTCAAGGGGGCAAATTAGAAAGAGACAGAGAAACTTTATATATTTGTAAACTATGCAATTCAAATTTTTGCATTCATCAAAACTATTTTTTTTCTTCCCTACATAGTACAACCTATCATTTTACAATATATATTACATAATACATTGAGATTAATACTGTAACTAATAGTTTATTAATTAAATGAAATATCCTCAATCCAAAGCACAAAATAAAATTTTTTAGAGAAAAAAACCATCTTTTCTCTAGAAAAGTTTTGTCTTGTATTTTGGATTGAGAGTATAGTTTGTTCGGAAACTAGCGATTTGGAAAAAGAAAAGATTTATATAGAACAAACTCTTATGAAAAATGGCTATCCATCAGCTGTTATTAAGAAAAAGCTTTGGTGTGGAAAGTTTATTCACAAATGTATCATGTGAAGAAGCATTGACTATTGTAAGGAAAAGATTAAATGATGATAATAGTTTACATACCAGAACAGCTCTTTCTATTAATAGCACAATGGAACTATTAACATTCTGTATAAAAACAATTTGCATTCAATATATCACAGAATTCTTCCAACAAAATCAAGGAATGGCTATGGGCTCACCATTGTCTCCCCTGATTCACAATATTTACATGGAAGAACTTGAAACCACAGCCATAAAAACTACTCCATATCCACCTAAAGATTGGTTTCACTATGTGGATGATACATTTGTTGTATGGCTACATGGTGAAGCATTGCTACAAACTTTCTGGACATACATCAACAACATATACTCTTTAGTTAAATTCACAATAGAATTAGAACAAGAACAAAAATTGGCATTTTTAGATGTTTTGTGACAAGACTCTTTCATGATAAAATCAAAACTACAGTTTACTGAAAACCTACACATACAGGAAAATACCTAGCTTATATATCCAATCACACCAGAAACACAAAACATGGAGTTATACTATCACTGTGGAACAGAGCAAAAAAAACTTTGTTTAGAAACCAGTAATTTGGAAAAAAAGATCTATATAGAACAAACTCTTATGAAAAATGGTTATCCATAAGCTATTATTAAGAAAACATTAAATAGACAACAAAAAAAACCATCAAGAGAAAAGACAGTTATTGGTACTATAGTGTACCCATACATTCCAAAAATAGCAGACAAATTAAGGATAATTTGCAATTAGTATAACATCAGAACAGCTTTCCAGAGTCATACCACAATATGAAGAATTCTAAGTTCAACAAAGCCTAAACTTGAATTGCTGAAAAGAAAAAACTGCATCTATGAAATACCATATGAATGTGGAAAAACATATATTGGTGAAACCAGCTGTTCCATTGAAAAGTTCTTGCAAGAACATAAACTGATGATTAGAAGAGAAAAAAACAGATGTGTCTAAGGTATCAGACCATGTATGTAATAATGAACATATGTTCAATTGGGAAAATACAAAAATATTGGATAGAGAAGAAAAGGTACAAAGAAAAAAAATTAAAGAAGCTGCTCAGATGACAATGGCAAAAATCCCATAAGCCAATCTAGTGTGACTATATATAATGTATGGAAACCACTAATCAATTTTGCTTTTAGGAAAAAATGGAGAAATCAGGAGGAACCTCATAGATAAGTATATGAAATTACTATATACTGTTTGCTTTTGGCAGGATGGCTCAGTTGGTTAGAGTATTATCTTAAAATTCAATAATCAATCATCTAAGGACCCAGATTCAAATCCCACGCAAGTACTGTCACTGGTCAGACCAGCAACACCCGAGGAAGGGGGAAGAAAAATACCTCTTGAAATGTTGTACATATACTAACCTGTTTGCTATGATATTACTAACAGTTGGTGCATATATTAACCTGTTTGCTGTGATATACAATTGGTGCATATACTAACCTGTTTGCTGTGATATTATTAACAGTTGAATGTGTTTGAAATATTTAAATAAAAATTAATCTTTTCAAAAGACATTCAACACACATATTAGATGATGGAAATAGTCCAATATAAAAATACAAATTTAAATAAACCTTTATTATTTAAAGAAGGTTGCCTTGTTAACAGTTTGAAATTATTGATTGTTATTGATGTTGCAATTATATATGTGTGGAATGGTTTTAATGATTGCTTACAAACCCATTTAGCTTTAAGCTATATTACACTTATATGTTATATCTACTATTTATATTTAGTACATGTGCATATATACCCAGCAATTTATACATTAATTACTCAATTTATAATAATTTTTTAATAAACATTTTTTTTCATGCAACTTTGTTATATAACTAATTCGAGTTGCTATCAGATTTGTTCTGTTACAATATACATATACAGATATCCATTAGAAACCAGTGACAGTCAACACTTAGACAATCCCAATATAGATAACAATCAACAACCTCAAACTGTTGTCAAGGCAACCGCCTTTTAATAGTGGAAAGTTTATTTAAATTTATTTGTAACAATAATTTCAATATATATATATACATTACAAGCATAAAGCTAAACTAGTCAATATAAAATCAAAACTACCCCAAATCCAAAATTAAACCAGATCAGCATAAAAATAATATTGAAACGCAACCTAAGGTTTCACTGCTACAAGCAGACTTCTCAAGTGTAAAGAACTACAAAAACTACACAATATATATATATATTAAAAACTACCCACAAATCCATTCGCTTTCCATCCACCCTTAATATTAAAAGAACTTATTTAAGAGTTCTTTTAATATTAAGGGTGGATGGGAAGTGAATGGATTTGTGGGTAGTTTTTAATAGTATATATATATTAAAAACTACCCACAAATCCATTCACTTTCCATCCACCCTTAATATTAAAAGAACTTATTTAAGAGTTCTTTTAATATTAAGGGTGGATGGGAAGTGAATGGATTTGTGGGTAGTTTTTAATAGTATATATATATATATATATATATATTGTGTAGTTTTTTGTAGTTCTTTACACTTGAGAAGTCTGCTTGTAGCAGTGAAACCTTAGGTTGCGTTTCAATATTATTTTTATGCTGGTCTGTTTTAATTTTGGATTTGGGGTAGTTTTGATTATATATATATGTGTGTGTGTGTGTGTGTGAATGGATGTATGAGATAAATATTTAAATAAAGTTTATTTAAATACGTCCATATTTTAACTTTAACACAAGAAACATAAATTTGTTTTAGATTATAAAACGTTGTTTGAGTTTTAGTCTAAAAAGTTTACTTAAAAGATATAATCAACTTATAATTTTAAATCAGTAGGAAAACTCAGTATTAATGTTTGTTTTTTTTTTTTTTTAAAGTTAAATGTTTGAAATATACTTGATAAAAATAGATTCTCATTTTATGTTTTAAAAAATTTTTAATTCTGAAAAGGTAATTTTTAAATAGAGAGCAATGCTAATTATTTGGAAGATTCTAAACATTTTACTGTTTATAAAACTGAAAACTTCAATGTGATATATATGGTATAGAAAAGTGTTTCAGGACATTCTCTTATTCCCTCTTACACTCTTAGTTTTTTATCAGAGTTATTGTTGTAGAATTAAACTCTAAGACAGAAAAGTATACAGTAGATTGTTTTTATCAACAGTTTGTACAAATTCTGAGACCATTTCAAACTTAAGTAACATTTCAAAAGTAAAAAAACAAAATTCAAATTATAACAATGTCTGAATAACTTAATATTTAAAAATTTATTAACAAAATCTACCTCAGCTCTGTAAAAAGTCTTCTAAGTATATATTTATATTTAAAAATGATATCAGTTATGAAGAAATTTGAATACCTCCATAAATGTTTTTAAAACTATTTTGAATCGATCTAAAAATGCTTTCAGCAATTATAAAATTCTAATAGATTAGTTTTCAAAGAATTGATAGTGTTGAACAACCCCTTCAAGAGATTCCCTTTTTTTTTCAGCTTAAAATACATGCTATCAAAAAAATCATGGTATAAATTGTGCAAGATTATTTTTGAAATAATTTCTGTAATACATCATTTCAAAACCAGGAGCAAATGCATTTTAGAAAAGAAAAATATTTTCATAAACTCAGCCATAACTTATCATTGAGTATGAAAAAATCCATAACTGTGAATTTTAATATTAATTTTCAGATCCTAAAAATCTGATTATGTTCCAATAGAAAATATTTATATCACTTTCTTTTATTTTAAAGTATTTAGAATTGTATTTTAAAATGTATTTTAATATAATATAAGAAAGGAATCGAGTTTTTGTAAAGTTAATATATTTAAAATTTAGTGTTAGATATTAGAAATGAGTTGTATTTTTTCATAGTACACCCGGTCTTGTTTTATGCAGATTTATTTAATGCGATTTTGAAGTTATGTGCTTCATGATTCTTCTTAATATCTTTGTATGTGGTTTTCTTTTATGCAATAAAAATTATTAGATCAGAAGTCGAGCTCCGATAATGTGCTATTACTTTAAATATTATAATTTTCACGCACTCACATCATATTTAAAATAATAACGCATTATCTGAGTTCAACTTCCATCTAATAATTTCAGTATTTTCAGAGCTTTATAATATAGTACTGTAATAGATTTTATGCGATAAAAAAGTTCATAATTCACTTAAAATCAGGATTTCCCCATTTTATATACATGCATTAAATTTTACAAGATTATAATGAGATGTTATTTTATATAGCACTATGTTTTTTATGTAATAGTAATACTAGCGATTAAACCAATACACATGTGCTTTAAAGATAAATTATAAATGAATACTCAATTTAAGCGCATGGGCATTGACTTAATCGCTAATATTACTATTACAAGATTATAATGTAAATCTGTTCAAAGGTTATAGATGCCTACACTATGTATGTTGTTATTTTTGCTTTTTTAAATCACATTCTATTTTTGCTTTTTTTAAAAAGAGTATGTAATCAATTAATCATTTAGTGTCCACAAGTAATAAATTTTACAAGACTATAATGTAAATCTGTTCAAATGTTATAGATGAAAAATACTATGTATGTTGTTGTTTTTGCATTTTAAATCATGTTCTATTTTTGCTTTTTATAAAAAGAGTACCTAATCAATTAATCATTTAGTGTCCACAAGTTTATTTTTAAAAGGTGAGTAACAGCAGGGGGCACAATTAAATTTGACAATTAAAATCTGATTTTTAATTGTAATTAACAATTTAAAAATTACGTAATGTGATCTGAAATTAATATGATGTGAAACGATGAAATTTGATTTTTAAATGAAATTGAAAATTAAAAAATTAAAAACAAAAATAAGAATTTAATTTTTAATTGTTAGTTTTAATTAAATTTTGTCCTACAGTGGTGAGTCAGTGACTTTATTATCGTAAGTCTAAGTTCTTATTTTTATTTTAAACTTTTAGTTTACCCTAATGGAGAGCAAAAAACACCCAAGAAAATGAATTTCTTTGGAAACAAATATTTCAATTTTAGATCACTTAGTGAAATGGGAAAAATTACCAGTGATTGGAAAACGTTTTAGTTGTATTTCCTTTTGACTTTGTTTAAAGAGAAGCTACAGTACCTCACATCACATCACAGCATGATGAATCTGATGTCTCAAACAGCGATAATGTTTAAAATACCGTACATGTATGAAAAAAATGTAAATTACGCATAAAAATATATTGTTTTGAATAAAATTAAATACTGTAGTTAATAAAAAAAGTAAAAAAAGTTTGTCTTGTATCAATTTTTTTCAAATTTGAAAATTTTTATTAGTCATATTTTATTTTCTTATTTTTTTTAATGCAAATTTTAAAGTTATTTTACGTTGTTGCTTTGCTTTTATGCGATTTTTAGAAAATTACAGTATGTATCCCCCATTTTTCAAGGTAAGTTAAGTCTATTTTTATGTGATTTCTTTTGTGCATGTTTCCTGAGGAATCATCTACCACATAAAATGAGACCCAGGCGTAATTACTTTTTTACTCTTTTTTGCTTTTATTGATTAAAAAATATCAATTTTAAAAATATTCCCAATAAACTTAGAATTAATATAGAAATCAAAGAAAATTTATGCAATCTTAAAATTAAGATTATTAAATAAAATCATAGCTATAGACTTTCAAGTTTTCTTCAGCTATTCACTCTATCTCATACAACTGATACACATGAGGGAAAAATAAATGATCTCCAATATGCGTATTACGTGCTGAATTTGCACTCTACAGTTGGTCAATATCATCATTTCACACCCATATATATAATCAGTGCTTGGTTTATATTAAAATAACAAATCTTCAAACTTTAATGGACAGGCTTCAATACAATCCACCCTTCAAACCCTTCTGCCATTCTTACCATTGAAAATCTGATAGTGGAGTGTCAAATCCTTTGTTAATGCCAATATTATTGTCATGCCCATATTGACTTTAAGTCAATCTGACCCCTCATAGTATGAATAGCTAAAGAGCTGGAGATTGGAGTGTATTGAAACCTTTTTATTAAAGTTTGAAGATTTGCTATCTCAATATAAACCGAGCACTAATTATATATATATATGAAAAATAAAAACAAGTTAGTCACGTAACCTGCTATCACTTGTTATTTATGATCAATAGATGGCGTCTTTACCAAAACCGCCGAAACAAGTGTAAAATATTTTTACATAAACGCAAAAGGAGTCAGAATTAACTACCTCTTTCATTTTGCTTACCTCCAGATCAGCTGATTTCAAGCTGGTTTGCTTTCGTCAGTGGAAGGATAGAGCTATAGAAACTAGGTCTAAAGACTGACTCTCAAGCGTTTATGCAAAACATTTATATCAGTTTGCAAGCGTGAATTTTTCAGACTGGTAAAGTCTTCAAACTCAGCCTAGCAAGCTAGATATCTATATGGGTCTGATCTCAGTTCAGTTTCACCACATAGTCAAAGTCTCTGCAATATATATCATTGCAAGAAAACTTTAAAGGTACATTTATGAAAAATAAAAACAAGTTAGTCACGTAACCTGCTATCACTTGTTATTTATGATCAATAGATGGCGTCTTTACCAAAACCGCCGAAACAAGTGTAAAATATTTTTACATAAACGCAAAAGGAGTCAGAATTAACTACCTCTTTCATTTTGCTCACCTCCAGATCAGCTGATTTCAAGCTGGTTTGCTTTCGTCAGTGGAAGGATAGAGCTATAGAAACTAGGTCTAAAGACTGACTCTCAAGCGTTTATGCAAAACATTTATATCAGTTTGCACGTGTGAATTTTTCAGACTGGTAAAGTCTTCAAACTCAGCCTAGCAAGCTAGATATCTATATGGGTCTGATCTCAGTTCAGTTTCACCACATAGTCAAAGTCTCTGCAATATATATCATTGCAAGAAAACTTTAAAGGTACATTTATGAAAAATAAAACCAAGTTAGTCACGTAACCTGCTATCACTTGTTATTTATGATCAATAGATGGCGTCTTTACCAAAACCGCCGAAACAAGTGTAAAATATTTTTACATAAACGCAAAAGGAGTCAGAATTAACTACCTCTTTCATTTTGCTCACCTCCAGATCAGCTGATTTCAAGCTGGTTTGCTTTCGTCAGTGGAAGGATAGAGCTATAGAAACTAGGTCTAAAGACTGACTCTCAAGCGTTTATGCAAAACATTTATATCAGTTTGCAAGCTGAATTTTTCAGACTGGTAAAGTCTTCAAACTCAGCCTAGCAAGCTAGATATCTATATGGGTCTGATCTCAGTTCAGTTTCACCACATAGTCAAAGTCTCTGCAATATATATCATTGCAAGAAAACTTTAAAGGTACATTTATGAAAAATAAAACCAAGTTAGTCACGTAACCTGCTATCACTTGTTATTTATGATCAATAGATGGCATCTTTACCAAAACCGCCGAAACAAGTGTAAAATATTTTTACATAAACGCAAAAGGAGTCAGAATTAACTACCTCTTTCATTTTGCTCACCTCCAGATCAGCTGATTTCAAGCTGGTTTGCTTTCATCAGTGGAAGGATAGAGCTATAGAAACTAGGTCTAAAGACTGACTCTCAAGCGTTTATGCAAAACATTTATATCAGTTTGCAAGCGTGAATTTTCAGACTGGTAAAGTCTTCAAACTCAGCCTAGCAAGCTAGATATCTATATGGGTCTGATCTCAGTTCAGTTTCACCACATAGTCAAAGTCTCTGCAATATATATCATTGCAAGAAAACTTTAAAGGTACATTTATGAAAAATAAAAACAAGTTAGTCACGTAACCTGCTATCACTTGTTATTTATGATCAATAGATCTTTACCAAAACCCAAACAGTAAAATATTTTTACATAAAGCAAAAGAGTCAGAATTAACTCCTCTTTCATTTCACCTCCAGATCACTGATTTCGGGTTTGCTTTCGCAGGGAAGGAGAGCTATAGAAAAGGTCAAAGACGATCTCAGGTTATGCAAAACATTATATCGTTTGCGCGAATTTTCAGACGGTAAGCTTCAAACTCAGCTGCAAGCTAGAACATATGGGCTGACTGTTCGTTTCACCACATGTCAGCCTGCAAATATACATTGCAGAAAACTTTAAAGGTAGTTTTCTTCAAGATATATATTGCAGAGCGATGTGGAACGAACGAGATCAGACCCTAGATATCTAGCTTGCTAGGCGAGTTTGAGACTTTACCGTCTGAAAAATCACGCTTCAAACGATATAAATGTTTTGCTAAGCGAGAGGTCTTTAGACCTAGTTTCTATGCTCTATCCTTCCACTGCGAGCAAACCAGCTTGAAACAGCGACTGGAGGGAGCAAAAGAAAGAGGGAATTCTGACTCTTTGCGTTTTGTAAAAATTTTTACCTTGTTTCGGCGTTTTGGAAAGACCACTTTGACTATATATATATATATATATGTGTGTGTGTGTGTGTGTGGATGATGATGATCTGGAAACATTGATGAGTGCTGATTCAGCACGAAATATATATATATTGGAGATTATTTATCTTTTTCACATGTGTATCGGTTGTATAAGATAGAATGGATAGTTAAAGTAAGCTTGAAAGTTTGTGTTCAAACCCCTATATTACATCTAAACTCCAAGTATATTAATTATATTTGTATCTAAATACTACAAAACCATAACCATTATTTTAAGTAATTTTAAAAGTTTAAATGAAAATATTTTTTTAAAGTAAATAATGTATAAAATATCATTAACAAAGTAGTTAACACATTTATATATGCATACAACAAATCACACATAAACTTCTTTATAAATCTTGATTTATTCATTTATAAATAACTTTATTGAAAAACATATGTAAGAATGATACAATTGTAAATAAAATAATAGTTATCCATGTTGCTCGGGCAATCAGATTATCCGATGTGCTCACTGGTGTTGTTTAATCCAGCTTAATCAGGTTCCATGTGTTGTCAAATAAAAATCTGGATGAGATGATACCATCCTTATGGTGAAATTCCATCAGTTTAGAAATGAATATGTCTTCAGGCTTGGGATGAGGAATGGTAAACTTGTTGCAACATCTGGCTATCCAGGTGGCATACGTGATGAAGGTCGAAAGTCTTGAGGTGACATAATCCCTAGACAGGAAGCAGCTCTTGATATCTAATATTTTGTTTAGGGAAATGTGGCAGTTGTGAGCAATGAATGTTCTGTATTTTGTCATATTCTGGGCACTCATTTATCATGTGGTCAAAGGTTTCAGAGGTTCTGTGGCAGTTGTGAAATGTAGGATCTATGTTCTTGAAGAATCTCCTATAGTGCAGGAACCAGTTAATCTGGAGTGAATCCAGGTTGATTTTCACTAGGAAGTTCAGGAACCTTGGCTCCAGCTTGAGATGTTTAAAAAACCTGGTGACCACCTGATTGTTACCACCGAGGTAAGGAAAGGTAGAGTTTTGAGTGGGAAATAACAGGTCATGAGCATCCCAAATAAAGATTATCTGTCTGAATACTAGGGTTGAATGGTCATTGTGAGCGAGAAGATAGCCACATATCTGATTTAGCTAGCTTATCTTCGAGGGTGGAGGTCTGTCCGACGGAATGACTGATTTATTCACGAGCTGTTATAACGTATAAAAATATAATACGTTATAATAGTTCATGAATGATCCGATTTATAATGAAGTAGGTGTGTGACTGTGTTTGTTTGTTGTTTCTTAATTTATTTGGATTAACACATTTATATTTTACTTACTTATATATAAGAATGTATATTTATTTATATGAATAAAAGAAATCAAATAAACAAAATTTTATTTTAGGTTAAGATGTAATAAGAAAATACTCAAATAGATAGTATTAATTTTAAGTCAGTTTGTAAACAAGTGAATAAGAACAATCTCACTTGATGAAAGATGATTACTTTTAATAATAATGTGATGTAGTAAATTACTCTTCAGCTAAGCTATAAATAAATACAACTCTGCTGGCAAAAATCAAGAATAGAAAGAATCCAACCATTCTTTAAGCTTGGAGGTTTTAACTTCACTCTTGTTAACATTTATCGTAAATCAGAGTGAACTTAATACCTAAGCATGATGAAACTGATGTATTGAGTTTACTCTGAAATTCTATCATAATTGATAGGGGTAAGCTTATACCAAGTATTTGAAGAATAAATGGATCCATTCTATTCTTGAATTTTTGTCGAGTTATTTCTTCATAGCCAGAAGAGTTTTACTTATTGATCAATGCTAATTTAATTTTTGTTATAATAAAGCATATAATTAGGGCATGTTTAAACAAACGTATATAAAATATTTTCATCCCTATTAGACATCAGTAATTATTTATCAAAAAACTTTATTATATATATATATAACTTTGACTACATTATATTGAACAAAACGTAATTAAGTAATAACATTGGATTAATAATATAAACAGCATAAATTAGAAAATGAGTAGAAATTAGCAAAAACTAAGAATATATATCATATAATTTAATATTTTTTAATATTGAACAAGAGTCATATGGCTCATAAGTTTTAAATTAATTTACAAAGAAAATTGAAATTGATGGTCATAATTTTTCCATGTTATTTTCCATGATTTAAACCACTTCATAAGTCTTGAATATATGCATATTTATGCCCATGTCTTTGCATATATATCCTGTTCAGCAATGTTTTATTCCTCTGACATATTGTTTTATTTTGTTAATAAAAGTATTTGGATGTCTTCTATGATCATTATTATATACAAATGTACATCTGGTACTCCTTATGGATTTAAAAAAAGAAAATGTGATAGAATAAATGTGAGGATAGTAATCCCTTTGACATGTGATGATATAAGCTTAGCAGTTGGTATTTCTGTTTTTGTTGTGGAACGTTACTGAGATAATCATTAATTTTTTCAAGATCTTGACATTCAAAAAAATATAAGATTGTGTTTTAATCTCTTTGTGACATAGAGTGGACTGAACATCCCTATTTAAGTGTTTTCTTTTGAATCTGTAAGTGAAGTGTGGGCAGAGATTTTATGTTTGGTTTTATTAAGAAATCAAAATATTTTGGTTCTAGTGACCAGGTTATAATTTTGTGACATAGATTTTGATGATGATTTGATATAGGTTTTGCATCATATTGAAGTGAAAATATTTATTTTTAGAAGGAAAAAAGTGAAAATTTTGAATGGATAATAAAGCTTTTAAAAGTTGTTCTCAATATTTTGAGTTTGGGGATGATTAGTTAGTAGGTGTTATTTTACAGGATTTCTCTAGATTCTGATAAGTTTTAGCACATAATGAAATTGTGTTAAAGGTTTTTTTTGTAATTTAATGCATAAAAATTGTGTAGTCCTAATTCATTGTAGACAACTGAATTTAATTTAATGGCTGATATACATTTACCCTGAAAAAGTTCTCTGCATCATGAGTAAAGGCTTTGGTGAATAGTATTATTGGAGTGTAATATGTAATTTTATCATTGCCAATATATTAAAGATGGATATTTTTGCATAAAATAAAAGATATGATTTCTCAAGTGATTTAATAATGTTTTCTATTTTTTAAGCTTTCCTTGTATTATAATACATCACATTAAGGTGTTGCTTAGACGAAAGAAAAAAAAACCAGGAAAGTATTTGTCATTTCTTAAAGTCTTCTCTAAGACAAGCTTGTATTCATTAATATATTTTGAGAATATCTGAAGAAGTTGTCATATTTGTTTTTCAGATTGTAAAAGTCCATACATGAAATGTTTGTAATAAGACAAGGAATATATGTATTCTGATAGGTTCTTCTCTATAGTTTTAATTAGTGGATTCAAATATATCATGAATAGGAGTGCACTTAGAAAGTCTTAAGGAATTGAGCTATGTGATATAAATGAAGATGAGGTTTCTCCTTTTAGGCTTACATATATTTCCCTATTTAATAAAGGATTTGTGAGATTGTACATCAATAAGTTGGGAATGATTGTGTTGGCAAGTAGACTAATTAGAAAATCTATGGGAATTTTAAAAATGCAGATTTAATATCTAATTGAATTATAATCAGAATATATTTTGTTGCAACTTCTGTAATCTATTGTTGTTTTGAATATAAAACTTGCTTTATTAGTTGTTGCAAGTTGAAATTTGTGAAAAACTGTATCCCTCTATTTTATCTTCGATGACTGATTTTAGTAACTTTATTCCTAGTGAATACATAGATATTGGTCTAAGGTTTGTTAGTTCAGTCAATGTTTTTTTGTTTTTTTTAAATAGAACTAGGAATACTAGATAGAGGCCCTATACTCTATATACTTTTTTTGCTAAAAAAGTTTTCTAAGTTTGAAATATATTGGGAGGTAAAGTGGTTTAGCTGAAAAAATATAAATTTTGGTATTTCACATGTTCCAAGATTACATAAATTTGGTAATTTATTTAGTTTTTGAGTAATTTTTTGGCAAAAAAAAAACAGACCTGCCTCAGGTAAACCAAAAAAAGAAGGAATGGAGGTCAAAAGGCTTGACCATTTGAAGCTTGTCTCCAAAATATAGATAGATTAATTGTAACATGTATTCACCACAAATTATTTTGTTTTTCACCTTGAGGGCACCTATATTTGAACTGAAGTGAATGCTCTTAATGCTCATGTAATATATTGCATAGATCACATGTGAGATTGGCTTAAGAATATCCTTTTTCCATAGCTATTAAATATTCCTTAAGATTTTGGTAAGTGGATTTGTAGATATTTTTTAAAGACTGATAATCTGGGCTGGTCATTTTTTGTTGAAGAAATAAGGGTAATATTTTTGTTGATTTCATCCAATAATCTCATAAGGCTGTGATGGGGTTAATTGAATGCTCCAGTTATTGCATAGGATATTAAATTTATATAAGTAATCTAAGTGTGGATACCATTCTTTACAACATTTTTAGTTGAGTGTATGTAAATGTAAATTTCAGAAAAAAGGCTTTCAGGGTAGAGGAATGTAGGAACATTCTGGTTGTTTTATTTGTGTTTATTATTGTTTTGTTAGTAAAGTTTAAATAAGTGTAACAATTATTGCTGAATAATCAGGGAAAAATAAGTTTCTGAAGAATATGTTAACTAGATGATAAATTGAGAGTAAAATATTAAAGTCAGTCAAGCAGGGATGTAAATCTACCAAACTGGATTCATTGGCAAGAACCCCTCTCCCCTCAATAATGGGAATCTTATCATATATAGCCTATTATTAATAAATTTTTATATGACATTTTTATCTAGTAGAAGATAGGAGTATGGTGAGAATGCAAACGTGGAATTTCTGGGAGAAATGTCTTTTAATTATCATTAACCCATGTGTATACAAATGAAGGCAATGTTTGATGTTATTGCTTTGTGGTGGAAAGTACAGATCTGTATGTATTTATCTATATATTGTATTTTAAAAGAAGTGATTTATTTTATCAATGATAATACCAGTATCTGAAAATGGCACATTTGAGGATGCATATATAATTACACACTAAGAACCATGTGGTATTCATGATGTTTCAAAATATTTGACAATAAAAATGCAATGTGCTCATGATATTCATGGATAAAAATGTAAGAGAGTATTGGTATGAGTTGAACCATTCCTTGTTATATATTTTGTGAACATTGCATTTTTATTATCAAGGAACATCATGATTGCCACATGGTTCTTAGTACTGAGATAGATTGTTGATTATCAAGTTTTGGTTATGATGTTCCTTGATAAAAATTTAAGAGAGTATAGGTATGAGTTGAATCATTTCTTGCT
Organism: Epiperipatus broadwayi; assembly: GCA_028023455.1. Classification (NCBI taxonomy): domain Eukaryota; kingdom Metazoa; phylum Onychophora; class Udeonychophora; order Euonychophora; family Peripatidae; genus Epiperipatus; species Epiperipatus broadwayi. The sequence continues at coordinate 14,132 of JAQFVV010012855.1, read as the reverse complement.
ATTTCTTTTGACCAAAACTCAGCAATCAACAATCTACTTCAGTTGTACTCACTCATAGCTTAAATCTTTATTCCTATTAACATTTCCCATCAGATTTTACTCTTAGAAAATAAATATCTGGACTCTTCTTCAGTTTAGTTATCATAATTATCTAATATTAGAACATCTCACTCTTCAAATTGGCATCATACTTCATTGGAATTAAATGCCTTATTGTATTACTTGTATAGTTATGGTTGTAATTCCCAGATACTTTTCCTATTAACATAAATTTAGACTACTATATATATTGTTATATTTGTATAAAGTTTGTTATCAATAAAAAAATTTTAATAAAAAGTCTGTGTGAGTAGATTTTATATTACAAACCATGTATGCTTATAGCGTTAAAGGTTTTTTTTTTAGGTTTATGCAATTCATGTTTGCACGAAGTTTTATGCTTTGGTGTTTGTATACCGTATCATTCCATGGGAAAGGATAGCTAAATAGTGTACAGTTGATAGAAGCTTCTTTAAGACTTTAATCGATAAAGTTTGCCAAAAGAATGCTGTACTCTGACAGTTGATTGTACTTTTTACATTAGTTTTCCTCATCTTAAATATAAATTTGAAGTAAAATTTAACATGATGGTTGACATTCTAATGAATAGCATGTTAGATGCATTAAAGAATCTAATATATGTATATACTATGTATTTACTAAGATAAAGTTCTTAATATTGATCTGTGTTCATTGTTTGTAATTCAATAAGAAATTTGATAACTAAGTTGTATTGCTCCCTATAATGTTTCGTATGTAAATTAATAACAACTTAATGCATTGTATAAAAAAGGATCTTTAGTTTTGATATTTGTGAGTTTTCAAGTAAACCAAGATGGCAGCCCATATTTTTGAGAAATGTACAGTTTTGAGGGCCTGTAATCCATCGAAGATGCGTTAGTTGTTAAGAGAAAACAAAATTAGTAAATTGATTATTAAATTTATGAAAAGGAATAAATTCTAATAAATTTCATGAAAAAACTTCATTTCAATTTTTTAAATTTTATTTATATTATAATGTGGGAAGCGACAAGACGCACTTAACCTTGTCGTACTTTATTTCATTTCAATGCGTTTCTTTTATCCAGTAGTTTTTTAGTAAATTGTCATAATGATAAAAATTTGGGATTTTCCTGTCACCAAATGTAATGCAGTGGACTATTTCTAAAGGTACAGAATCCTGCCCCTGAAAAGTGTGCATTAATGGTCAGGATAAGATTGCATGCTGCCACCATAAATAAAGTATAAATATTATATTTACATATATTTTTTCATTTTTCTGTTAATAAGTTAATCAAAAAAAAAAAAAAAAAACTTTAAATATTGTAATTAATTTTTCCACAAGGACTTTTTTTAAATATCAATAATAAAAAGTAAAATGTAAATACTAAATATGATGTGTCACAACATACATTTTTTGTAAACATTTTTTGGGGGTCCAAAAACTGTTGTACTTATTCTTATAAATAAATATTAAACTATAAATTGTGCTCTATATTCAATCCTAAATGTTGAATTGCTTTACATCAGTAATTCTGTGCAATACACACAAATATATATGCTTAAATAATTATATTGAAAGTCATTGATCTTAAAATCTGATGACTGATCTAATTGCATAACCAATAACTTTTGTTAAAACTAAATATAATATTTAATAATTATGGAGAAATTGTGATCATATCGAGTTCTTAATTATGGTGATGGTTTTACTTTAAATTCCTTTATCATTTTACCATTATTAATTCTTATTTATATCGTAAATCAACTTTTAAATAATATTGCATTGATATTCTTGAGTCCATAATAATATTGTTTTAAGACATTGACAAGCAAAAAGAGACTCTTATAAATACCCTGTCTCTTTGTGGATATTAAAAATTAATTATGTATTGGTTTATGTCATATAAAGGGATATGCAATTAAGGTCAGGTATAGGCCATTAATTTAGAAATGAAATTAAGAATAATGTAAAAGAAATTAAATACATATTTTAAGTATAGTTTCATCATAACTTTCAATAAAAGATCAAAATTTGCTTATATTTTTGATTATTAACACCAAAGCAAGTGATTTGACTCCTACTTATTGAATTCTAGTTTATTCTTCAAATCTAATGGTGTCTAATTGCAGGATCATAATGAAGTGGATGGACCAAACAAAAAAAAACATATTCAAACCATGCATATTTCAAAAGCTTTTAATTTTAACTCCTACTCATATGAAAGGTTATATTTGTATTTTTTTTAAATAGATTATTTCTATAACTGAAGGCTAACCACTATTATACATAAATATGTAATAATATTATAAATTGATGTCTGTATTTCTTCAAAGCAATATAGGAAATCTTATAATTAAATATTAGTAAATACAGTAATCAAAAATATTGAAAAGTAAAAAAAATATGACTGTCACTTCAGAGTGCTTTCAACTATCCTCGTACACTTTGTCAACTAATACTTTGAAAGGTTAACCTTCCCATAATTCCATGATCTTAATGTTTGCTGCCTGCCTATTGATATATATATATATATCCTATATATATATATATATATATATATGCAGGATTTAATCAATAGGCAGCCAGCAAACATTAAAATCATGGAATTATGGGGAGGTTAACCTTTCAAAGTATTAGTTGGCAAAGATTACGAAGATTGTCGGAATCGCTCCTATGTGACTATTATATTTTTTGTACTATTCTAAATTTTTGATTACTGTATTTACTAATATTTAATTATAAGTTTCCATATAGATATAGTTTTTAGAAATAACTATGTTTAGTAAAGTAAAATAAATTTACTGACATTTCAATGACACTTAACCTCAATTTGTTAAAAAATGTAGTAGTAGTAGCAGCAGCAGTAGTAGTAGTAGTAGTAGTAGTAGTAGTAGTAGTAGTAGTAGTAGTAGTAGTAGTAGTAGTAGTAGTAGTAATAATAATCATCATCATCACAGTAATAATAATAATAATAATAATAATAATAATAATAACTATGACAATACTACTACAACTACTACTACTACTACTACTATTACTACTTCTACTACTCTACTACTATTACTACTACTACTAGTAGTAGTAGTAGTACTACTACTTCATTTTCCCAAGATGCAATTCATGATGACTATTTTTTTATTCTACCAAGGTAAACTAGTATGTTTTCATTTTTTCCTTATGGAACTTATGTAATAAATGAACAATTAGACTTAGTTATGAAAACAGTAGTATTCTCACCAAATGATCCCAATTTTTATGGGACCATATATCAACCTAACATCAGCTTTAAACTCTTCTCCATATATTTTTACTCATACAATCATATGTTTTCCCATATTTTTTTTCATTATCACATTAAAATTTTTATAAAAACCTAATTTGACATATGTATCTTCTTATGTAATAATTTTTTTTTTTCAATTACTGTAAATTAGGTTTTCTTTTCTATCACAAACAATATTGTAAACCTTTATTGCATATATAATAGCATGAATCAAGTTATATCTAAGACATAATGTTTTCAAATGAAACTTATATAATTCTTCTTGATTCTCAATAAAATTTATTACTCTTTGGGACATAATAACAACAACAACAGCAGCAACAACAACAACAACAACAATAATAATAATAATAATAATAATAATAATAATAATAATAATAATAATAATAATAATAATAATAATAATAATAATAATAATAATAATAATAATAATAATAATAATAATAATAATAATAATAATAATAATAATAATAATAATAATAATAATAATAATAATAATAATATAATAATAATAATAATAATAATAATAATAATAATAATAATAATAATAATAATAATAATAATAATAATAATAATAATAATACATAATAATAATAATAATAATAATAATAATAATAATAATAATAATAATAATAATAATAATAATAATAATAATAATAATAATAATAATAATAATAATTAATAATAATAATAATAATAATTAATAATAATAATAATAATAATAATAATAATAATCAATAATAATAATAATAATAATAATAATAATAATAATATAATAATTTTTCAATTCAAATCAATTCAATTTATTCTATGAAATAAAACAAAGTACATCACAAATATTTAAAAACTCCAAACAAGAAAAATCTTGTGTGTGGAATTTACATGTAAAAATAAATTAAATAAAAATACAATCAAAAACTCAAAAGAACAGTTTAGGAAATAAATAAAATTAATTAAATAAATAAAATAAATGCCAAAATTAATACATACTACACAACCATTGACACAAATATTTTTTGAATGATATATAAGAAATATTATTCAGATCAATTGAACATTCATATACAAATTTATTAAACAACTTTGACCCAGAATAAACATATTGTCTTCTACTAGATTCCTTAAAAAATTTTGGTAAAGGTAATTGAAATTTATTAGAAAGACGAGTATTTAGAACATAAACTCTAGAATTCAGAAAAGGTTTAGCACAAAAAATATCAAAAATAACTCTATATTGATATAAGTGATTTACATCAAATAAACCAAATGCAATATAAATATCTCGAACAGAAGAGGAACGAGATCTACCAAAAATAATGCGCAAAGTATAATTTTGCAAAACATGCAAAGAAGATAAAATATGTGGAGAAGCATTACCCCAAATAATGATATTGTAAGATAAAATACTCTGATAACAGGCAATGTAAATAAAAATGAGAGCAGACCTAGGAAGAAATTTAACTAAATAATAAAACATATAGTTTAAATTACGTAACCGTTGACAAAGATAGGTAATGTGATTTGTCCAGGACAATCTGGAGTCAATATATATTCCCAAATAACAATAATTATCTACCAAAGGAATATTCTCACAAGTACATATACTATTATAATGCAAAATATACTTACAGCAAATTTTAATCTTAAGAGAAAAAAAGTACGCTTGTAAGAAAAAAGAATAGCTTTTGTTTTATCTAAATTGACCAACAATGAATTATATGCCAACCATTTACCAATTGAGTCCAAATCCTCATTCACTAATTTTTCAAGAAGATTATAAGAAACAGCATTGCAAGATAAAGCAATATCATCAGCAAAACCAAAAATCTTAGAATGTAACTTCAATGAAAATAAATCATTAATATAAATTAAAAACAATAGAGGACCAAGTACTGAACCTTGCGGAACTCCAGAATTAATCAAGACAACATCACTGATAGTACCATAAATATTAGTAAACTGTTTCCTATCATTTAAATAACTCTCCAACCAACTACCAATAGATCCACGAAAACCATACAAGTAGCAACGCTTAATCAAAATATTATGATTAACAGAATCAAATGCTTTAGATAAATCAAGATAAATAGCCAATGTTTTAAGTTCCTGATCCAATGAAGATGTTAAATACTGAACATGATGTTTTAAAGCATCTAATGTACTTCTGCCAGGAAGAAAACCATATTGATAGTCAGATAAAATTTTATTTTTAAACAGAAATGACAACATTTGATCCCTAACAATCATTTCCAATAATTTAGAAAAAACAGAAATAATAGCAATTGGCCTATAATTGACCATAAGAGTAGAATCACCCTTTTTATAAACAGGAGTAATAACATTAACTTTCAGACATTCTGGAAATGATCCAGACTGCAAAGATAAATTAAATAAATGAACTAAAATAGGCAAAAATGCAACCTTATTTTCTTTAAGCATCTTAGGTGTTATACCATCTAGTCCAAAAGAAGTGACATTTTTTAAACTATCAATTGCTACAGACAACTGAGATTCAGAAACATCAGAATATAAAAAAGAATTCAAACTTGAATAAGAAGACAAAATCTGCTCAGGCACATCACGCATCGATAAATTTACAAAATACTCATTAAATCGATCAGCTAAATATTTTTCATTATTCTGTAACTCAATTAAACTTTCATTATATTTAATACATTTAATACGATCAGGAGAAGATTTTTTAATCAAAGAATTTATTGTTCTCCATTTCAAAGAAACATTTTTATCACTAAGAAATTCTTGATAATATCTAAACTTCAACTTTCTAATATCAGACTTAATTTCAACATTAAGTTTTTTTAAAACATCTGATGAGCCATCCAAAGATTTTAATACATTTCTCTGATTAATTTTACATACCAGCGCATCTGTCACCCAAAGAGATCTTCTTCTATTCTTACTTGTCAATTTTAAATGAAACTTTGCTTTAGCAATTAAATCTAAACAAATAGCTTGGAACCCCAAAAATGCATCATTTACATTATCTATCATAAAAATCTCATCCCAATTCTGAACAGATAATAAATAATTCAATTTAGAAAAAGATAATTTCTCAACATATGCACAAACATTAATATTATCCATACAATTCAATATTTTTAATTCAGTAGCAAAATGATCTGTAAGAAATAATTTAGAAAGAGACGAATCAGAAAATAAACTGCGGCTTAATCTAACAAAAATATGATCTAAAAGAGATTGAGATATAGGAGTAATACGCGTAGGTGAAAAAAGCGTTTGACTAAATCCATAGCTATAAAGTAAATTTAAATAATCTATAGTAGACTTACAAGCATTATTTAACAAATCAATATTTAGATCACCCATTAAAACAGCAGATTCTGAACCCAAATCTAATAACAAAGAATCAAGTTCAGTAACAAAATCCAAAACTTTACTTGTACATGATCTATATATAGCCAAAATAGAAAGCACACATTTAGGGAGTCTCAAAGTTAATAAAATACATTCTGCAGTATTAAATGTTGGAATATTGAAAGAAAAGTCTAAACCGGTTTTTATAAAAACCATAACACCACCAGATCGTAAATGCATACGAGGAGAAAGTATACTCGTATAGCCATTCAAACTATATAAATTTTGTTCTTGTAAAGAAATCCAAGTTTCCGTTAAAATAATTATATCAAAATGAAATAAAGGAAAATTATTTAAATAAACTACAAGTTCATCAAAATGACATCTAATGCTACGTATATTTAAATGAAATAATTTAAGTGAAGCAAAATCTTTTTCCTGAGAAATCAAATCAGAATTTATCATAATAAATAAATTTCAGAATGACTCCAAATCACTTTCATTTCTAATTAAAACACGAGGAGAATTATAATCTTTTCTCACATACACTGATCCATTATGAATGAAAGCAAAACCTTGACCAGAACGTAACTTCTGTTTCGCCAACCATAAAAGCCTTCTATTGAATGGAGTCAAACGCTGATTAATATAAATACGTTTGTTATTATTAACTCCAGGCAAAATTTGAGAAACTGTTAAAACAGATTTTTTATTTATTAAAAACTGTATGGCAGAATTTCGTGATTTAAAACGAGCTACAACAAAACCTGGAGCTCCTGATTTATTTTTTGTACGAAAAACGTTTTCCAAATCTACAGCGACATCTGTAACACCGAGCTTGTCCGCCACGTTAGTTAAAATTAACGGCAAATTTTCATTTTCTTGACAAGGCAAACCCTGTATTTCAATTTCATGATCCAGATTAAATCGTTCCATAGAATGTAATTTATCTTTCAATAACAAAATCTCATTCTCATTTGAAGTACAAGAATTAGAAAGACGAATTATTTCTTGATTATTCCGATCCACATTTTCACGCAAAGAAATAACTTCTGTCCGCAAATTAGCAACTGCTTGAGATAACTCTGAAATTGTGTTGTGAATCACCGGCAATAATTTTAATTTATCCAAAATTTCCTCCAAAATTAAATCAGGTGAATTTTTAGCAGTCATAGATGAATCCAAAACATCACTAGCCTTAGAAAAACTAACTCTACAAGCAGCACACCTCCATTCTTGCTTCTTTTTTATAGACATTCTTCGGTAAGTAGTATCACTCAACGATGCACATGCAAAGTGCATACCGGACGTACAACCAAAGCAGGATACGAAATTACCATTTTTTGGTAAAAGTTCTTTACAAATAGAACATGAATCCATCATTAAAAATTTAAAAAATCAAGAGAACAAGTAAACACGTCTTTACACTAGAAAACCGGAAGTAATAATAATAATAATAATAATAACAATTTTTTCAATTTCAATTCAATTCAATTTATTCTATGAAATAAAACAAAGTACATCACAATTATTTAAAAACTCTAAACAAGAAAAATCTTGTGTGTGGAATTTACATGTAAAAATAACAAATTAAATAAAAAGAAAAATACAATCAAAAACTCAAAATAGAAAAGAACAGTTTAGAAAATAAATAAAATTAATTAAAATAAATAAAATAAATCCCAAAATTAATACATACTACACAACCAATGACATAAATATTTTTTGAAACATACATAAAAAATATTATTCAGATCAATTGAACATTCATATATAAATTTATTAAATAACTTTGACCCAGAATAAACATATTGTCTTGTACTAGATTCCTTAAAAAAATTGGTAAAGGTAATTGAATTTATTAGAGAGACAAGTATTTAGAACATAAACTATAGAATTCAGAAAAAGTTTAGCACAAAAAATATCAAAAATAACTCTATATTGATATAAGTGATTTACATCAAATAAACCAAATGCAATATAAATATCTCGAACAGAAGAGGAACAAGATCTACCAAAGGTAATGTGCAAAGTATAATTTTGTGAAACATGGAATGAAGATAAAATATGGGGAGAAGCATTACCACAAATAATATTATAAGATAAAATACTCTGATAACAGGCAATGTAAATAATAATAATAATAATAATAATAATAATAATAATAATAATAATAATAATAATAATAATAATAATAATAATAATAATAATAATAATAATAATAATAATAATTCAATTCAATTCAATTCAATTCATTTATTTACCGTACAAAACTACAGCATAAAGCCAATTACAGTATTGCACCATTAACAAATATATAAATACATAAATGAGTTTAAATGACAAATTATTAATATAATTATGTGCCATATTTCAATAAAAGATAATTAACACATTTAAAAATCTAAAGTAAAATTAAATATCAGCATATAAACAATTATTATTAAAACATTAATAATAACAAATAAATAATAATAATAATAATAATAATAATAATAATAATAATAATAATAATAATAATAATAATAATAATAATAATAATAATAATAATAATAATAATAATAATAATAATAATAATAATAATAATAATAATTTAATTTATTAAACATATAATCTCCTTGTGATAAATAAATCACGCATGGAGCTTAACAAAAATACATGTGCAAATAAAATAAAAAAACATTAATATACAATAAAATAATTAAATAGAAATAAAAAGTTTTTGATTATCATCAATTATAATCCAGTTCATAATGAATTTTCTCAAAGTTTTCCTTGATAGGTCATTAACATTAAATCCAATGTTTCTTATAAAAATATTATAAAATATTGGACCAAGATAACATTTTTGATATCTACAATGAGTTTTAAAGTACACTGGTTCAAATAATAAATCAAAATCACTTGATCTAGTCACCATTATTGATGAAGAATTATTTTTATTCATTTTTTTGTATTTAATATAATAACACAAAATATTCACTAAAAATAATTGATGAATAGTTAAAACTCCAGCACACTTATATAATTCAAATCTTGACAAATCCAAAGGTTTAAACAAAATAATTCTTAATGTAAAATTTTGTAGTGTTTGCAACGACTTCAAAAAATATGCTGCAGTCCCACCCCATAATGTCATACCATAACAAAGTCTGTTTAAGAAAATTTGTTTATATATACTTAATAGGACAGATTTATTCAAACAATCTTTTAATCTATAAAAAAGAAAATTAAGTTTTCTTAATTTTACTTGAAGCCAAAGAATATGTTTATCCCAATGTAAATACTCATCCAAAACCAAGCCAAGGTAAAAATTGTTGAAGTCCTGGTAATTTTCTGACAAGAGGTTTGATTCACATAAGGCAATTGAATTAACAAGTCTTTTTCTGGAATATTTTTAAGAAGTATATTATGTAATTACACTTATTAATATTTAGCAGTAATCTATTATTGTTCATCCATTGTGTAATTTTAAATAAATCTTCATTCACAAGTTTCTCTAGTAAACTATATGAAACTGCTGAAGTAACCAAAGCAGTATCATCTGCAAAACAAAAAATGTTAGAATGAAGAGAAAGATCAAGCAGATCATTAATATAAACAGTAAATAACAATGGTCCCAGGACTGAACCTTGAGGAACTCCATATCTAATTATTTCAGAATCACTCAAAAAATTATTAATTTTTACAAATTGGCTTCTATTACTTAAATAAGATTTAAACCATTCAAGCATAGTACTCCTTATGCCACAATAGTGTAACTTAATTATTAATATATCATGTGGAACACAGTCAAATGCTTTCCACAAATCTAAATAAATGCCTATAGTTTTGTAACCTTTTTCTAAAGATTCAGTGATGGCAGAAACATGTTCAGATAAAGCCAGTTCTGTAGATCTTCCTGGCAAAAACCCAAATTGATTGTTTGAAAATAAATTATATTTTTGAAAAAACAAAACAATTCTGTTTTTTACACATTTCCAAAATTTGAGACAATGTTGATAAAATAGAAATTGGCCTGTAGTTTTCCAAACATTCCCTATCTCCACTCTTAAAAATAGGTGTAACAACAGCAGATTTTAAACAATCTGGAAATATACCTGAATCAATAGAAGAATTAAATAAAAAAGATAAAATTGGTAAAAGAATGGAAACATTTTCAATTAATATTTTTACAGAAATACAATCAAAACCAATACATTTCTTATGTCTCATTTTATAAAGAGATTCTAAAATTTCACAATCTTCAATCTCTTTAAAAACAAAAGAATTCAGGATAGATTTCTCATATTGAAAAACATGAGAATTGCAATTATTTTCAAAACTATTCATTAACAATTCCACACTATGTACAAAATATTGATTGAAATGATCAGCTATTAGTTTTGAATTATTTAAAACATCAATAGATATTTCATTAATCTTTAGTCTAGAAATTTGTGAAAATCCTTCTTTAAAAATAAATTTTTTAACAACAGTCCAAAAGTTGCTTAATTTAGTTGATTTTAAAGAATCAATTTGAGTAGAATAGAAAAACAATTTAGCTTTGACTATATCTTTCTTTATTTCTTTATCAAGAACCTTTAGCTGAATTTTTAAATCTTCATTAGCAGGAAATCTTTTGAAAAGCTTGTACAATTTCTTCTTTCTGTTAACTTTTGATATTAACTCATTTGTAATCCAATCATGTCTCTTTAGATCTTTCTTCTTTATATATTTTATAAAAGAATAATAATCTATAAACTCCTTCATCTTGTCAACAAAGAATGAAAAGGCACAATTTACATCATTCAACTCAAAGATTAAATTCCAATCATATTTAGTAATTAAGGATTGCAAACGATCATGAGATAAAAGTTTAAAACACTTTTCACTATGAGAAAAATTCTTTTTAAAAGTAACAACAATTCCTCTGTGATCTGTAAGACACCAATCCAAAAAAGATGTTTTCAAAAGAATATTTTCAGGACATCTAGCAAAGACGTGATCAATAAGTGAAGATGATAAAGATGTAACACATGTAGGATGAAATAAACATTGAATAAATCCAAAAAGTGACAGCATATTTAAATAATGTTGAGCAGCAACAGAAACTTCACCAGAAATATCAATGTTCAAGTCACCAACAAGAATAATGAATTTATCATTTAATTTAGTAAGCAAATCACCAAGTTCATCACTAAAGCTTTCAACTGTATGACTGCAAGACCTATACAGAGCAATAAGTGTTAATTTGTCTGAACCTAAAATGAAATTTAAAACAAGACATTCAGAAGAATCAAAAACTGCATCAATAGAAGTCACACAAAGCACTGATTTATAATAAACTAAAACTCCACCTGACCTATTATTAATTCTAGATTTAATAATTGATGTATATCCCTCTAACTCATACAGTCCTTTTTCACATTCCTTAATCCAGATCTCAGACAAAATTATAATATCAAATGAATAATCAAGTGAATGTAAAAGAATTAACAACTCATCAAAGTGTTTCCTCACACTACGAATATTTATATGAAAAATCTTAAAATTTTCAATAGCCAAATTATCTTTTTCTGTAACAGTATTTTTAAAAGATAATCCATGTCATAAATTAGACAAATCCGATACAATCCTAATAGCCCTATCCTCAGTATCTTTCCTCAACCAAATTTTCCCATCTTTAATCCAAACAAACCCATACTTATTTTCTTTAGCCATGGAACGAACTTTCCAAAATAATTTCCTATTTTCAGGCAACAAATCTTCATTCAAATATATACGCTTATCAGCTGTAACAATAGGAAAAACATCAGATAGATATAATTTAATTCTTTTACCTCCTGACAAGAATAAATCTCTTACCATTTTACTAACAAAATTAACTTTTATTACAGGCCTAAAACTACCTCCATATTTTAATCTATAAATAGAATTAATATAATTTTTATTAAAGTCTGACAATTCTAATTTTTTAGCTATATTTTCAACAATATTAAATAAATTTTCATCATTAGCATATTCAACACCAACAATTTCAATATTGTTTTCTAATCTTTGCTGCTTTAAAACCTCCTGACAAGAATAAATCTCTTACCATTTTACTAACAAAATTAACTTTTATTACAGGCCTAAAACTACCTCCATATTTTAATCTATAAATAGAATTAATATAATTTTTATTAAAGTCTGACAATTCTAATTTTTTAGCTATATTTTCAACAATATTAAATAAATTTTCATCATTAGCATATTCAACACCAACAATTTCAATATTGTTTTCTAATCTTTACTGCTTTAAATAAAAAACTTCTTTTTGCAAATTGCATAACAAAGAATCTTGTGCTTTTACATTTCTTTCATTTCATTAAATTCTCTAATCAATATTTTTATATTATTTTGAACTAATTCAAGTTCTAAAGTAAGTTTAGCAAAAGACTGAGATAAGGAATCAATATTATTCTGTAAAACAGGCAGCATATCAAGTTTTCTATTCATCTGCTGAAGTAATTCAAGACTAGAATTGTTATCTAAAGAATTAGATAAGGAATCAGAACTAGATCCATCATTTAAAGTCAAGTTTAAATTAGTTCCTGCTCTACAATTTTTACACCTCCATAATGCTTTATTTGTAGATGACATATTTTTAAATGTCTTTTCACTTACTGTACTACATTTAAAATGAACATTCCCATTACAACCCAGACAAGTTATAAAATTTCCACCAAAAGAAAGAGCTAAATGACAAGAATTACATTTATCCATAATAATAATAAAACCTAAAGTTTTAAAACCAACAAACAAAAAAAAAATTAAAACTAATTAAAATTCCAACAGAGATTAAAAAGTAAGATAATTAAGAATCTAAAATAAAGATAAAAAAAAATCAAAAAGAATAAAATGAATCAATTAATTAAAAAAAAAAAATTCCAACAAAGATAAAAAAAAAATCTAAAACAAGATTAAAAAATCAAAAAAAATAAAAAGGCTACTTAAAAATAAGTTAAAAGAAATCAATAAAAAAAAAATTGAAATATAAAACCATTAGAAAATAAAATACATACAAAAGAAGATCAATAAAATCTCCAGACTCTACTTAATAATACCATTACAAATAGGAAAAAAAAACTTAGCCAAATAAGAATTATAGAATTCAAAAATCAGAGAGACAAATAACACATGTTAACTCTACAAAGTCAGCAGCAATAATAATAATAATAATAATAATAATAATAATAATAATAATAATAATAATAATAATAATAATAATAATAATAATAATAATAATAATAATAATAATAATAATAATAATAATAATAATAATAATAATAATAATAATAATAATAATAATAATAATAATAATAATAATAATAATAATAATAATAAAATATGCGGTCCTGCTGTGTCTTTAGTTAGATGAATTAGATAAACATTTCCAACAAAAGTATATAAAAATACTGAATTGCCAAAAAACAGTTGCTTAAAACA